>JAWNGG020000060.1:600000-1189337 GCA_036937485.2 Tetragonisca angustula | reverse complement strand
TCAGTTACTCAAGTTAATGGTAAAGATTTAAAACTATCGCTAACGCTCGATAGCAATTGTGTCTGGTGATTCATTAAATTCGATTTATAAAAAATCAATGCTCTTTTAAACGTATCATCAATTTATCAGAAATCACTCATCTACATCGAAAGTTCTCTTATTTTTCTTTCTCTGGGTTAAAAGAGGGAGAAATTTATTTTTGTGTTCTTCTAATGCCACAGCTGAATTTGTTTGCTCGTCTACTCTGGGCCTTTCGACAATTCTGAGATAAATCAGATAATGTATTAAAAAATACGTATTTTTATTTATCTTTCATGTATCCTCTATACTTCAGACATATATTTCATACATATCCTCCATAGTATATTTCACATTATATTCCTCCATCTCCAAAATGATTAAATAAACTAAATCATGTCTTTCTCAAAATAAAATAATTATATTTTTATATAATCAACACTTTCGAAAATGTTTCAGTTGCAGGTAATTCTCCTAATCGTTTTCAATATCTCTATTATTCAATCCAAGTTAAACAGTTGTAACCTATTCAATGATTTTCCCATAGATTTTTCTATCTCGTTTTAAATCTCATTTAACATACATTGATAAGCACGTTGGTGAAGGTTATCGTAAATATATCTGCATATTCTCAGGAAACATGAGAAAATACCGGAAACAGCTAATGAAAGATTATCTATTTACTCTATAATTTACCAAATTTGACAGTGTTTTGAAACACATGGATTTTACTGTCATTATCATGCTTTTAGCTTGTACGCAAGAACCTTCCTTTTTATTTGTAAAAATTTCCTAGGAAGGGTTGAAAATTCTATAGAATTCCATGTGAGCGTTAAACATCTGTTACTTTCTGTGATGCATGAATTTCTCTGTGAACAATTAGTATCACATTAATCAACAACTTCTGTTGTTGCTTGAATTATAGTTGTACAAAATGTCAAAAACAATATAAATTCTGAGTTTTTATTTCTTTGTACATTTCTTCTAGTTAATACCACTATGCTATGTTAGTTTAGTATCACAGTTTTTATGACCAATACTGTGAGTCGTTCTGCACTTGCCTTGTAAGTTTAATTTATCAATATCATATTTCTACATTGGAGATTTGAATACTCAGATATTATATATAATACATTGCAAAAAGTTTTCAATTTTATGTTGTATATTGTGTTATATATACTTAATTTTTTTTTATTATACAGCCCGTAATAGAGTATGTGGCATTTATGTATGAATATTTCTTATATACTGTTAGATTCCACGTGAAAAAACAAAACTTAATATTTTTAAAAGAGTTTTATTCTATGTTGCAACCAGTTAATGATGATGTTACAAAGTCTGCTTCATGGAAAAAAGTACTCTTCTCTTCTCAGCATGTCTTTTTATATTTTTGTCTATGGTAAATCGAAGAAAGGTGGATGACTAACTATTGAAATTTGTTCTGTGAATAGCTTTAGTGAAAATAACAGGTCACTTTAGGGAAAATATTACTGACGTAGTGTTAGCATTGAACCAATATTGTCAAGCTTAGTTGATCATCCAACAATCCTATGAAATTATATATGAACATATATTTTTTTATATGAGAATTTTTCCCTCTGTTTATAAGTTTGTAATCTGAGGTGAATCTGAACTTATCTTTTCATTATATATTTTAAATTATATATTTTCGACATATTTGTAAAAACCGAAACGAACATTATTGAAACAGGCATAGAAACGTAGTGATATATGTAAAAAATGCCAATAGTACATAAAATTCACATTGAAGAAAAACGTAAAACAGACATAGTTGTATTACATTTATCTTCAAATACAAAACAATCCCTTAAATGCAAAAACACTTGCAATTTAACAACTGTTCTGCACAAATCAATAATTTCATATAAAATTAAATAACTGAACTTATCATATAATTTGAAAATGTTAAAACGTACATCTTTGATGAAGCTTCATAATCAATATGAACTGAAATGAAATTTTAATTGTCGATAGTTTCAGGAGCGAAGGAATGAACCAATTTGCATTGTGCAAAATACAATAATTATATTCTACTGTGAAAAACAAGTTAGTACTGGATGAATAAATATTATTAATATAATTTATACATCAAACAATAACAAACACATTTTATTAAAATCAATCTGTAATATAAAATTTGCAAAGTTTGTAAAATTCTTGACTGCGTTATGGCAAAATGTGAAAAAGACATTTTTATCAACTGAAATACAAAAATTTCAATAAATTAAAGTTAAATAATATAATATTAAAAATACCAAATATATTACGGACAAAATACCTGCGTGTTACGAGACGAATAAAGATTAATTAATTTATATCCCTTGGAACTTTTTAACATGATAAACAATAATAGCTTTTAACGGAATACCATGCCATGTAGAATCGTATCTGTATGTTATCGTGATTATTATTTGATATATTCCAATGATACACAGTGAAGAGCATAAATAAACCAGTAATTTTACATTTCACATAAATCATTTCTCAATGTTATTAAAATGCTCGGTAAAGAAGTATTTTGTTCATTTTATGTTAATTTCAACAATTTTTCAAAGTTATGAATAGTTTTCATTTATTTGCAACAAGAAATATTTCATTTTGAGTCAATATTTTGATTCAACTTCATTAGATGTGATGTTAGTCGTAGTAGATACTGGCATTCTGTTATATCGACAGTTAGAAAGACTGCTCAAAGATTTTAATTACATTTCCGTGTAATTTTTGAATCATTAAAGACATTGAAATGTGAAAGTACTGAAAAGTAATCATTTTTTAATAACATACAATATATTTTATATTTATTTTTACAAATAAATATTATGTCTGTGCTAATTAAACTGATTCTTGTAATGTTATAATTGTTTTAAAAGAAAACAGAAGTATTTATTTCTTATTTTACTAAGATTTAGAATATTATATAATATACAAATTTTCAAATACATAATAATTTTACTATTATCTGAAAAATGATATTATATTATTAATATAATATATTAATATTGTAATTTACATTTTTCTTTAATGTAATATTATTTTCTTATTTTGTCAGAGAATAGTCAGATACACATTTGTCGGTTAATCGCGCATTCCGTACAACCGGATGCTGAATAATTAAAACTCTACATAAGACACATAAATTTTGATTCCTGAATAGCTGAAGAAAATTGAAGAACAATGGAACAAAATTCATTGTTATTATTCTGTACAAGGTATGTAAAAATGTATTAAAAGTATTAAAAATTGATTCCCATATCAGAAGGATCATAAAATAAATACAAGTAATCAAAAAAATATTGTACAAAATATGCTCCAATACTTTTGGTTACGAACAACTGAAAAATCATTTACAATAAAAATATTGTTTATTGATTTAATTACTTTTTAACATATATTTATTTTATTTAATTAATTAATTTTTTAATTTATTTATGTTAATAAAATGTTTTTGTTATGCATATGTTTTGTGTATCTAAATATTAATTGTAATGAAAGCGGATTTGAAAATAAATCGTAATTAGTGATTCAGTTGTGCTCTTCACTGTAATTGTATTAGTTGGTTATAAGATAACTTATAAACTAAATAAAATAAATTAACACAAGAAAACAAATTGAATGAATGATATGTTTAAACTTACGATTCCTTAAGTATATCCATATCAGCGTCTATTATTAATAATTCCAGTTATGTAGAAATATGTATACTAGGTAATCGAAAACACACACAGTATTAACCAAAACTTCCAATTTACCTTTCATGGGTGCTACTGATGTGGGCAATTAAATAAAAAGAATTTTTAAATTTCTATTAATTCTTCAACGACAATATTCTAATACAAATTATTTCTGTTTTGACTTGCTTATACTATTTTGACAATCTTGTGAAGAATTTCACACGCTATTAGCACTTGTTATTAATTAATTAATATTAATTGTAGCATAAGTAATTGCTCTTGTTCATCGATTTATGCGTTCTTTCTTTATATAAAAGTAAATTTGTCGTCTACCAGACGAGCAAATAATCGGTATAAATTAAAAAAATATAAAAATTGTTATAGAAATATTTGTATGAATGAGAAACAATAAAGTTAAGTCGGAGAAAGTAAAAATCGATAAAAATTTGCATTCGCTGATATATAATAATATTTCAATAAAGATTATTAAAAAATATGTTTCCTAATCGCGTAAAATAAAATCGCACGAAGGATAATTTATTCTGTATAAAAAGTGTCACATATATCGAGGAATAGGTCAACTACCATAAACACCTTACTTACATTAAAAAATGCTTCTATAAATAAAATTAACAACTAACGTGAAAAATAACATGCTTGTTGTTGAATTTCACTTGATTGTTCCTTCAGCTATTTTTCTTTAATGTCAAGAGTTTATAATGGTTTTACAGTTTTCATGGTAAAAATTCCCATAGATTCTAAATGTATTTAAGATTCGAATTCTGTATGGAAAAACAAAATATTCTCAAAATTTACTTTGAAAATTTAGTCTGACACTAATAGTAGATCTTAGTAGATTATTATTGGGTACAAAAATAAAATATGGTATTCTCTGTTTCCGTTCCTTGAAGCAACAAATTCATTTTCCTATTCTAACTTTTCATCTATTTATAGAAATTTTAATAACAATAAATCAATCAATCGATGCAAGACATGCACAGACACGTTTCGAAATATCAAATAAAATGCATATGGTCGACGAGCTAGTCGCAACCAGTACTCGAGTATATCCCTTGTATCGTTCTTTAGACGGCTAAAATATGAATCGATGAATTCGGGAATGTTTGCTTCATATATAATGATACAGCCTGATATTTTTAAAACTATAGAAACGCGAATTGTAACTCTTTAATATCATTACATTTCTTTGCTATATTGAATTGTAAATTTTTATACAAATTCATATCTAATATGATATAATTAGAATTAGAAAGGCAATGTAATTAGAATATAATTATATATAATAATATAATATAATTAGGAATGTCAAATTTTCGTGGTGAGGTATGTAATACTTATGACATGGACGTGTTTCAAACCCAACGTGTCAAATTCTAACTAGACACCTTATAAATTTCAGGTGGTTCCAAATTTTTCTGCACAGTTGTGATTACATGTCATAAACACGTGCGAAATACTGCAGGCAACGACATGTTTTCCAGAAGGTGATGTGTCACCGTTTCTCAAAACAGCCGCCCCACGTGAGCGATAATTCTTACGGGTGATAATGAGAAATTCTGGAAACTTGCTCTATACTTCTTAATTGGTTTTAACACATTCTCCGGTCCATGATTCCTCAGACTCTTTGAGAAGAACGGACCAAATGCTTGTTATACAAGAGGACTCTCATGACATGACAAGCAATGTGACCGTCAAGAATCTGCAGTTGTATATACATTGTATAAACATCAAACCCAGGAACTATCCATTTAAGATCAAACATGGTGACTATCCAGTTTAGCATCAAACTCAATAACTATCTATCAGTAATTCTATCAATTAATTCACAGTAACTATTCAACCAATCGATTTAGTAAACATTTGTTTATTTAGTTCAGTTCACTGACAATTAGCTCAGATTTAGAGAATCATCAAGTGCAGTAGTAGTGGTAGTAGTCATTCGCTCAATATTCAGCTAAGTAAGTGTATTTTTCGAACTTTCGTTGTTGGTACCTCAGACAAAAACCACCAGATTTGTACAATAAATTCAATATTATTCAAAATAGACTTGTTCATTTCTCACACCAATAAGTCGTCCTTCGACACCAGTGGCATATGCAGATAACACATTGTAATGTCATGAAATTTCATTCTATTCACGAAGCGAATGATCTTTCGAATTGAAATCGAAATCACACGTACTTGCGACAATACAAACAAGCATTTTGAAATCATCATGTAATTAATTACGATTATGCTGTAGATTTTTATACAAATCTATTTATAACTTGAACATATGTTTTAAAAATAAAATTAATGTAAGTAATCGTTCTAAGCAACAAATGTTATGAAAAGAATATTTCTCTAAAATCTACCAGAGTTGGGCATATTTTATTCGAACGAATAACGAATAGCAACTAATAAAATACTGTCAAATTTATTCGTAAATAACAAATAACGATTTTATTCGAGAAAGAATTATTCGTTATTTACGAATAACGATTTTATTCGAGGAAAAATTTTACGAATAACGATTTCAAATAAAACTTCGAATAAATTCTTCGAATAAAATTTTATTCGAATAAATCTTCGAATAAATTCGTATAATATTTCGAATAAATTCTTCGAATAAAATTTTATTCGAAATATTTACTGAAATAATGTTAAGAAAAAGAGTCAAGAGTCCTTTTTTCACGATTCTGGTCTATTTAATAAATTTGCTTTTAATACAATTTTTTGTTCGAATAATTTATTGGTTAACCTGTTTGCTTTGGGCGAGTTGTCGTTGCAAATGTAAACAAACGCTCTACTAGAGCAGAAGATGGCAAAGGAGTGTTATATTTCAAAAATATATACCAGCTAAAGAAAATATTGAAACTATAACTACAACAGTGTAAATATTTTGCAAAATGTAATACAATTTTGAATTCATTACACATATTTTTAAATACTACAGGTATGTTTTAAAAATTCTAAAGCGGTGTGATTAAAGATGTTAATTATCACTGGTTACTTAATACAAAAAGAAAGAAGATAAAATTGATGACATTGCTTTGCAAAAAACCATATTTTCTGTTGTAAAGTAGCAAAGCCTTAATTATATTACAGTCACCATTACTTCAATTTTTTTGTTTGTAAAAAACATTGACTTTTCAACAAAATTCTGTGAAAATTCAGCGATTTTTAGCAAAATGTATAATATGATCTGTAATTTCAGCATTACTTATTTATATCGAAACGTGTGGAAGAGTCGATTGACTTTTTTTTATTCTCTCTTCCTACTGATGTATAGCTATTAAGAAGATTATAGATTATATAAGGAAGAATATAACTACTGTTATTTCGATTAATATTCTTATTTCTCTAATGTTCATTTCTTCACACTATTATTTAGTGCGCAATTGAAGTAATTTTCAACTTATTTCATTTTATTTTGACTATTAGTGGGCAGAAATTATAAATGTTACATAAAAATTAATAGATAATAACATTTGAATATATGTTCGATATATTGAATGTGTAACAAAATTATTTTATTGTATAACAAAAATATTAAAAAGTTATAAATATATTATCCACTTGTTTGAAGAGAAAGAAACTGAAGGGTTTTGAGAGTAACTATGGTGTCTACATATTTACATTCTATTTACTATTATTGCGAGGATGGAAGGATGTAGGGATGATGTTCGGAATATGGGTAAGGTTGTGCGTTTCGTCTCAGAATCACTGCCTAGACTCATCCAGTGAGGCTGATGGCAGCGACCCCTTACTCCAGACGCTTGTTATAACTACTCGCTAGCCTGACGGGCCACCCATCTTAGCGATGTTCCGCACTTTGTTTGCTTAACATCGAAGATCGCAGTTCTTCGACGCTAGGCACACAGCTATTTCTGGCTTGTACGAGTCGGTGTTCGAGACTCGCACTCGAGATGCTATAGGCCACTACAAAACTTAAAAATAAAAATCAGTGCTTAACAGAATTTGAGCATATGTATCATTATATATCATTTCATATATACAGGGTGTTCATAATTCATGGTACAAATTGGGTCAGATAGATTCTATGGCTAAAAATAAAATGAAAATCAAGTATAACGAAATTGCGCGAAGGCTTCGTTTTCGAGAAAATTAAATTCAAATATCAGTCGAATATACGTATTCTTGAAAAATAACCGATATCGGGTGATTTCACTTGCACTTTTTATGCACTGAACTAGCATCTTTATTGACATTGGTTTTTTTTATTAAGAACACGTATATTCAACTGATATTTAAATATAATTTTCTCCAAAACGAAGCCACCCACGCAATTCCGTTATTCTTGATTTTCGTCTTATTTTCATACAATCTACCTGACCTAATTTGTACCATGAATGTACATTATGTTCATTTATCTATCATTTCTAATCAATATGTGTCCAATATATATGCATATATTTTCAACTGTAATCAGTTATTTGTGTTTAACATCATCTGAATAGAAACAGAAGCTCGTTCCGAAGCGCGATGTGACCTCAGCAATTAATGATCAAAGTGTATGAAATTTTCGGATCCTCGCACACTTCTAATTATTAACGTATCTATAATCAACCATGACTTAAGCTTTCTTCGAAAGCCATAGGGAAAGAGTCATATTAACTTACATTTCTTCGTCGTTTCTTTCCCTTCTGGATGACGTATGAGCCCAACGCACGCGTTTCATTATAATATTTCAATTCGATTGTCGTACGCTATTCTCGCAATCACATTTCATATGTGTTGATCTCACCGATTATATATAATAGCTAGTTTACACGTGGCAGGTCAAACGAAAGTTTTTTATAGCGCTTGGAAAAACAGGGGAAAGGGGAAAATAGGAAAAGATTGAATCATAGAGAATTAGATTTATGTGGCTCGAGGAGTGAAAGACGTTCGATGGGCCTGTCCTACCTTACCTAACTTACTTTATAGATTAGATAATAAAATACTATCTTAAAATACTTTAAAATACTTATTGTACATATATACCAAAATTTTTGGGATACAAACACATCCAATGTTGACAGTTGAAATATATAAATACAGCTTGCAGTATTGGAATAGTTTTGATCTAATCTTTGGAAATCATCATCCAAACTTCTCGGTGCTGTGATCTTCCACTAATTTTGGAAGATATTTAATATTTTATTGGTGATAATTATTACCAGTGTCATCTGCAGTATGAATGGAATATTCCTCTCTTTGCAGACTATTTTTCAATAATTGAGTAATTTTATGCGGATTCAAATGCATTATTGCCATCTACTCATGGCTGTGACTTAAATTTAAACTGATCCAAATTAATGAGAGCAAGCAGAGTCCAAACGAGTAGGGGGAGCAAGTGGCGTTGTATGTGCACGATTCATCATCCTCATAAAAGAATGTTTGTACTTGTGTTTGTTCATTTGTACTGTACGACTCCTTTACTTTCACGATACATAGACTCGTAGTAGATAGCTAGCCAATAGCTGAAGTCTCTTGCATCTTTCTTGTATTTCATAGACACTTGGATCAAGTCGCAATTCTCAATCATTTTTCTACTAATAGCCTAGTACTAATATTCTAATCTTTTAATCTCTATTCCTTTTCTCGGATTTTATAATATTTTGTTTGTTATTAAATTTATTTTTTATTGTGATTACATGATTGTTGATTTTTTGTCAAATTCAGGCTAGAATAAATGAATCATCACCTTGTCAATGAATAAAACATACGTAACTACATCATAGTAACATTATTGCATCGAACCACAAATATTGATATTTATCAGTTCCAGTAGCTTTTTTACTTACTTGATTTATGATTTATATGGATAAGAAATGATTCTCACGTTGTCTTTTCTTTTAAGCACATTTCGCATTCCACTTCCTTTATGTAGCAATTTCGAGTTTTAAGTTGGATGCCAGTACTTCTTTAATAAATATTCGTGTGGCTTCCTCATCTCTTTATTCTAATTACTTGTCCCAGATGCATATAATTAAAAAATACTTGTGGAAAGAATTGTAAGTGTTAAATATTCTATTTGAAAATGAAACCATACTAGTCATATTAAAAAAGTATATTTTCGATTTTCCATACGAGTAAACAGGATTAACAACTATAGTATTCACAAATACAATTGTCTTTTTTATCGCTTACATTAATGAAAAAAAAATCGAAAAATTTTATAATGTATTTGAATTATCCATATATAGTTTAACGTCGGACGACTTTCTTCTTCTTGATATTTGCTACTTACAATTTCTTCTGTATTTTTTAAATTTCATTGTTATTACTTTATTACGTGTTCTTAATTTATACTTTATTTATTCTTTAGAATATTGCAAGTGTTATTTTTAAATTCTTATTTATTCGAATTCTTCGAAATTTTCTTGACAATAAATTGTTACAAAACTTAAACAAATTGTTTAAAAAAAATCTGCGTCAAGCTATCACAAATTGTAAAACTATCTGACAAACTATCTATAAATTGTAAAAGAAAAGAAATGGATGGCAAATTTGCCGTAAACCGCTTTTACCTAAATCAATATTTTTAAAAAACGCAGCAGCAATTTGTTGCAAATTGTTCGTCTGCATCTGAAACAGCCAATTACGCGGAATGCCAATCGATCTGCTGCTATGTAATCAATACGGGATATTTAAAACACTTAATGCAGAAGTAAATATACTTGAATAATCGAATAATAAATGATCGAATTTTTGGCATTAGTTTCGATTTCTTTTATAATTGTAATTCAATCAACAATAATCGGTGTTATGGTACTTCCAACAAAATCTACGTTTTTCAGAAAGTAACATACGTCTGACGCTTATGGAAATAAATGTTTATTTCAATCTGTTGTTAGAAATTTTTTTTAAATAAACGAAAGTTCTCTACGAACAAGTCAGAGGTGTAATAACAGTGAAATCCATGTGTTTCGAGAAAATAGCAATAAATTACAAGGTAAACAGATTGTCTTTCATAGCGGTTTCCAATATATCCCTGTGTTTCAAGAGAATGTTCATATGATCACTTTCACCAACAATTTATGTCAGTTCCATCTGCTAAAGATGCTTGAAATGTGCAGAACAAAATGAAAAATATGTATGAAATAATCACTTGAAATATTATAATTAATCAATTTAACAATATAATTATACTGCATGTAATTAACAATTCCATGACATACAATTATATGAAAACCGCTTATACCGGATGAGTTACTTAACAATTGAAAAGAAAATATTTTTGAAATTGTTAATTTGGTATTCAAAAAAATTTTTCTAAGAAAATTTATTCTATTTTAAGAAAAACATAATTTAATGTAATTAATTTGTAGATGAATGCGCAGTGGAAATGTAAAGAGTGTCACTTAAAATCGTACATTTGAAAATCGGTATAATCAATATTTAAATTTCGTATTAAGAAGCGTATCGTATAACGATCAACCAGAGATCTTATTTTAAAGACTTTAGAAGAGCCTAAAACCTAAAGAAACCTTCATTTTCACAGTGGATCGTTCATTTTCTCGAAATTTTTTCAACGAATGAGAATGTGAAAATACTTTTTTCTCCCAGAAATATTACAAATTATCAGAGATTGCAAAAGCATTAAAAAAAATTTTCATAGCTAAATCTAAAAATTCTCCTTTTTTACTTTTGATCTTCTAAAATTTAATGTATGACTTTTTTGGCTGTTTTATTGAACACAAATGAGATACAAAGCCGATCGTGTAATTATTTATAAAAGAATTAAATTTAAAAAATGAATTAAAGGTTGACCGAGAAATCATATGACTATGTAGATTGCAGTATAATTATCAGCCATATAATGAAATTGTAATCCTTTTGTTATCTGGTAAATAACTTTCTTTAAATGTATCGTCAAAACAATGCCACTGTACTAATTTGGAAAATGTACAGGTAAAATTATGCATTTTAAAAGCTAACTAGAATGACTTAAGAGACTAACATTAAATAGAATCTGTAAAAAACAGTAACGACATCCATTTCTACGATCACATGATTGCCGCTTCTTTACTTATGATCTATACGGAGCCTTAAAATTAAGGAATTCGGAGATTATACGCCATTAAGATAGTGTGTTTTTGTTATTCAAAACAATATTCTTTATTCAAAGCAAGTTCGTTCATGTTATATTCGTAATAGATATTCGCATTCAAAATGTACAAATATTACTTATTAGTTAGTATAATATTATCCTAATACAAAATATGTGTTGTACAATGTAACTAATAGTAAGTTTTAAATTTTGCATGAAATAGTTCCTCAAAAAGGAATTAATTATATAAATATATTTTCTGAATTGAATAATAATTGTAATACAGATGACGGCGATTTTCAAAAAATGGGGGGAGGGGAGGGTTACAGCTTATTTTTGAGGGTTACCATCGAAATTGGAAAAAAGGAAAATGAAAAGGTATATAGAGTGCATAGATAGAAAAATATCTCGCAAGTCTAGGATAAAAGGGATTTTTTGCTATGTTCGCCTATTATCACTTGCGATATTCCCGGATACTTCCAACATTTTCACAAGTTCCCATATAGATAAGCGATTTCCATTTCTACAAACTTGTACGGTAATTCGATTCAAAAGTTTATAATTTTAATTATACAATACACGTACGATTCCATTATGATGCCACAACCGACGAAATAGCGTTGCAATGATGCATCGAAATGTGTATATTATATTTGTTATTTTTTTTTTTGCTTTTGTAAATTTCATACTACATCAATATCTGAGATCATCAATGACAGAAACTATGGATTAGAATTTAAGGAACTAGATTAACTGTGAGAGTTCGACCTATATTTTTTAAGTGAACTCCGAATTATCGGACTTACGCGTATGATGTGAAAAATTATGGAATTGACGGCCAGAATTGAAAAACTAGACTTCATGATTGCTAATTTTTGTACTCTATTTATTTAGTCACTTCTCATAATATTTGTGCATAATAAATTGCACATAGTAACTATACTAGGATCTTTCGTTTTATCTATTCCGTTTCATGTTTACAATACGATTGTTACTTAATTTTTCGTATCTATGCAAGATCACAGTCACAAGAATCACATCAAAAGTTTGTCACAATAAAATTTGTTTGTTTGTATCGAAGCTTAAGCTGTAGAATTCCCGTATTTATCGTCCTCCAGGATTTACCGCACATTTAAAATCGTGGAAATTTTACTAACCAAATAAAATGTGATTATTCACGGTGATTAAGTTATATGACCAGTCCTGTGTTGACACGCGTGAAGATAGGATGTGTTTAGTTCCGCGAGTGCTGAATATACGTAGTGCTAACTGTTGTGATTTCGTGCTGTCTCCGTCGCATCCCAACTTGATTAGGTGCGGCAAACGTATATTTCTACACAATTTTTACTTGAAAGATAAATTCCTGTGTACAGGAATTTCTTTTTTAAAACAATGGATAAAGTTAACGCACCTCAAGACATGTCTTCTCCAGCATATTGATACGCTAGTGTTACTCAAAAAGAAAATTTCCCCATGAAGGAACATGCTATTGTTCTCGATGCATACGAGGATATTACCATAAAAGATTATATTTTGGGAGTTGGGAAGACTCTGAACCCAACAAATATTCGATTTGCCTCAAGAATTGCGACTAATAGAATATG
The DNA here is from genome assembly GCA_036937485.2 of Tetragonisca angustula. Lineage (NCBI taxonomy): Eukaryota > Metazoa > Arthropoda > Insecta > Hymenoptera > Apidae > Tetragonisca > Tetragonisca angustula. The sequence continues at coordinate 1,175,964 of JAWNGG020000060.1, read as the reverse complement.
TTTGTACCTCGCATGCAAAACCTTTGTTGACAAACTCATGTCCGATCATTCAAACATACTCATCAAAGACTGATTGATTGTAAGACTTCTAATTAAGAAAATCAAGCGAATTATTCTTTCCAACGTCTATCCTATCATTCCTCATAATATTATATTAGATGCATTCAAGCAAATGGGAATTAGAACCGTCTCACCTATCTCTTTCATAAGAATGGGATTCACAGAAACAGGATACACACATATACTTAGCTTCCGCAGATATGTTTATATCCATCCGGACGATATAAACAAACTTCCAGAAAGTCTACAAGTAAACTATGATGAAACTTCCTACTGGATTTTCATTTCAACGGACAACTTAAAGTGTTTCCAATGTAAGAGGGAAGGACATCTGGCGAAGCATTGTCCCAACTCTACTAACGACTCGTAGCAACAAATTAAGAGCTTTTCACTACCGACTCAAGTGAAAGATACAAACAACGAGGATTCATTTCCTCTTTGAGTACTGAAAAGCAACAGTCCCTAAATGAGGAGTATAAGGGCCCCACTCGAAACAAAATCTCCAATAAAAGACCATTCTCTACAAGTTGTAACAGTAGTTCTCAGTTTACTGGCCCCACAACAATGGAGAAAAATGAAACCCACACCACGATGGATGCAAGCTCCCCTTCAAAGAGGGAGGCCTCTCCTTTTGTGGCCCCTACAAGGCGAATTATCATTCCGCTCAGGAAGCAAAAGAAAGAAGGAACTAAGGCTGATCAGACTGACCCAAAAACTAGATTTGGCACTTGAACCTGTGAAACATTTTTTTGTTAAAAATCCGGATATATATATTATAAAATTCGAACAGTATAAAGATCTGCTAACTAAAGCCAAAGGCAATCCGGACATTGTTCAATTGGATCAATTCTACACAAATGACCTTACTTCGCTAATCAAAATGCTGCGCCAAACCTACCCCAGCTTGTCAAATAGATCGATTAAAAATAGAATTTCACGAATAATTAAAAAACTTGAATTTCATGGCAACTGGACCGAAGAAAAGGGTCCATCTCATTTCAGGATCCAGACTCGGACACCGACTTCTCCATTTCATCAGAGGACGACGTTTCGATCAATCTATCAGCCCATTTCTAAGTATTTCCGTGAATCCAAATTGCCGTGACATCTGCGCTAGTATGGGACTGAAGCTGCTATACTGGAACTGCAAAGAAATTTGCAGTCGCAGAGAAGAACTACGAAAACTTTTAGAAGAAATCGATGTATTTATAGGCGTTGCGACTAATCTTAAAAAACAAAAAATTTGATCTCTCCGGTTTTCACACATATAGAATTGACAGAACTCACAGACCTGATGGTGGTTTTATATTTCTAGTAAGAAAGAGTCTAAAATTTACGCCCAAGATCTGTGTGGTACCACGGATAACCTGAAAACAGGAGTGATCAAATTACATAACTTGAATTCCACCTTAAACTTAGCTGCCTACTACAGGGTTCCTGGACGTTCGATCTTACAGACAGAATGGAGCCAGTTTTTTTTCTCTCTAAGTATGCATGATCCCAGTCTCATTTTCGGCAATTTCAATTCCCATCACACATCATGGAACTGCTCCAACATAGATACTAACGGAATTAAACTCCTTAACTCTATAAACGACTCGGATTTAATTTTAGTTAATCATAGCACACTTACTCACATTGACTTTAACCGAAATAGTCTATCTGCTCACCAGCCATTTGTGATTTAATTAAATTCGATATACTTGAGGATTCCTGGGGACCATTTCCCTATGACTGTAATTCTTCTGGCCGATAAAACACCGTACATCCAAAAACAACGGCGATTTACCTCCAATAAAACTAACTGGACCCAATATCATACCTTAATGAAACAATCATTTTCGAAACTTCTAGACCCTTCATTCGATTTACTCGATACCATCGGCAAATACAATTTTTTTGTAAATTTTATAACGAAAACTATTTCAAACTGCACCTCTTCTCCGAAAACTGCACATGAACCCAGTTTCATGGTGGAATGACGAGTGTACTAAACTCATACGTCTTAGGAAAGCTGCACTTAAAATGTGGAGATACTCACGCAACATAGTTGATTATATAGAATATAAAAAACGCGTAGCTCCTGTGAAAAAGTATATAAAGAAATGTAAAGTTGACAATTTTAGAAAATTTGTAAAATGTCGCAACTTTGAAACCGAAAGAAAAGTATTTAAGACCCTCCCCCAAGGTGGAGTACTCAGCCCTCTCCTATATCTTATTCATACGTCAATAATATTACAGTCGGCTTAAATTCTTCTATCCAGATTTCACAGTTCGCGGATGACATAGCTATTTACTGTCCAGTCACAACATCTAGCAAAAGTAAAAGAAGTTTAGAAAAAACCATTACCATCTTAGTTGCTAATCTCGGTCACGATTGGGATATCTTTAGCACCTGAAAAGACTATCCTTATTCACTTCAACCAAAAAGAGACCCGTCCAGGTACCTGCTCGACTAAAATTAATAATTATTCTATCAGATCTAGTGACCATGTTCAATTTTTAGGAATATTTTTCGATTAACAGCTTAAATTCAATGTGCATATTGATTACGTCCGCAATAAATGCTCAAAAAGACTAAACATTCTTAAATTTATTAGTGGCATAAAATGGAGAGCTGAACTTTTCAGACTCATTTCTTTATACAAAAGCCTCATTCGTTCTCATATCAAGTACAGTTTTTGCTCCTAAAACTAAAAACCTAATGTTAAAGTTGGCGAGAATTCAATACGCAGCTCTAAGAATTGCTTTAGGGTATCGTAGTAGCACTCCCACCAATATTATATTTGGCGAGTTCAGATTGTGTATGCTGCAGCACAGAGTCTGCTGATCCAACAGCGAATCTTTATATAACTGGGTTAACAGACTCCACAACTCTACTATGTGGAGTAATCTAGTGCGTAAATCTCACAACATACTTCCTAGAGAAATTGATACTCTGCATGAAAGACAATTGCTCAAAACGGAAAAAACTACTCCCCCTTTTTATATGAATACAATTTACTCCTTTCAACAATATCCCTTGAAACTGAATTGGGTTATCTCCTCAAAGATGCTGCGGACCCGAACTCCATGTTCTTTGCTCATTTCTGTAACAGACCCCCTAACTTCATTTCCTTTTTTACTGATGGCAGTAAGGATGAGGTGTCTGGTAGAGTAGAAGCTGCCTGCTACTCACCGGACTTAAATACCTTCTCACTGTTGGGCTTACATAGTTATGTTATTTCTCTATCTTTTCAGCTGAATGTATTGCATTAAAAAATGGTATTAAAATGGCCCTTGAGTACTCATGATAACGTTTTTATATACTCAGACAGTTTATCTGCTCTGCAAGCTTTAATTAAGAACTCAGTCACTATCAATACTAATCCGTTTCTTCTCGATATTAAAAGGCTTATAAACCGCGACTCCTGAGGCAATAAAAAACTTTTTTACTGGATTCCCTCTCATATTGGTATTACTTTTAACGAAAAAGTGGACAGGTTAGCTAAAGAAACGTCATGTACTAATATCTCGCCAGACATAATGGTTCCATTCTCTGATTTTTCCCATAGCTTTAAAAAGCAGCCTAAGACGGAAACAGAAAGACAGAATATCTTGGAATCTGAATTTAAGGGTAGAAAATTTTTCAAAAGCTATTATTATCCTTCTGTTAAAGACTTTAGACCTGGAGACTTTATTTGCTGGACGAACAGACTCCGAGCAGATCACATGCAATTAGCTGCCCTCTTCAAAATTAACTTAGGTCTTGATACAAAATGTCAGTGTGGCAGTTTAATTCACGATCTCAACCATATAATTTGGCAGTGCCCCAATCTCAACGACAATAGGAATGTTTTAATTAATAAACTACGTGGAATGGGTTATTTCCCGCCCCACACAATGAACTTCTTTTTAAGCAAACCATATATTTCTTCTCTGTTGATTATTTACAAATTTCTCAAAGGCCATGGTTGGCATCTGTAATGGATCTGTGTCGAGTGCTTAGCTGTGTTTCTCAGTGACTTAGCAATTCTCTTAATTTTAGTTATAAGCTCTAGTTATAAGTATGTAAATAGCAAACATGTTTCTAGTTTTATATCAGTGTAATCTTTGTACAAAAGTTTGCGAAATTGTTTCTGTATTGTTATGTTAATAACCCTGCTAATAACCATGCTGCTAATAACCCTGTAGTGGGTTCCATAGCGTAAATAAAAAAAAAAAAGAAAAAGAAATCTCCAAGATCATGATGGATTTAGTTATAAAAAATATTTTTTATAAAGATGTTTGAATTTGTATTTTTGTGAGAAAAGCATCTTTATTTATTCTCATTCAAATAATTTACAAATATCTTTGGTAAAAATGAGATTAGTATTATAAAAGTAGAAACTTTATGCTTCAAATTAGTCCAATTTTTCTACGCCACGAACTGTTCGAGGTATTCATTCAGAATCGGTCTACCGATTCTGCATTCTTTCCTACGGTAGCGGACCATTACAAGCTATCCCGATCTTCTATTAAATTTGGTAATTAAATCTAAAGTGTTGAGTTCAATGCAGTGGAGGTAATCACCCTACTGATTAAGAAAGTAGAGACATGAACTTGCGGATTGCCAGTTCGTGTGCCAAAGCAATTTTTAACGAAACATATTCAAAATCTATTTTCTTGAAAATGACGTTTTAAACAAAAAAATTTTATTTTATACTTTTCACTTATCTTTGTATATAGAATACCCGTAAAATACGTGTCGACTATTCACGTCTGTCCAATACGGAATTAACTAAATTCAATTTCTAAATTTAATAAATTCTCGAACTCGATTTTCTAGAAAACGAACTCAATAAATGAATTTTATTTTTTCCTTTCGACTCGTTTTTTAACACGAACACATTTATTATATATACCGTTCTATTTTGACTTTCTTTATCTAGACTTTTCTTGATGCATTATTCAGTATTAAGTCATGCGCTATTCAATATTAAGTCAGTTACTTGCGTAACTTCAATAACTATCTACTGAATAAACTTTTTAATTTATATCTTTTATATTATTTATAATTCTAACTCTATATTATAAAATAATTTTGGAAATCCTAAGTTCCGAATTCGTAACTATATAACAAACAACAAGCTCTATGCTTCTGAAAATTACAAATATGAAATTCACGATGTAAGTTAAACAGCTTTACTAATTTAAAACAATAAGACAGTCATGACTCACGTCGATTAGCTATTACCTCCATATTTCTCTGTTGGTATACGTACAATTATAATTATACTTTTATCGCTAAAACATGTCCGATATTTGATGTATAGTAATATTTTATATTACATTAATATTTTATATTACAAGTATTCCTACTAAATCGGCAACAGTATGGTGAAAACGATAGTGGATAAGAAAGATACAAGCGCGGATTTTAGTACCTCTTGATTTCGCGATCAACGTGCTGCATGGCATGTCAATTTACATCGTGACAAGGAAGTTAAAATACAATGACACGAATAGCACTTGCCCTCTGAAGTAATGTTTATTATGAAATTTTATCAACTAATATAAAAGTCGATTCTAAAATTAATGCAAAACTTTAGTTTATTTAAGTTTATTTAGTTTATTTAAGGTATAGGCATAATTAAGAAAAGTATCATCACAATTTAAATACGAAAATTTACATACATAATACTACAAAAAAGGTATTGAGAATACAGACATTTTCGAATATGAGTTTGTAGTGCACTGATTTAATTTAATAAATTGTATATTTGTATATTACAACAGATTTCTTAATTGTAGAAATGCATTGTAATACCTTGTATATTTTCCGTAGAAATTTTTTTTTAAATCAAATTTGTAACGAAGTCATTTATTGTACTTGTATTAAATGTTTTTTATTCACAGTTACTTTGGTCCTCAATATTTCGACTTAGAAAAACATAATGAAAATTAATAATTTTCAAAGTATTCTTTATTTTAAATGTAAATATTCTTTATTTTCCTTTATTTTATTTTAAATGTAAATATTCTTTATTTATTATGTAGTTTGGTTATCTTTACAAGTGTAAACATTTTATTTTTATTTTTCATTTTTTCAAGCTGGTGTTTGTTGAAAAATAAGTTTGGACAAAAGCGCCAATGAACGATTACATTGTGTTGCACCATGATGTCTAATAGATTTATTTGCGATGTTCTTAATATATTTCTGCACGTTTAGCATGCATTCGTCATAGGTATGATTTTGAAATATCAGGGTAGCAAATCAATGTTAGTATTATTTGTCAAACTACAAGTAATTGTACCGTAAAACAAATTTTTTATAATAATCTCTCTCTTTATCTGTAATAATGACATTTTGATCTGAAAAGTTTCAGATGAAAATTAGCAAATATTTTAATAAACAGCTCAGAATGTTACAACACTTTGGCATACATGAATGAATCTTCTACAGATACTTTACCGAGATAGTGATAGAGGTAGAGATGTTGAAAGATAGCAATATAGTGAAATTGAATTGGACAAGATATCGATTGGAAGAAATATTTTACAAATTATTGTCATCTCTCCTGTGATGATTCCAAAAACCACACATGGCTTCACCCTCCATCATGTGTAACGAAAATGATCCCTACTCATGTCGCAAATGACTTTGCGGATTGAGCGCGGCTTGACACGCCGTGCCCATTTTTACTCGGCAAGAAAGGAAGCAACTGGTTACTTCCTCACTCCCTTCCACATTTTTCTATATTTCCTATATTGGGCAACCGCCTTACTGTCAACTTGGAGCATTGGTACCACCGATTCGACGCCGCCCCTTATGCATCGCCCCATCATCTTGGCCAATTCTCTTGGACGCCCTTTTTCCTCCTACGGTTGGCTCGAAACTAGCCAGGTCAATAAGACCTAATCTAATTTACTCTTAATATTCTTTATAAAATTTTTGTTCGGCCTTACCGAACACAATAGAGGTGGAGTTCATATCGCGAAGGACAAACTCATCGAGCCAGGGAAAGCAATTTTCCAAATTCTGATTTCTTGACGGCAGGGATTTTCCTTGACTATATTCTATACTTTCGTTACCGTCTATCTTCTATTGTAGTTATACTGGACTACCAATTCCAAGGCTCGGTAAGCTCTGTCATCGCAATGGTCCCCATCATAAAACAAATCCCAAAAAAGGAGATGCGAAAAATTCATTGAGCCAAGAATAAAACCTTCAAATCTACGGCAGGGAGTTGCCTTGACCGTACCTTATATTTTTTTCGTCCTTATTTTAGTTCATTGTCAGAGTCATGCCCGACTCTCAATTCTAAGGCTCGGTGAATGTCTTTTTCGCAATTTTTATACACCATCTATAAATCTAATAGATTGCGAAGGACATTTCGGGACTGTCGGAAAGTACAATTACTATCTTCTGGGACCGACCTTGCGCACATCTGGTAACAACTAGCACATCTTCCTAATCCCATAACAATACAGCCTACAACTATATAAGACGAACGCACAAGGAAGGCAGGCCATGTTTTTCTTGCAATCAGTACGCACAGAAGTGTCGAAGTCACCCACTCACAAATCCTATCTTTTACGAATACAAACTCTTACGACAACCACACTCCCTAATTTTACTGTTCCAACATCAAACCAACTCTTATTTGAAACAGCTGACTTCATTAACTTTGAAATTCAGCAAGCCACCGATCTGCTCCACGCTCTTCATACGTCAAGTTTACATCGGCACGCGACAATTTTGAAGTTTTAATTTTTGAGTTAATAAAAATTCTTTTTGTGATTGTTTTCAGCTTAAAGGAACCTACCTTTTTACTAAAGTACCTTTTCAAAGTATCCATCAGATCGGAGCACGAAAGTTTTTTAAAACCTCGAAGAGTGAAGTGATAAAACATATATTGCAAAATTTTGGATTTTAAGACTTTTAAGTGCTTTCTCGTAAACTGTATGATAAGCGAATAAGATTTACGCAATAATAAATTGAATGAAATCAAGTAGTGCAAATTGTAATGCTCATTCAGAAAATAGTTTTGCTATTCTCTTGCCTGTTTCAATTAATTTATCACGTATCTCATTCTCCAAATTAATTATTATTTAATATTTATTTAATATTTATGCTTAAAGTTGATTAAATATCAGAGGATAATTGTGGAGTTTTAACACTGAATCGCGAAATTTAACATGAACCCTTTGCTAATTTTCATATTTCTTTCATATTTCTTTGCCGTTCGCGGGATGAACCACCTACTGTCCGGGCGGTTTCTCATAATTTTGTGTTTTTGCGAGTAATTCAATTCGCACTGTTTCGAATACGATTAAACGTTTCCTGAAACGCAGTCTTTAGATGCCTGTTAAAGTATATGATTAATGCATTAAAGAATATGCTTCACAATACTATTTATATACCACAAATTGATTAGGGAGATAATTTGAAAAAATAATACGAAATCATTAAAATGAAATGAATAAAACTTTTTCATTCCATGCTTTGTTTCTGAAAAACTCAAGTTTGAAACAAATTTTTGGACTGGTCAGGAGTAAATCATCGCCAAAATATTGTTCTATCTACAAAAATAAATTAAAAATTGTAGAATAAAATTTTTTTGTTTAAAGTTTTATTTTCAAGAAGATAAATTTTGAGTCATCTAATGCTAAAATAATTTTACGACCTGAAGTTATTCGAAAATTGTTCACTGTAAGAAGAAAAGTTCCAAAGTTGAATGGTGTTGAAGGGGACACGATATGTACTAATACATTTAAAAAGTATTGATCAAATTTTGTTAAATAAATATCATTGGATCAGAACATATTGAATAATCAATATTATAAGTAGTTTGTAATTTTTATGCATTTGTGAGAAATTTAGGGATGCAAAGGCGATTTGAAATATACGTGATATATCATATTATGTCATAGTATACGTGAAAATAAATAAAATATTGAAAGTAGAATACTTGTTATAGTATGTAGTAATGAAAACAAATTTCTGTCTAAGCTCTACTATTCTTGGAAAATTGATAAATTAGAAATTGCAGTTAAATTATAACATATTGAAATGGTAAATATGTCCTAAAGTTTCCTTAACATAAATAATTTTATTTTATTTTTTTACATGTGTGTCATATGTAGATAAACCAGATGTACTAACAACATATCGTGTCTCGCTTGAGATTATTTAACTTTCACCATTATTTTTGTTTAAAAATAACAAATTTCAAATAAGTTTTTGCATTAAATTATTAAATTAATAATAGTTATAATAAATGTTTTATTTTGCAGTTATTTTAATGTTAGGTGTATATATGTTATGGTTAATAATGTTATGGTTAACCCTATTTTGAGTGAAATATCTCACGAAGCTGAAAAAGTTATTTTCTGTTTTATTGTTAGTAACACATTTATTTTCTAAATTTGAAACGTATATGTTTTATAAATAATGTCACTATAAAAGTTAATGAAAACTTGACACCACTTTTCTAGAAAACGAATTATGAATTCATGATTTATTTTACAACTTCGTTTCCTCGGGATAAATAGAATACAATGCAACGAGAAAAATTTGAATTTTAAGGTCAGTTTTGTAATAACTTTTTTTTAACAAATCTCCATTGATCCAAAAGTGTAGAAATATATTATGCTGATCGTAATAATTTTTATTTACTATATGTACTCCGTGTGATATAAAACTCGTAAAGAATTAACGAAATGAACAATTTCACTCACACCTAGTAATTTTGAATAATCCGGATAAGTAGTGAGCAAAAATACTAAGGACAAATTCTGTGCAGATTGAAGACAATCCAACCGCAATAAAAAAAATACAAGGTTCAAACTGAAAATATGTATAGTGTTCGATCGTAAGAATATTCTGTTACATACTTAATTAAACGATTTCGGGACGTTTAGAGGCATTATCGGACCTAATGTGCATGATGAGAAGATTACAATTTCCGTACAACATATCACTAAAATTTAAAAAGATCGGTTATAATAAGTAACTTAAATTTCATCTCAACAACTTAAATTCTTTGACTGTCGGTAATAATTCTTGTTGACGGGGATTTTATTTTGGTTATCAATAACCAGTATAAATGACCGAAAATTTTTTTATTACCGATGACAGTTACTGGCTTTTGTTATCGATTTTTTTAATTACATTCGTCTACCATTAATCGTTATTAACACTAACAACATTGATCTAGAATTCATTGTTTGCGCGGTATCTGTAGCGAACTTGGAAAGTACACTTTTTGCTCTTAAATTTATGCTACAGATGATGCATGTTATTTTTTGCATGAAATATACAAAAACTAAAATGCACACTTTACATATTAAATATTATAATATATAAAAGTGTTAATAAAAATTTTATGCTAGGATGTTTTTTATTCTATTCAATTCTTACGTGATTTTATAAAGGTTTTTTGGTTACTAAAGTGCATATGTAAGTTTTATAATTAATTCTTGTGTTGTCAATATCAATTATCAGTAATGTTAATAATAGTTGACAGTCGAATGTAATTGAAAAAATTTTTCGTTGCTGATGGTGAGCAAAATAAAACTTGAATCTTGTATTAATGATAGTTGTTAATAACAAAAAAAAATTTTCAGTCGTATTTTAGTAACTTAGTTATTGATAGTTTAAAAAAATTTTAGTCATTCATTATTCAAATCAGGACAATAAATAATTAATATTTTCTAATCATTTCATGTTTTGAGATTTACTGCTAATAGATTTCTATTGAAATAAAATTTAATTTTTATTTTATGACATTATTTCATATACATATTTTTTTTCAAAGAATAAATAACTGTTATTTTTATATCGTGTATGAAAGAAATATGTATGTAAATTATATTTTCGAATTTTAGATACTGAATATTAGATCTACAAATATTCAGATATTTAACTACTCGCAATTAAGGTTAGTTGAGTATGCTAAAACGAGATAATCTTGTAAAAAAATTATATCTTTCAAATAAAAACATTTTCATTAAAATTCCATATTTATAGGTAAAATGAATAAGTACATGAAGTTTTTGAAAAAGGAAATTTTATTTCTAAGAAATCTCTTATGTATTATTTATTTAGTGTAGAAATGAGCCATCTATTTATTGTAGAAAAAAAATCAATTTTTCATTCATTTAAATTTTTGAATACTGTATCAATCTTACACATAACTAAAAAAAAAAAAGTTTTTCAAAAGTACATGCAGCAAGCAACGAAACTGAATACACGTATGGAATTTTATATATGAAAACATTGTACATGAATACATACAACGAAGAACTGTTTATTGAAGCTATCTAGGCCTCTAAGCATTTTTCGAATCGCGAGATGGTTAAACAATCGTAATCAACAAGTACAGAAATTTCTAAATCAGAGACGTTAGACTTATTATTAGAGTGAAGAAGTGTCTTTTCTAAATTCAGAATATATATGACTAACGGTTCGCGGAAGTCTTAACGGCCGCTACGTTCAATCACGATTATTACTTTTTGTTGCCATCTGGATTTGTTTTGTTTAGCATCTCTAAAAGCGGTTGACGTCGGATCATCCATAACATTTAAATAACGTTACATAAATTCATTTAGACCAGGACAATCGAACGGCCTGCACTTTAAATTCATTGGCTGCAATTTTATTGTCAAAGTATATGAAAAGACCCTTTGTCAGCCAGGAAATCAAATAGACAGCAATTATACAGGTAGACGATAGACGATAGATACACGGATAGATAGATGCAGGTACGTAAAGTTGTAGATCTACTTTCGTCATAATTGAAAAAAATATAAATTAAAATCAATCACTAACTACGGGAAAAGTCTCATTTCATCGCTTCTGTGTAAAATTAAATTTGAAACAAACAAGTTTGAGCCAGTCTCAACCGTAAGCGGACGTAATTCAGCATACGTAAATACATAAATAATATTGTATTAAATATTTATGAATTTGTAATGTTTTGTAGGATGCATTGGCTTTCTAACAAATATTTTTCGTATTACCATCATTGTTCTAGCAAATATAAATTGTTTTCTTAATGTCAGTTTTATACCATACCCAGTTCTGAATGAAAATATTAGTTTTTGCAAACTTCTTATATTTAATCCACAATCCTTTCGTCTAATAACCTCTCGAATATGTTCTGGTATACTTGCGTGCTGTATGTAAATACAAGGTCATTGAGTTCGACTATTTATAAAAGAAAATTTTACAGTATACGTTAAAATATTCGTTTTCGAACGTAGAACATTTTCTGATAAAAATAAATTTTTTTTTTATTTTGACACTTACGGCATCTTTTATAAGGAAATATCACATTGTTTACAAGAAATATACAATTTTAGCTACAATAAATGTAACCATATAGCTAAAAGTAATAAATGAAGTAAATATACAAAGATCAAATACATCTATGGTAAAATTATTGCAGGTGGTATTTTTTGAAAAACAAATAATTTTATTATTTAAATTATTTCACTGACATTATTAAAAAAATTTAAACATAATTTTTTTTATTACAAATACGCAAGAAAAATCAAACTAATCTGTTTTCGTTCTTGTTCTAACAGCAGAAAAGGTTGTCAGAAAAATGATATTGAAATTTTATGCAATTACTGAGTAACTAAATAAATGTTGTAATCATTTCACTTTGAGTGAAGAATTTCCAGAAATTACAATTTTATATTGTGATGGGCGCACTTGCTTTTAATTAAATGTTTTCATTCTATTAATTTATTCATAGAATAAAAATTAATTCAAATGTATTCATTTATTAAATACCAATGCTTTTTTGTTTTACTCTCAAAATTCTGAAACGTTTTGTGGAAACGTGGATTTAATTAGTTAATTAAGTTTAATTATATTAAATAATAAATTTAAAAATTTCTTTTAACAGCAAAAGGCAATTGTTTCTCATAACCACTATAAAAACATAGATAATAGATACTGTACAAAAAGTGTAAAAAGGGTACCATACATTAAAATATCAATGTGTTTAAATTCATTTAAACGAGAAAAGAACGTGAAACTTATCATAGTGTTTCTAATCGTAGTAATCAAATAATCATTTAATGTAATAGGAATTGAATGTAATAAGTCCCAGGTGTAAAAGATTATCAACATGTATAATATTAATTAGCAAAGAACAATGAGATTTATAAAAAATAATTGTAAATATATATAATTGCAAATTATTTCAGTATATTCTAATGTTTTACAGATTTTTGGAGCTACAAGTGACCAATAGAATTCTATAATATATCTCTAGTCTTATTATCATTTACTTTATGCATATAAGCAACTATTGGAGACAGATAATCACAGATAGCAGTGTGGAATCATAAGTTTGTCGTAATTTTATTTACTAAGTGAATAAATATTAAGTCTATTTATTACGTAAGCAACGCGAGTTTATTACCGAAATATTATAATACTATCATGATCTGCAGATATAATTCTACGTGGTATCACATGCCACTAATAAAAGCGCAAAAATTGCTATTTGTTATATTGAGGAGTTCTAAAGAAAGTGCATTAAAACATTCGTATTTCCTTCTTACATAGGTTTCTCGATAATTATTTTTTCACTACCTCACTAGTTGATTTCTGTTATTGTTATTTTATCATATTTTAGACACGAAAATATTTCTTTCTTAAATTTTACTGTAATGTGTTCGATCCAAAACATTTTTTCAGCTTCGTGAATCTTACTTTTTAGTTTTTATTGATAATAATTTCAATGCATATCCACTACACTGTAAGCATCGATTAAACACTTGAATGACTACCCAATCTATCGTTGCTGAGAACATACAGTGGGTATAAAAAGTATTCGTACATCGATCAATTTCAAACATAACTCCGTGAAATGGTAGTTTATTAACAATTTCTTTATAAACAATGAATTTGTACATATTTTCGGAAATCTCTAGAATAGATGCAATACAAAAGAAAATTTTTAATTTGCATAATTTGCGAAATCAACAAGAAAAAAAAATCGGCAGAAATGTACAAGCAATAAGTATTCGTACAGTTTCTATTTCGAACTGCTTACAAGAGAATTTATAATATAAACATATTTTACCGTTGCTTCATAAGTGTGATTAATGTTGGCAGTATGTTTGGATATGATATCGGTCTCAGACAAGTTCGAAATTTTACAGTATTTAAAATTATCGTTGAAAAATGGGACAAAAACGTGTGGAAACTATAAAAGAAGAAAGAAAAATTATTATTAATTTACATAATCATTGTAAAAGTTTATCAGAAATTTCGCAGATTATAAGCAGATTAAGTCCTGTATGGACAAAGGAACAGACTACAAAATAACTCAAAAAGCGGACGTCCACAGAAATTTATCATTAATCAGTGTACTGGACGAGTTATTATTAGAATGATAAGGCAAAATTCTAGAATTACCCACTGTAATTACTATAAAGTTATGATTAAGACTGACTGTGAACTATGATACAAATTTACTAATTTTTATTATCTTTCCTGATACTTTGTAAATGCATACATGGAATAGATACATGAAAAGTTAACATTTACTTTTGTTGACTTCAATAATTATAATTTTATATAGTAGGAATGTATTGAACTGGTGATTCGCGAAACAAATACGAGTCTTTCATCTCCTCATATGAGCAGAGCCATAGTACAAAAGCTATATTATCAAGAATCAGATCTTTTCCAACAGGGTCGATTGGAGGACATCGACATACAATAATTCATGATTTAATAAATTATCAGTCAATGTAGCAAGCGCATCGTCACAATGTCGAATATGCCAATCCAATCATTGAAAGCTGGTCACAGATTTACTGTCATAAACGTAGATATTGTGGAAAAATAAAAGAGGACATATACTATCTTTTATATGCAATGTAATACTATATGAAAACTTTTTTTAGTCATACTGTTTTTAAAGAAATGAAGATGACTTTCAACTTTTTTTTTGAATGAAATGCTATACTTTCTTTATATTATAGCGGATATATTGTATCCAAAGCAGATATAAAAACGAATTTAACGACGTATCATTCAATGACTTTTACTTACACAAGGTCAGGAACAAAAGAAATATGTCGGATATTGCGTATCGGTGTTTCATATCGAGATGTTAATATTTCATGTTTGACATGAATATTCCATATTGTACATTTTTGATGGATTATATAGTAATTTAATTCGTATCATTACCTATTGTTAGAGTATACAAAAGAAACTAAACCATTCGTTAAAGCCAACAGTATTTACAACATGAAGGTTTAATGTTCAAATTAGGACATTTTTTGCATATCTCAAGTACAGATCATTTAGAGATCAGGTCTCTCAAAAGTTTCAGTTAATTTCGAGCGTGAGGAATTCCTTTTGCATAATAGCAATTGCCATGTCATAAAATGCGTACCATGCAAATCGTTATTAACCTTCTATTGTAAATGATTTAAAACGAAAAATAACAATGCCTCTGCATTGATATCGCAAGTACAAATATCAGAAACCAACAATATATTGTACAAGGTACAAAAGCTATTGTGAATGGAAGTTATATTGAACATGAACATGAAGATAATGAATACGTGATATCCGAAATATTATTTAACAATTATTGAATGGTACATCGTTGAATTCGCCTTTATACACGCTTTCATATAATATGAAAAAAGTGCAGCACTCTGTGTAAAAAATTAAAGGTCTTCATCTTCAGTTCTTAAAAAGCAGTATAACTTTATCCTTTTTCATTCTTCCATAGTATCCAACATTTACGAGAATAAACATTGGACGGTAAATCCACGAATAGCCGTATATCTATTACACTTTGTTGTTTCTTTTTCCTCCGGATGTCACATACATTCCCACCAATGAACGCTTTGTCGCCTGTATCTGACCTAATAGTTTGTATGCATGAAAGCAAGTAAAATCTTTAACTAATGATTTTCCAATTAAATACTTAGTTTTGTATGCATAATGAATAAAGTATCTACAAAGAACAATATATATTGAAATTTTCGATTCGAAATACACGCATGACAGTAGTGTCTATTGAAAACCTCAAGTAAATACCAGTGCTATTTTAATTCGTCAATCTTAATTTCTCCTCAGATAATCACTTCATACATACTCGTGCTCTCAATGCTAACGAAAATGGGAAAGACTCTCAATTGCCTAAGAGTATCCGGTTGAAATTAACGTCATGTGGAGTACCTGATGGATACATTTTTGAACAACATGAATGAAACCAAATAATACAGCCTTCCATGGAAAGAGAAAATGAAAGCATTTTTAAGATTCACAGATGATGTAGTGTCTAGTGAGGATATTTTTATTAGAGTATAATTAACCAAACGATAACTGAAGTTATCCGCAAAATCTATAATAAAAACAAAGACAAATTATCGATATATGGATGAAGTAGAAAAGGCAAAAAACTAAAGAATACACATAAAAATACTCACCCTATCAGACACTAAAGAGTACAAGTCGCAAGACTTTGGTTGAAGTCCAAATGCTCGTGACAGCAGCGAATTATTTACGAGTGTTGATGTCCAGATATTCCATCCATATGGAACTTCTCTCGTGATTAGTTGAAATAATTGCCTATTATAAAAAAAAATCCAGTTATAACTGTTGACGTCGGATAAGGGAACACTCTGTTAATTATGATACCATATGAAGGAGTTTCACGAAGAAGTATGTTATATTATTATTTATTTATTTACATTTATATTTACATTTTTATTTATGTGATTGATGAGGATTGATGCTGGAAGGATGTAGGATTTGGGTAAGATGAGGAAAGGTTATGCGTTTCGTCTCAGAGTCGCTGCCTAGACTCATCAGTGGGGCTGATGGCAGCGACCCCTTACCCCAGACGCTTGGTTTTCATAACTACTCGCTAGGCTGGGCGGTCACCCATCCTAGCAGTGTTCCGCATTCTGCTTGCTTAACGTCGATTATCGCTAGACTTCGACGCTAGGCGCACAGCCACTTGCGGCTTGTACGAGTCGGTGTTCGAGACTCGTACTCGAGGCGCTATAGGCCGCTACACATACAAGAATCCTGCGAATGATAGTCAAAAGCATTACGTCATAATACATGCATAGGATTATTATTGAAAGGTTCTTTGGATAAAAAGATCTCCCCATAAGTATTAATATTACATTGGAGGAGATTTTATATGGAAAAATGAAAGGAAAAGAAAAAAATTTAGTATAAAATCTTTTGCTTCGTAATCTTGATTTCGAAAAAAATTATGTTTGAAAATTCATGAGAACTTATCAAATTCATTTTTTTATAAGAAATCCATAAGAACTTATTCAAGTATTGAGAGTATTAATTAAAAGAAAATAAACTGTGCTAATAAATTAAAAAGTAAAAATACATTACAATTTGTTAATTTATTATGTATTTATTATGTATAATTTATTATGTATATTAATTAATTCTTAATGGAAGCTAAGTTATGTACGCAGGAATAAGTATGATATTTACAACAATACTTATAATACAATAAAAATATTTTACGAAAACCTGTTGTGCAATTTTAATCGTATCATTTTCAATAGGCAGAAATAACCGAGATCAGTTGCACTCAATCATATCTCATGAATTTTCAAACTCAATTTATCTTAAAAACAATGCTTTGAATGAAAAATTTTTATACTATATTTTTTGTTTACTTTCTCATGTAGAATTACCTCCATCCTACTACTTGTAGCTAAATTTGTAGAATAGGCATATATAAATATTATACTAATACTGTTAATGGTTTTGAAAATATTTCAATGTTCAGTTTCATATAACTTTCTTTTTTTCTTTTTATTTACGCTATAGAACCCTCTACAGGGTTATTAACAGCATGCACATTGCTGTGGATACTAACAGTACAGAAACAATTTCGCAAACTTTTGTACAAAGATTACACTGATATACAACTAAGAAGCATGTTTGCTATTTACATACTTATAACTAGAGCTTATAACTAAAACTAAGAGAACTGTTAAGTCACTGAGAAACACAGCTAAGCACTCGACACAGATGCCAACCATGGCTTTTGAGAAATTTGTAAATAATCAACAGAGAAGAAATACAAGGTTTGCTTAAAAAGAAGTTCATTGTGTGGGGAGGGAAATAATCCATTCCACATGGTTTATTAATTAAAACATTCCTATTGTCGTTGAGATTGGGGCATTGCCAAATTATATGGTTGAGATCGTGAACTAAACTGCCATACTGACATTTTGTACCAAGACCTAAGTTAATTTTGAAGAGGGCAGCAGCTAATTGCATGTGATCTGCTCGGAGTCTGTTCGTCCAGCAAATAAAGTCTCTAGGGAGTTTTCTACCTCAAAAACCATGATTTAGCAGAAGGATAATAATAGCTTTTGAAACATTTTTTACCCTTAAATTCAGATTCCAAGATATTCTGTCTTTCTGTTTCCGTCTTAGGCTGCTTTTTAAAGCTATGGGAAAAATCAGAGAATGGAACCAATATGTCTGGCGAGATATTAGTACATGACGTTTCTTTAGCTAACGTGTCCGCTTTTTCGTTAAAAGTAATACCAATATGAGAGGGAATCCAGTAAAAAAGTTTTTTATTGCCTCAAGAGTCGCGGTTTATAAGCCTTCTAATATCGAGAAGAAACGGAGTTCTTAATTAAAGCTTGCAGGGCAGATAAAGTGTCTGAGTATATAAAAACGTTATCATGAGGACTCAAGGGCCATTTTAATAGCATTTTTTAATGCAATACATTCAGCTCGAAAGATAGAGAAGTAACATAACTATGTAAGCCCAACAGTGAGAAGGTATTTAAGTCCGGTGAGTAGCAGGCAGCTCCTACTCTACCAGACACATCCTTACTGTCATCAGTAAAAAGGAAGTGAAGTTAGGGGGTCTGTTACAGAAGTGAGCAAAGAACATGGAGTTCGGGTCCGCAGTATCTTTGAGGAGATAACCCAGTTCAGTTTCAAGGGATATTGTTGAAAAGAGTAAATTGTATTCATATAAAAAGGGGGAGTAGTTTTTTTCCGTTTTGAGCAATTGTCTTTCATGCACCAGAGTATCAATTTGACTAGAAAGTGTGTTGTGAGATTTACGCACTAGATTACTTTAGTAATAAATTATTTTTAGTAATAAATACAACAATTTTCTACGTAATGAACTTGAATTATTTCGATGGTATACATTACTGAGTCCTACAACTCCCAGAGGAAAAAAAATGTTTGCTTTAGGATCCTAAATTCATATCTAAAGTTTGGCGATTTAACTCGCAAACACCCTGTATATAGTGTTTGGTGTGCAGGGTATGAATAAAATGATGATAAAGTAAAGACTTTATTTTTATTCGCATTTCATTTTATCATATTATAATTTATAATTTAATTAATAAATATTAATTATAATTAATTAATATTTTTATAATATTTCGGAACAAAATTTTCTTAAAACATTGTCTATTTATAACTGTTATGATAATTGAAAACGAAATCGTTTGATTCTTTTAAAAACCATCTCTTTCTTATTGTAGCACGAATGAAAGAACAATAAAAATACAGTCACATAATGTTCTGCAGTTTACACAATATTGTTGAAAGTTTCATTATGTTAAATTGTTGTCGCATAACTTTTGCAAATTTCAAAATTTAAAATATAAAAGTCTTCAAATTTTGTGTAAATTGTACAAATATGTGAAATATCCGAATTAAGATATAAATTATAATATACAGTAGCATAACTAAATTTCTATTCAGCATACACTTTTTTAATTGTGTTGATAAAAATTGGAAATTGCATAAAGATCTAGTGAAAAAGTCACTTATAAAATATGAATTATAAAGTGTAAAATATGAAAAAAATGAAATAATAAAATGAAATAGGAATGTTAAATTTGTTCCCTACGTAAAATTCATCAAATCATGTCGTTATATTAAATTTTATGCATTAATTTATATATTATATAATTTATATGTACAAAATTACCGTTTTATTTAATAAATAATACAATATATCTAGATCATTTTCATCATTAAAAAAGTTACAAAGTAACTTCATATAAATGTTTCATTAATCAAAACATTTAGAATGAAGTAAAATAATGTATTGGCTTCATACATTTCATTGCCGTTGCTTAGATACATTAAGTTCTTCGAATTTCAAGAAAGACTGTATCTCAGGTTATAAAAATACACTAGCATGCATAACTATTTAAGCATTTCTTAATTATTGCAGTATAAATATATTTTTTAAATTTAATCTTAGCATATATGGTTAATAAATATTGATAAAAGTAATAATTAATATTGTAATAATTATGATAATGCAGACTCCGCAGAGTGACATTAATTATGTCAGTTCGTTGAAATTTTAGATTGTATTTTTGACCACATTGAAAAAGTTTGTACAGATTTCATGAAGTATCGGATTATTTAATAAACATAAAACCTGAAAGTGCAGAAAATTAACAGTAAGGAAACGTTTGTTAATCGTAACTATAGAAATGCAGGTAAAAAATATCAAACTTTTAATGAAATTATATTAACATTAGTGTCCAATTATTTGTCCTTGATATTGTACGTTAGAAGTTAAGAAAAGAAATTCTTTATTTTATTAAAATTGTTTTCTAGTATATAGTATAAACTGTATCGAAAGTAATTTCATTATTCTTATGAAATTACTTAAAAAATAATTATATATGCTATTCATTTAGAACTTGTTATTCATTAAGAGCTTCAAATTGGATACCACACATTTTCAAGAAAAATATTGAGTACATACAATTTTAGGTAGGAATACAAGTATTCTATTGATTTTTTAAACTTCAAATATATATTTAAATTTTCCTTGGTATATTCTTATTTTGTGGATAAAATAAGAAGAAACTTTATTTCAGTCGTTTTCTTTTCTCTTACATCCGATATCATTCACAAGGGAAAAAAATTTTTCAATTTTGCTATTCTCACACTAGCGAATGGATTTAAATTAATTCTTTTATTATTATCAGGTGATAAGATATTATCAATAGCAACTCTATTCTTTACGACAAAAATAATCATAATTATTTTGTTTTCAATGGATTGACAACTATGTGATTTCTTTTATCAGATAAAAAATTTTTAAAAATGGACAAAATCATGTACATATTATGCAACCTAGCTATTTCTATGTAAGAAATTTGTTCTATTGTAAGCAATTTGTATACAGAGATGATGATAAATGGATAAAGGATATAATCATTTAATCTTTTTCTACTGCTATTTACCTTCTGCTAATTTTTGTCGAGCATTACATATCAAATAGACCAAAATTTTTACTATTTGAAATGGCATCTTTACAATATTATCTATTGTTTCCTTTTTTTCTCTTTTAGAACGATATTGGAGATATATTACATATTAAAGAATCATGGATTTTATCATAGTATTTGTATAGCCAGGTAATATCGCATCTCAATATCTTATTTTTGAAAATAATATTATATTTATTTGATTATGTAATGGATAAAGGCTGAAGAATTCGAGGCGTGAGGTATTTCCTTCCGAAAAGTCTTTATTCGACTGTCGAATTGTCGTTTGATCAACCATCTCCCTTCCCAGGCACAAACCTCTTCACGGAACATAACAGTTCGTTCCTATGGAGATCATCCCAATAATTGCCTACAACTCGGCCAATTCTGACAACTGTGATTGTCCTCGATCACGTATATGTACTGCATTAGATTAATCTTAGAACTAATCATAACGTACTATCTATATTAACATATGATACTTAAGTTAACATAAAAATATTGACTTATATTTTACTGCTTAGGCTAGAGACGAATCCACGGTTTTATCTGGTCTGGTCCAACGATTCCTGAAAATGGAATCCTCGTCAGTTGAAATCCATCAATATCTTTTACAACATATCTATCTTTGTCTAAAACCTTTTCTACTTCATATGCGCCACGGAATTTCGAGATTAGCTTTTTATTAATAACGTCTCGATTTCGTATCACAACATAATCGTCGGTTTTGTACATAGTTGCCTTTTTGTGTGTATTATAAACTTGTTCATTCATTTTTTGACCTTTCTGAATAGCGTGTAGCTGCATTACGTGTTGCCACCAGGTCTCTCTCTTCATTATTTCGTGCTTCAAGAATTTTAATTTACTTTTAATTTATCGTTTATTATCCTGAATTAGTTCCTTCCAAAAAACAGTTTACACGGAATATCATTTGTTGAACGGTAAACAGTATTATTTATAGCAAATTCTACAAGCTCTAGTACTCGGTCCCATTTTCCCGGACTTGTACTCAATTTTGCTAACATAGGATTAATAACACGATTGTACCGTTCCACTTGACTATTAGCGCGAGATGTCCCGATAGCGACCCGAATATGTTCTAGGCTTTCATGCTGCATGAAATCTGTAAATTAATGCTGAAGTGAAACATATTCCTCGATCGCTTATCAAACGCTTAGGTTTACTGTAATACCGGAAGTATTCTTTTAAGTGACGAATGGCCTCTTCAGATTTGGTGGATTTACACGGATACAACTTGATATATTTAGTGAAATCGTCAACTATAGATAAGATATGTTTATAACCCCATAACGTTCTAAAGGACCATAGTCATCTATATGTATAGTCTGGAATGGTAGGAATTTATCAAGACTGTGTAAATATCCTTCGAACTTTCCACTAGGGTGTGAAAAATCAATACATTTTAAACAATTGCTTATATCATTTTTGACTTTTTTTCTCATATCTGGAAACCAATATGTTCTGGAAATGTTTTCAACCACCTTATCCACACCAAAATGACCTAAATCATCATGGAAAGCTCTAATGACATTAGTTTTCATACACTCCGGTACCAAGAATAACAATTTACCGTTACCCAGTTCTTTATATATTAATCCTTCATGTAATTCGTAATATTTATCCTCAGTACATTCTAATTTTTTCTTAACTCCCGAATTTTTGGGTCTTGTGACTGCTCGAAGGAAAGAACTTACTCGAAAGTATTTGCTTCTAATATCAGAATTGTGTGGCAACGACTCAATGCGTCTACATGCGGTTTCTTTGATCCAAATCGGTGTTCGACTTCGAAATCGTATTCTTGTAAAAATATTGCCCATCGAGAAATGCGTGGATTGATGCTTTGTTTGACCAGCATTAATCTAAAACTATCGCAGTCAGTGATAATCTTGAAAGGGATATCCGATAAATAAACGTGGAACCGCTTAATGGCATAAATCGCTGCTAGCTAATTCGAAGCTATGGTATTTTGATTCTATCAGCGTTGCTCGTTTACTTGTTAATGGATCGAATGATAAACACACTGTTTATAGATAGATTTAATACAAATTATGAAATACATATATAATATAATGTTTAACTCTCACACTCTATCTCGTCTCTCATACTCTCAACTGGGCATCTTCCCGATCACACTTGTTTTTTCGTCATCATCCTCGCGCTCAACTGTTCTCGCATACATCTCTCTCATTCGTCCTTTCTTCTGCCATGAAATATCTCAAACGCTCAGATCACACCACACCACAATTATACGCTCACTCTCGCCACACTCATCTTTCCATACAAACATCATGTATATTCATTCATCTATGGTAACCACTACCACATTACTAAAGTAAAATACAGGTTTCAGTTTTCCATCCGATTGTTTCTGCATCAAAACAGCACTAAAACCCGTATTACTGGCATCGCAGTGCAATTCTGTCAGTAAGTGTGGTGAATATATGGCAAGTATCGGTGGACTTGCCAATAGTTTTTTTAAAGTTTCAAAATGTGAGCGAACGTTAACCAGGATGCCCGGGATTTCCTAGGCTTGGGAAAACCTCCTCGCCTATTTCGTAGAAGAGGCCACTTGAGGTTAAGGGCCGATTCGAATGTCTTATGTTTATAACCGATACATATAGACCGAGCTAGGGTATCCGGACGAGGGTTGGGCCGAGGAGCACGAAGCCAGACGAACCCGAACTAGAGCACGAAGCCAGACGGCATTCTTTCTGCAGAACGTCGCCGAGATCGCACGTCCGAGCCAGTCCTCAATTTAACAATAAAATATACGTTTTCTTATTAACGGGAATTACCGTGTAAAATTATTGCCTACAAAAGGCATTATTTTCGTGAAAACCAAAATGGAAATTAACATTTTTTTTAATATATCGTACAAAGGTTTTGCTAATATAGAAAATTGTGGACTAAAGCGTCGGAAGTAGCAAGCTAAAAATACAAATTTCTGTATTTCTTTAGTATTTCGTGGTATTGGGTAGTTCAAAACGGATTCAACATTTTCTATACTCGGCCTGACTCCTGATTCATCAACCAAATATCCTAAGTTATTTGTTGGTATAAAACCGAGCATTTATCTAACCGGAACTCTAAGTTATAACGACGGACCAATTTGAAAACGTTTCTTAAAATATTAAGGTGTTCTTCTACTGTATCAGTGGCGATCAAAATATTATCGTCTAGATATACTAAAACTTGACCCTTCTATATTAAATCAGAAAAGATGGTATTAATATATCACTGAAATACTCGAGGTGCATTAGTCAGACCAAAAGGCATTCTTAAATATTCAAATTGGCCCAAGGGCGTAGAAAACGAGGTATATTAATGGATGATTCAGCTACCCTAATGTGGTGAAATCCATTTCTTAAATCTAGTTTCGTAAACAGTTTCTTGTTACGTAGACGGTCCAAACAATCATCAATCAGTGATTGGAAAATTGTCCTTAATCGTTATCTTGTTTAATTCTCTATAATCTACACATAACCGTATGTCCCCGGTTTTTCCCCATACTAAAACAATGGGACTTGCATAAGGTGAATTACTGAGTCTAATAATATTTCGATCTAGCAGATCATCTAAAATAGCAACTTCTCTTTGTCCGCAAAAGATAATCGCCGAGGTCTATAACTAATCGGTTGTTCCGTTTTCACCGAAATGACCATTTCCATACTGCTTGGTGCTATTTCCTCACTCCTAGAGGAAGTTAATTCCTCTAATAAAGTTGTTGTACTCTGGATACAGTAAAATCAACGGTAAGGTCGATATTTAGTAGTAAATTAATGTTTGGGTTTTCATTGGTACAATTTATTTATATAATCTGGTGCTCAAAATAATCAATATCCTCGACCTTATTACTCGAAGCGACATTTTCAATATTAAACTTACAGCCTAGTGAGATTTTTATGGTAGGAGACATTAGATAATCTCTACCTAGAAAAACAGTATAAGACATGGTCCGATCCGGAACAACAAAAAATTTCATAAATATAACAACACCATTAATTTTTACTTCGCTACTGAAAATATCTTCAATAATTGACGGAGACTCATTAACGCCATAATACCTATGATTACCGTTGGTCATCGGTAAGTATGCGTTCGACGGTAATGCACTCGCTTTAACTAAGCTAATAGGTGATCCCGAATCGAGAATGGCCTCATATGAGTAATGAAAAGGTTTACCGTGTATATCAACAATGCCAAATTCGATGGGTACCATGAATGGATTATCAGGAGAACTGGGCTGCAGCAAATGAGTAGATGACTGTGGTGCAGGTTTCTTTATCGAGACGTTCTGTGGGCAGTCCCGTGCTCGATGTGTAGCATGAACCCCACTGACGAGTCGGTTTTCCGCAATCGTCTTTAAAAGTGTCCACTGTACCATGGGTGGACCCCCCTCTTACAGTAGTACTTCGTCCCTTGTTCGTATCACAACGATCACCCCTCACATCGACCGTTAACGATATATTTTGGAAAACATCCAAAATATCATCTGCTGTCTGAAACCGATTCATTTTAGCCTGGTCTCGCAATCTAGAATCGGGAATGCCCTCGACGATCAAGTCCGCTAATTCTCTCGAGTCTAACGTGAACCTGTTAGACAATGTAATTTTGTCGTGATAGTAATCTGCAAAAGTTTCGGATCGTTGCCACGTGTTTCTCAAATTCTCTTCCGAGCGCCAATCGATTCGGTTTATAACTAAAAAGTTGTTGCATGTTGTCAAAAGGTGTGGAAATTGGAATTTCCAAGTGATCCGACATAGAGTGAAACCACTTTATATATATATATTTATTAAATTAAAGCCTTGCCTCGTAACCTGAGGCTAATCAAAATCCTCATTGAATTTTCACGAAGGTAGTAAATGTGTTGCAACAATTCGGCCTGCCTCTTCCAATTTGAAAAATTTTGTCATTTTCTCCCGAAAACTCGTTTAGCAAATCTGCTATTGTCCGAACGTGTTGACGGTCGAATTCAGACTAGAATCAGATCGGGGCATAGCTGACTTCCCGTTGTAAAAGCTGGATTTCTCGCTGTAACAGTTCTCTCTCTCTCTCTCTCTCTCTCTCTCTCTCTCCATAATAGTTCCAATTCACCCGGAAAATTTTCATTTGGATCAGGCCACGAGGTTTGAAGGATCTGTGGAGGAGTCACCGTAACTATTTGTCTTGATCGAAGGGCCTCCGGGTTACTTTCTCCTTCTTGCGCACATTCCTCAACGTCCACTTTCAGTCGAGTCTCGATCTGTGGATCACAATATAATAAGCGAGTGACAAGCTTACCCTTGTTGCCAGTGATTATCTGGCCTTGTTCTTCTAACATTTTTTTGAGTTCGGAATTATTAAAGTCATTTAACGATTGTTTCTGTCCAGTAGCCATCTCATAAGAGTCCAAAATGTTTACGAGCAATCACAACACAAAGTTACTAAAACTGTCCACAAAAATCACTAAAATTTGTGAAAAATATATATATAGTCACGAATGAAACTGTCGTGCACTATAAAACTTGTCTCCGTCGAATCCCACTTCTGGAGTTGTAATGGATAATGGGTGAAGAATTCGAGGCTTCAGATATTTCCTTCCCAAATGTCTTTATTCGACTGTCGAATTGTCGTCTGATCAATCATTCCCCTTCCCAAGCACAAATCTTTTCTCGGAACATAAACAGTTCATTCCTATGGCGATCGTCCCAATGATCGCCTACGATTGAATATTGTCCATTCTTATATTTGACATTCAAAGAATTAAATTATTCAAGGTAAAGTATAGATTTCGAATTATTTTTTATAGTATTAATCTTCATCCGTCTCTTGTCAATCTGACAATTAATTTTTCTTGTAAAACATTATATTATTTTGCAGCACATAAGTATAGCTACAAAAGTGACATTCTGTAACATTTATTTTTTTAACTTATACATTCTTGACATTTTTAATAATAAAGTTGCATAGTATGTAATAGTCATTCATTCAGTGCTCTAGTTTCTCGAAAATACGTGTATAGTCATTTATTTGTAGTTTTAAACATAACTGTAGTAAATGAAACAAATGATCGTAATGTTAGACGAAACTAGAAAAGATATGATCACGATGTGAGATTGAACATCTGTATGTGAGAATTTGTGTGAATTATTATACAATTAAACATAAATTTATTCATGATAAAAAATTTGCAAATTTAACTATTTAATAAGATTTCTAATTTCTTACCACTGAAGAGTGTCAATTTGACGTCAAGGGACAAATTAAGTTGGAAAGATAGACACATGAGAGTTCAATTATAGTCTATTTATTAATCATTTTACATTATACAGTATATTTCCTATTTTGCCATAATTACGTTAGTGTAATCCATGAATGAAAATTATTAGAGAATGTTATATGAAGTTTGTTTGTAAACGCTTACAAATATAGGAAATTGTAAACAAATGTTGAACGTAATATAAATATATACATATGCAGTAGCAAATCGAAGTTTAGTACTTGACTTTACATTCTTTGATTTCTATTTATAGAGAACAAAAGATATGTAATACAGAAATACATGCAAAGGATTGATTCAACGTATTAATAATTCAATTGCTGAGATGCAACAAAGTCAGAGAAAAAATATCGAGTTACATCAACGTTAAGTTTGCAAAAGTGATAATTGCAATAATCAATGCAAAAAGTGATAATTTTGAAATAAAAATAAAAATAAAAATTTTCGATGATTTTTGCACATTAAGTAATATTTTCTAAATACCTTTGCCCATAATTTTGTAACAAAGCATTTATGAATGATATCATTTATTAGCATTCTTTTCTTTTTTCTATTCTCATTTTATTTTCACTATACGTTTCTATAATTTTGTCGGAAAAATAGAAAATACATTGTACAAATTTCTTTATTATAATTTGTGAATTTGTCATTCTACGAAGTTCACATTGTATAACAAATTTCCTATCTAAAGTAACATTAATGATTATTATTTAGTTTGAAGGGTTTTAAGGATGAAGTATGTGTGTTATCTACAGTATCTTATTATCTACCTATTTACATTTATATTGTGCGAGGATATTGGAAGGATAATTTGGAAGATTTGGGTAAGGTGAAGAAAGATTATGCGTTTCGTCTCAGAGTCGCTGCCCAGAGACTCATCAGTGGGGCTGATGGCAGCGACCCCTTACCTCAGACAGACGCTTGTTGTTATAACTACTCGCTAGGCTGGACGGTCACCCATCCTAGCAGTGTTCCGCACTCTATTTAACGTCGAATATCGCTAGACTTCAACGCTAGGCGCACAGCCACTTGCGGCTTGTACGAGCCGGTGTTCGAGACTCGTACTCGAGGCGCTATAGGTCGCTACAAGTTAAATGTATATATTATTTTATAACCTATATGATACCACAAAATAATGCGAATCACGTTTGCAATTACGATATCTGTATATCAAAAGTAGTGTAAAATATATCGATACTTTTTCAAAACATAATTTCTGGGATTTTAATTTTCGTTTTTTATGCATCTTCATGATAAAAGCGGCTTCATGTTAATATTGCAGCTAAAAATAGTCACAAAAATGCAACAAGTAGACGTAGATATCAGTCGGTCATCTTCGCCTTCTTTATTTGAACGTTCTAGAACTACATAATTTTGAATAATGACACAATATAGTGACAAAAGCAATAGAAGCAATTGAAGCAATTGTTTTTATCGTAGGTACTATTCTGTTCTTTCAAAAATAATGAATAATTCTATTGAATAAAAATTATTGTACGATTAAACAATTGTTTCTTCCTTTTCATCAATAAGGAAAACAACAGAACTTTCTGCGGGACTTGATGTAGTATTTTACGAATAATAATTAAAATTATGATCATAAGTAATAAAGATCTTTAAATAATTGTGAACATTATTGGCAAATGGCATCGTAATATGACATTGAATATTGCCGACCATTTGTCGAATATTCCGATAAATACGTAGTATTTATCATTTGAAGAAAATAAAGCTCAACAAACATTTTGGTAACACATCTACTAAGTTCATTAATGAGCAATTTTTCACTAATCGCAAAATTTTTATTTTAAAGGAATAAGTATTTCTTATTGTGTTCTGTTTAAGGTAACAATAAACAGTATTTTATCAATTATGTTTGAGATACAAAACGATCATATCGAAACAAATCCATCATATTTAAACGTATATTATAACATTGATTAACATATTGCAATTAAAATACGTAATAATATTTACACATTGTTTCAATATAGGTCACAATGTAACAATAATGTAGCAAGTCGCAATAAAAACAAGTGCATTGTTTGCAGCACATACAATCCTGTAACTTTTTTTGGTCATGGTTGTTTGGGGATGTTTGTTTGTGGACAGTGTATAAGAGGTGATAGCTTGTATAAGACTTTTTGGCGGTTAACTTCGTTTATTTAGACGTTACACTCGGACGCGATGAACTCGTAGCGATGCGATAAACTCGCAGATGAACGGTCGGAGTTCACATCGTGAGAATATCTGCTAAGATCCTCATGTGCCTGAGGAACTGTGGCGGCTCGTAGCAGTCCTTCTCGGGTGGATTGCTGATTAGGTCCGCGATTTCGCCCGTTTGTGGCATCAATGTGCGAGAGCGCAAAGCTGAACTTTGCCTGGTCCGACGTAATTTTATTCGCCCGAAAATGAATGTTTAGTTGCTTAAACCACAAATAGGGCTTTCCTGGCCAGAACAACGGTGCGCGAATGGGTAGCTCGCCCGGGGCTCCCGTGTTACTCGGTTTTGCGGCCACGGTACGTGTAGTGCTTCGGTTTGCCATATCGAGTATTTTTGACAAATCATTATCACTTACACTACTCACTAATCACATCGGTGGTCACCACTTGAAGGGTATGAAGTGTTAATGATAATGATATTTTAAAAATTTAAGGATGTATGCAGGAACGGAAAGATTTGGATAAGGCGAGAAAGATAAGGTGATGCGCGTTTCGTCTCGCTGCCTAAACTCATCAGTGAGGCTGATGGCCCTTACTTTATCTTACCCCAGACGCTTGTTGTTATAACTACCTGCTAGGCTGGACGATCACTCATTCTAGCGGTGTTCCGCACTCTGCTTAACGTCGAAGATCGCAGGTACTTCGACGCTAGGCGCACTTGTAGCTTATACTAGTCGGTGCTTGTATTTCGTATTTGAGAAACCATAGCCCGCTACAGTTGTTTTGCCTATCAAAAATACGAAAGTTAAGCGAAATTTTTCAGTATGTTACGGAAACAGTCATTAATATTTCTTTGTACTATCACATGACAGTTTCTCTTCATACATGGTACTTTTATGTAGAAATTTCAGGATATTCCGAGTGGTTTACCAGTAGAGATATAATCATCTAGGAAAGAAGGAAACAGTACCTAGTCATCGCTAATGACCAGAAGGTGCGACGTTAATCATAAATTAAAAAAATAAATAAATAAATAAATAAATGAATAAAATTTTGTGAAACCTTATAAAAAACAATGATAAGAGCGGTAGTCCGAAATTCATATTGTCCTTGTCTTTCACGTTTTACAAAATTAAATTAATATTTTTTCGACATATACATGTGTGTGTATATATATATATATATATATATATATATATACACGCGCGCGCGTATGTGCGTGCGTACGTGAGTGTGTGTGTGTGAATTTTTACAGAGACCAAACTGATTCGATCAGTGGATTAAAAGATATTCATTAAAATATTCGATATACGAAATATTTTAATATAAGATTTCATTAAAATATTCGATGAAATAGAATCTCTAAAATTTTTGATGATTTTGAAACCGCCGAAAACTCTTTATTTACAAAAAAATTAATACCATATAATGGCTTTCTCTGTACTTAATAACTTATATTAACAAAATTTTTTCATATCTTCGAACACAACAGAAATATTCAAGATAGATGAAGCTATTGAGTTACTTTGTTTTTCATGGATCAGAATTAACCATGGATAGGTGAAATCATATATATTGTATTCGTGGATACGGATGTCTTACTGTAATATAACTTCAAGAGTCTTATTTTTTCTTTAATATAAAAGAAAGTATATAAAGAAATACATAAAATAAGTCTTAATACTTACTTAATATTTTTACAATAAACTCATTTTTCGTAATTTTAGATTTACTCATATTCCACTCATCATTTGAGGAACTTAAATCGCACACTTGCGACGAAAATAATACAACTCGAGAAAATAATTAAAAAAATAATAATAAAAAGTGTTTCCCCGAAGAAACAAAAACCAATTTTGGATCAAAATTAGAACCTATTTTTAATTAAAGAAAATAGTACAACTTTCCATTTTATCAATGCGCACATTATCATAATAATTATCGGCATAATAATGTAGGAATGGTTGGTTGGCAACAGAATAGATACGACTAAGATATAAAAAGTAGTTTTTCTTTCGGCTACGCTATGCTCTCTACTGTGCTGTTCGCTCGACGCCGAGCTCTCCCCGTCCTCCTCACATAGCAGTCTTAAAGATACATACACACCATACTATTAGTCGCCCAAATTTCCACTCTATATTCATACCCAGGACCTCCAGCATGCAATGACTTCTTACAATAATATTCACATGAATTAGGATGATTACTTTCTACCACTCAAATTATAAATTTATTAGAATAGATAAATGAATAACAGTTATTCCCAATTTCTTATTGGTCAGTTATTCCCAAACTTTCTTATAGCGATAATACGAGAATCATGATTTTTATATTACTTTCATCACAAGCATACGAGATACAAGTAAATCTAAATGTAAAATTGAAATCTAAAATTGAAATTTTGGACGGTAAAATTCCATTTATACACAAACTTTTGTGTACGAAGAAATTTGGAAAATAGTTGGAAATAATATAGTAATCTAAACAAAATAAAGAAATGATCTAAAGTTTGAGAATAAAATTGAGAAAGTGTAAAATAAAATAAACAATAAAAATAAAGATAATATACAAAAATCATAGTTTTCTTTCTCTTTCATATTGAAAAAATAACTTTTATATCTTAGTTTGTATATAATCCAATAGGACTTTTAATAAAATACAAAAAAATATTAAATTCGTTACTTCTTTTTTATTTATTAACATGCTAGAGGTAAAGAAATGATGAAAAAGTCAATGTTTCATATTAAATGTACCTCTAATTTTTCAATCATGATTTTTATATTACAGTCATATTCATACTGATGAACAAGGGTTCTTTATTTTTTTGCTTCAGACTAGAAAAATGGATCGAATCAAACAGTGAGACTTATTTTTGAAAGGACTTTGTTGTTTTTCTCTTAATCCAAGTAATTTTGATTATTCTTATAAAAAAATATATTATATGCTAGATATCAATAAATATGTGTGTAAAAAATTCTACAAACGTGCTATTTCTTGAAAAAAATATCCTGCAAATAACTTAAAATATAGCACTAAAAACTACGGTAGGTATGGTAAGTAAATTCAACAAATGATTTCTGAAGTATAGATATAATATTTACTATATCCTAACAAACACGTAATATGACGATAATATGACATAAAAAATATGACGAAATTTTTGGAAAATTATTACTTGAAGGTGTACATTTTCTATATTTTAATTTTCTTTTGATTGCCTCATGAAAAATTAACAATTCAGTCTCTGAATATACCACGGGCAATTAAACATATTTTTCAATATACAGAAAATCTTTGCGTTTACTTTAAAATATTATATTTAAAAATATTATATTTATATAAATTCATTATAATATTAGATAAATTTATATTAGAGATTTTAAAATATAACAATAGATAAAATCACGAAAATTAATCTTTGGAAGTTTTCTAAATTAATTGTCAGTAGCATCTTTTTTGATAGATTTTCAGTTTTAAGATGCAATCTTCAGAATCATATGAGAAAAGATAAAATTTTATCATCAATTAATCGCTTCGTAACCAAGGGTAGACTGTCCCATGACACATTATTGTTGACACAGCGACGAACGAAATATATTACATGTTTTTGTATTAGAATGAGAGTTCAAAAATTATACTAATTTATTTCACTTTTTGAATTATTTTGTATTTTAACGCTGAAGTTTCTAATTGACGCTCTAACTACACTCAGTGGACGGTCGAAGCAAAATTTGCACTATATAGACTCCATTTCGAGTTGTTTCTAGAAGGTCCCGCATATTATTTACTTATAATACTAAACTATTCTTTCTTTCCTACAGAATAAATTCTTTTTTTAATACATATACATATATATCAGCTGATATGCCTCTTGGATTAAGTGAGGAAACTATTCGCGAGGATAGTGGCGAACCGCATCAACGGCCACCTATCACGAGAGGGCCCCATCTTGGACGACGATCAGTTCGGCTTCCGCAAGAGATATTCTACCATCGACGCTGTTAAACGTGCAAGGTCCTTCGCAGAGTCGGCAATACTTCAAGGTAGGGTGGTGCTGACAATCTCCATTGACAATGTCAATACCTTTAAATCCCTGCCTTAGTCGTAGATACGGGGCGCGCTCTTCTGGAACCGGATGTCCCCCTACTTGAAGAGAATCGTACAGAATTATCTGACATCACCTGCTATACCGATGATACTCTCCTGATTGTTGGCAGAAGAAATTGGACCCTTGCGCTAAGGCTTGCTGAAGTGGGAGTGCAATTAAGATTCGGCGTTTTTGTGGGGGATACACCTGACTCTGATGCCAATGGAACTTGAAAGACACTTCACTTGCCTGACCCTTGAAGTGGAAGAAATGGCGACCTTGCTAGGCCCGAAGGAAAGGCCCAAAGGTTCGATGTCTATATGTTAATGTAGTGACGATAATTCTCTATGGTCCCGAGAGCTTATGGCCAGCCAAATCTAAAAAAAAATACTATAACGGATTCAGCAGCGGATGGCCATTAGAGTGGTGCGAGCATATCATAGGATCTGGCATGAAACAGCGCTGACGCTGGCGCAGATGGTCCCATCCGACCTGATTACGGAGGTAGATTCGGGCACTTATCCCCAAGTGCGACGCCTCCAGAGAAGCGGTATGACCATGACTAAATTACAGGTGTGGGAGATGAAGCGTCAAGCACATGGACGGGTGCAACGGAAATGAAAGGCCGAACTGCAGGAGAATGGCACCAGTAGCCAGCATGCAGTCAGAACAGTGCTGCTCAACTGGGACCTATGGCTGGATCAAGACTTTAGAGTCACACAAATACTCATTGAGCATGGATGCTTTGGTGAGTACCTGCACCGAATTGGTGCCGAAAGATTGGTAGAATGTCTAGAGTACAGAGCCATACTCAGCCCAGCACACTAGAAGAGTGCCCTGCCTTCGAGGAGTAGCGAGCGGGGTGCTCTTACTGATGCGATTGTGGATGATTTCTCGCTCGCGGCGGTAATTAGCGCGTTGCTAATTGACGCGAACAATCACTACCTTTTGTGAGGAGATAATGACTAAGAAAGAAGCGGCGGAAAAGAGCAGGGAGAAGAACAATCCGACTAGATAGGAAAGGCAGCGCAGAAGAAATATGTCTATACGTTGCATCAGAGGCTCTATTGCATTCGGCTGAAGACAGAGACATCTAAAGTCTCTACCCTTGAGCCGCCGCGATTGTCTTAGACAAATGTCGAATGCATTCCTTCACCAGTTTTCCTGAATAGGAGCGAAAGAAGAAGTGGAACCTATAGTGGGGAGGTACAGTGCCATCAATTCCTCCTAAGGAAGTGCGAATTCTCACAGGGTTGCCGGAAACATTGGCGGAATAGTGGCTCCGGGTATGGCCCTCCGAGGAAAGGACCTCACCGAGATAATGCGTGAGGAAGCATCGAAGTTCAGTCTCAGCCCGGAGCTTCCTTAGTATGCAAATGGATAGTCATCGTGGAGGTTTCAGTTAGTGGTAATCCGACACTTCCTGGTCTCCTCCCCTTAAAGAAGCTAGACGTCTTTCAAAGATTTTCTCCAGAAAGATTGAAAAATCTTCTTGGCCGTCCGAAATTTATCTTATTGAGAGGCACATTTTTTATACGTGCTGCCTTTCGAAGTACTTTATTGAGTCCAACTGTGAGATTTTGCGCGCGAGAAGGCACAGCTGTTAGAGACCGCGCTGGACTTGTCCAGTGTCATGAGTCCCTGGGAAATTGGCTGTCCCCATAGTTACTTGAAACTGATGAGGTGTCCTGTCGCGCTGAGCAAGATCAACCTTATCGGAAGGAACATTAATGTACTTGGAGCTGTGGGATGTTGCAACGTGCGGAAGGGTTCCCTATCTTTTGCACAGCTGCTGCAAAGAGAACCACGCTGGGTCTGTTCAGAATCGTGCGTCCCTAGCGAGTTGACTATCCTCACAGATTCCTGAAGCTGGTAGTGGCACGGCAAGATTATCTCTACCAGGGGTTTGAACGAGCTGCGGATTCGAACAGTGCCGATCACCTTCCCCCAATCGCACATCCGCGGCCCTGCAGGGGAGAGGGATTAACCGTTTTGAACTTGTCTACTTTTGTGCGTTCTTTGGGTTGTCCCCACAGAAAACTGAAGCTGCTGGGACAAACCGTCTCGCATGACCTATCTTTTCTGAGAGACTTAGTCACGGTCGAGCATGCCAAGGAAGCCAGACTTACTTCATGGTCATCGCATGGCTGTGGCTTTCGAAAGAAACGGACTGCTCTGGATTTTTCCGATGTCGTTCGTCCTCCGAGATTACTTTATCCACAAACTTAGGAACGACCTGCTTGCGTACAATGTTAAGTCCGCCTCCCGTGGATGCATCGACGGTGTAACTAAAGGACTCATCCATGGCAAATGCTCCATGACGCTGCTGCATTTTTCCCAGTTTCTTCTCGGACGTAGTAACGTAGCTGGGGTAATGTTTGCGTTTCGGTTTGCCACTAAACAGATCGGTTTCACATTAACTGTATTGTAGCATACTAGAAAAATGAACAAAATAGTTTTTAAAAACATGTCTTCCATTTAATATCGGCAATGAGACTTTGTAAATTAATTTTTCTATGAATTGGATCTCTCTTCAAAATAAAGAAGTATGCGAGATACAGTTCCATAAATATTCAGGCAAGTAAATTTTCGATTTTTTAAAAATTGTTAATATTTAAACATTATGAAAAATCAAATTGTTTATTAGGATTATTTTAAAGTATGTAATTTTTATTATATTCATTTTCTTCAAAAATGTTTTTTTATCACGTAGCAAATAGAAAAGTGAAAACTCTTTCTTAAAAATACTATAAATTCAAATATTTTTTAAAAAATTAAGAAATTTTTTTAATGCCTAACAATAAGTCTATTACGACTTCAACGATTGAAATTTTTTCTTTGCAACAACCTCTTAAAATTTTATTGTACGATTATTTATTATTTATACGATTTATTATTGAACCTGAAATATTAGGCTTAAGCGGAGAAATGTTGGATTTTCTTGAATTTTTATGATAGTCAAAATTTAATAAAATAGCGAAAAAAGATTGTATGTCAAATTTTGAAAGACTTTAGTCTTCAATCGCAGTAACTTCAGCCGTGAAAACAATTTTTTAATGTTTTTATATACGTTTAAATCTATAGCATTTTCAAGAGAAAAATATCTTCACTTTTTTACCGACAGCGTTATGTAAGCATATCTTGGAAAAAATTAATTGTGGTTTGTAAAAATAAAGGCTTTGTGTTTCGAAATGACGAGGATCAGGTAGATTTTTTCCAAAATGTTGTAGCAGTCTGAATATTTGTCGCAGTAACTGCGTCTCATCGTGATATTATGTCACGATATATCTCGTTGCTTAATACGCGTTTCACACTTCTGCAAAAAAACTACACCGTTATTATATAAAAGAATTCAAAACAGATATTAAAAATCGTCATGCGTCGATATGCGTCAAAACAAGTAAAAATTGCCTCAGGAATTGTAATTTTCTATAGGAGCATTTGAATTGATAATTATAGTAATTGTTAAAAAATGTTATTTATTTATGTACAGGGTGTTTCAAAATTAATATGCCATCATAGTGTAATTCTCTTAACACTCTCAACTTGGTGGAGACATATATAAATAATTTGTCACAAAATTGATGTTAATCTTGCATTTTAAATCAAACTTTTGATATAAATTGATCTTGATCTCAAATTCCAAGATCAAATTTTTGTTTTTTTGTCTAGTATTCTACTCATTGTTAAAATCAGACTTGTCAAAAAAATGATGGATCCCATGATAAATGTTTTTAATATTTTATTAACTCGTACATAGTTTCTTTATCAATATATAATATTGAATTTGTTGGATGGGGAATTCTGGGAAAGGGTCCAGAACTTTCTCCAGTGCCCAATAATCTGGCGTGCCAGATGTTATAGCGAAAGTTAGACCTGGGACCTAGAAATGTTTATTCTAGCCTTCCAGGTTTAAAACTTGAAATATTTAGGGTATGGTTGTGTTTATGTGCATGCGTGTATGAGCGACGAATGTTTCGTACAGATGAGGAATCAGTCAGAGTATTGTGAGTCATCATTGAGTGAAAAGATAGCGAGGTTTAGAGAGTGAGTAGCGAAAGCGTGTAGACGTAGCGAAGTCAAAAGAGAATATAGCGAGTATCAGGAAAATATAGCGTTAATCCTAATCTTTCATATCACCATTAAATAAAATTTCTTTAATAACTTTAATAAAACATCCTTTTACACCAAATTCCTGCAAATTTCTACTTTATAATTAGATATAAAGTAAATAGCATGTTATTATCAATGATAGAAAATCATAATTACTTCAACATTTAAATACTGCAAAGAACTATGTAGTTACGTTTCCAAATACAACACAATAATACTGTTAACAAATGAAGGAAGAATAATTGTTAAACGTTTTATAATGAAAGATAATCTAAAATATTAAAATATCTTCGATCCTCATTTGGACACATAATTTAATATCAGAAAAATAATTGATATATTATTCGGAAATTCCTTTAACTTAATACTTTTGTTTTCTTGTGATTTAATGTGCAATCAAATAGAAATAAAATGGAAGAGAAAAGAAAGAAAAGAAGCGCATACTAAATTACATGCTAATTAGTAGGTGAAGAGTATGTCTACGTCATATTTATATTTCCAATTCATATTTATTTTGTCAGGAGTGGGATATTGAACATTTTACGGTTATATATAAACATCATTGATCATTATGCAACAGTTCTCATGTTGTGTTGCAGAAACTGGAACCAAAGAATACAATCAAATCGAAAGTGAACATATAGTCTATTAAAGGCTTATTTAACTATAAGCAGCAACATACAGGTATTCTATTTTTCGATCAGGAAATCAACAATTGTTTTTCAAAACTATCAACATTATAATAGAGACCCAAGATTTTCTGTAGCAACGAAAAGCATAATTGAACCAATCATTTTTCATTTTTGCTATTAATATTAATCTTTATTTATCACTTGTGTGAATTTAGCATATGTTTCGTATTCAATGCATACAAATACAAATCTGCAACAGCTATTTCTCTAGCCTCTAATTGTAAGATATATTTTTAATAATAGAATATACCTGCTAATATAATTGCTAACAATACTTGTTGTTCTCAAGAATAAGCAATACGTTATCCTCCCAATTGTCATACTACAAAAATTGTCTTTCAATGTACTACATAAGATACATGTAGGCATTTATCATTTTGCAATACAATTGTAACAAATCTAAAATAAATGGTTAGACAAATTTGGCGAAAGATCACGACATGAAACTAATTTATATATGACGTATACGCGAGAGTAGTATTTTATGGACATAATTCTAGATTTAGGAGAGAAATTTAATAGAATTTAGATAGAAATTTGTTTTATCTGCTATTATTGCAATATAAACGAATAATAAATTTTAGATGCATATTGCATGCCATGCAGATTCAGCATCTTCCAATATTTCATAAATATTAAAAGTTTATTTATAAGCTGCAAGAACTTTGAACTGGCATGGATACGTTGTAGTCTATGATATGTCATATGCAAATCAAGCAAAATACAGTAAGGAATAAAAGTATTTGTACGCTTGCAATATAGAAACGGAAGAAGCAATATTTCAATAGTTATTGAATATCTTTAGACATATATAACTGTTTAAAAGTTAATTACATTACTTTGTTGCTTATAACGAACCAAAGTTGACATGAATATATAAACATTTGCCGAAATAAATATATTCGTATACAAGTATTTTGTAGAGCTTTTCTGGTTAATCACTTCATGTAATCTATTGGACATACACATCATTAAATTTTTAACATATCATATCGGCTTTTATCATTCGTTTCTCAAATTCACTTCTAAATGTTTCTTAGATGTAACTAGAAGTCCAGTTTATCATACAAGTGCGATAGGATTTCAAATATGAAGTGATTGCATGAAAGTGTATTGTAAAATAACTATTGAAGTAAAATATATAGCAGAATATTCCAAGTCACAGTCTTTCCATGAAAGTAAAATGTTCTTCAAATCTATTTCTCAATGTTTTCCTAGAAATAAATTTATTAAGTATATTTTAGAGAGTAATAATTTTTGTGCAACGATGAACAATACCTTTTTCGAAAATATCATTTGTATCAACTATTTCCTTTATCCATTTTATTCATTTATTCATCAATATAAATTGCTTGGCAATCTTCGTTTCAGGCATAGTGCAAAAGTTAAGAAATAATCAGTATTGATCAGTGCTCCGAATGAAATCAAATTAATATTTCGATACATCTGTATTGTTCTATAATCGTCATTATATTAACATATTTCTAACATTTTTCTAAACATAACTGAGGTTGAATTTAAATTATGCTAAACAGACTTATTACAAACTAATCATGCGACAATTGCATGGAAATATCATGGATCATAATTTATATTAATACAAGAAAGACCGATAACAAAAGAAATATTAAATTTGCGGAGAATATATAATGTATTGAATCAAATGTGAATATATAATATATTGTATTTAATGCGAAATACACAAAACATATGTAGTATGGATAATATGTACTTATTATACTAATTATTGTATTTTAATTAATAATTAAATTGTAATACTTATCATTGCTGATCGATTTTTTAAAATATTTCTGGCAAATAATTATACGATTCACATCTTTGTATACCTAATTTTATATCTAAAATTATGTCATTCAATTTTCTCCCTGTATTGTAAATGTTACGTGATAACCTACACTCGCCTCAACTGAATTAAATTAGCATGAAATATACTAATATAGTATTTAAATTGTTTAAAATGTAATAGAATGTAATAGAACGTAATTCTATTACAATCCCAATAATAAAAATAAATGGCTTGTCAAAATAAATGATAATGTATGAATACTTTTATTCCTACAAATTCTTATGTTCACGGTGTGACCACTATTATGATACTGTACAATTTTGGTCCGAAATAATTCACCGTATTTCTTCAGATATTTGGGCGTCTTTCGTTAAATCGAACACACTGTACCTGTACATAATATATACAAATATTTTACTATAATATTTTTTATTAGTATATTATGTTATCTTAATACTGGTATAATATCTGTATAGATATACTATCATTGAAATATCTGTTGTGTTATCCTTTGTTTGTTATTCAACTTTTTTTTCGTAATTTATTGTATTTTGTCGTAATTTAGTTTAATTTCTTGTTCTATCGTATAACTGTAAACCACACTTGCAAAAACAAACATAAAATCGTCAACATGTAAAAAAATAGTATAGCTGAACTGTGTATACTGAAAGCACAAGAGATGTATATGTATATAATATTTATAACTCAGTTCTCTTTAAAGATAATTATCAATAATATTAACAGCGATTGACAATAATCGAATGGAACAAAAAGAATTTCTTGTCGTCGATATTAGTTATCCGTGACTAATACAAAATTCGGATCTCCAATGATGAGTCTGTAAACAAAAGAACATTCATGTATATTTACATATTTATGGACAATAATCATCATTATGTTTTTTTTATCGATAATAGCCAGAAAGAATGTTAGTTATATATAATGGTTATTGTTAATCAGAACAATTTAAAAATTTTTAATTTTAAGTTTAATTAAAAGTAGTTTTCTTGAAAAAGTTACAAATCTTTAAGATTTACTTACAACAAAAAGTAATTCATTGATAGTAAAGTAATAACTCTGTTTTAAATGACTTCTTTATAAAGAGTATTACACATAGCTGTTATTTTGGATTTTTGATTATAACTATTGTTCTTTCTTATTTTGGAGTCGCATCAACTGCGAGATCATTAGCGACGACGATGAGACTTAGAGATTTTAAATGTATGGGTAGATGTTTGTGCCTTTGAGGTATTTTAATATTTTTTAGATATCGTCTTGCGAGGTCAGGTTGATGTTTGAATTTATTCCATTCTTCTGTCTTTGGGTTTCTATGATACGACACTCATGCAGAAAGTGAGCTACTGTTAATGGATGGCTGTTGCAATAGTTGCAGTCGGATGGTGCAGATTTTTTTATTAGATGTTTATGTGTCAGTTTAGTGTATCCAGTCCTTAGACAAGTGAGTGTTCCTACCTTCTTTCCCTTCTTTTCGTTGCTAATATTTGGTATTCGGGTTTATTTGATCCTCATAGGGAAATGATATATAATCTTGTTTGTTAGTAAGTGCAGTAAATACATGGAGGTGATGTGGCTTCTTTTGCTGCTGCGTAGGGTTTTTCGTTTTTTTCTATCCTTTGATGGAATTCAAATAATGGTGGTTTAGCGTTAAATAGGTCATAGCTCTTGTATGGTAGTTATTAATTAGTTTTCCTGGTCATACGCTCTCACTAAGGATTTTATTATGCTTATCGATGTAGATGATCTGGGTTTCGTTGTTGAGTGCGCATACTGTAAAGCTTCGAGAACACGTAAGCTTTAGCTGTAAAAGCAGATGGTGATACGGGAAAATTTTGTGTTATTTTGACTCTGTAATAATAGCATATCCAGTTACAGTACTATTTCGACCCGTCGGTGTAGATCATACTGTGTTCGACGTCGTTTAATTCTAGAAATCGGGCCCTGTACTCGGTTGGATTGAGAATTCTTTGGGAGGGAATTTGACAAGACTCATGTTAGTTGGAAATGATTCTATTGTCCAGAAAGATATATAAGGTGGTTTGCGTTCGATGGTTGAGAATAATTTGTAGGTGGTAATTTGGAAAATTTTGGTAAGTCTAATATGAAAGGAAGAGGGAAGTTACTATAGAATGCTTTGTATCTATTGGACAAGATATTATTGCAGGTAATGTTAATTGAAATGGATGAAATTTTTATTGCGTATTTAAGGCCTTCGAATAGTACACTGTTTATAGGGTATGTTCCACACACACTTGTGACTGGTCTTAAGATTGTATGGAGGATTGATTCTATTACTTTTTTTGACGTGGTTTTTGGCTGAATTACAAACGGTAGAGCCGTAG
This sequence comes from Tetragonisca angustula, assembly GCA_036937485.2. Taxonomy (NCBI): domain Eukaryota; kingdom Metazoa; phylum Arthropoda; class Insecta; order Hymenoptera; family Apidae; genus Tetragonisca; species Tetragonisca angustula. The sequence goes on along the minus strand of JAWNGG020000060.1, from coordinate 1,133,135 downwards.
TCTAGTTTGGATCGAATTAGAGCTCTTTATGTTTCTATGAGAATTTGTCGACTTTGTCGACTCCCCAAATTATTTTTGAAGTACTTTAATTATATTGAGCTTATTTATGCAGGAATTTTTTAATGATTTTAGATATGAAGCCCAAATAGCTTTTCATCGAAAAATAAAGCGTAATAATTTGATTGAAAATATAAAAAATAATTTGATAAAATAGTTTCTGCGAATTTTAATTCTAAATCATTCAGGTGTAGTTTAGACAAAAATTGGCGTTTGTTTTTCCTTGTGAATAGGACGCCTTGGGTATTTTGAAAAGAAAATTGTAGGTCAGTTGTGTTTGACCAACTCTGAAGGATGTTATAAGTGTTCTAAAATATGTCGTCCTCAAATAAATAAGCTTTAATTGGTGGCTTGAAGTTGAAGGTGAAATTGTTTATTCTTATTAGAAATAGTGTGATCCTCATTACTGATACTTATGGGACTTCGTTTTGGATTGTTACGGGATGTGAAAGAACTCCTTTACTCTGGCTTTACTCTGACTCGAATGGATCTATTTGATAGGAAGTTGGTTACAGAGGATAGCATGTTATCATTCACTTTCAACTCAAGGAGAGAACTTACGATCGTAGTTCTACAGATTGTATCGAAAGCTTTCTCGATGTCGCGGCATACGGCGGCTAAGTATGCTCAACAACATCAGTGGTGGAACAATGATGTCGGAAACCATGTTGGTTTGGATTCAAAAGTTTCTTTGATTCAAGGTGCCAATGAAACCTTAAACCTTCGGTTTAAAATTTTCTGAAGCAGTTTACACATGGCGTTTGTCAATACATTTGGACATTATTTATTTGGGTTTTGTTTGCTTTTATTTGAACTGGAATTCACTGTAAGAATTACTATTGCCAGTTGTTAGGGACAACTTTGTGGATTCAAATATAGTTAAAGATTTCTGACAGGTAATTTATTCTGGTTTTTCAGAGCATTTTTAGTGAAGAATTTGGGATGTTATCTGGTCCGGACGCGGAACTTTTTGTTGATGTAAGGATGAAGATTGTTTCATTGAATGTTAATGCTGAATTTAGCAATCGGTTGCTATCATTGTCGATCTGATCTTAGTATATATAGGTGTCGTAGTTTGTGGGATACGATGAACTGTTGTTTTTGTTGATTGAATTTTCTTTGTATTCGGCTAGAAGGTTAGCGATGTCGTAGGATTGAGTTACAAATTTGCCATCGGTTTCTAGGAATTGAATATTGCTCGAAGATTGTAATCCATTTACCAGTTTGATTCTACATACTTCAGATGTAGTTTGAGAAGTTATCGATAATACATAACTTCTCCATGATTGCATTTTATTGTTTTTTAGTTGTTCTCCTAAGCCTTGTTTCTTTTTGAATTTGGTTAAGCTTTTGGTTGTAAGATGTTTTCTTGCTCTGTTGAAAGCATAGTGACTCTTCTGTATGGTAATTTTCATTCTTCACTCCACCACGGTGTAGTTCTTCTCCTTATGTTTTGCTACATGGTTATGAAGGCTTTATCTGTAGCTGATATTTTAATTCGTTGGAAATCGTTTATTATTTTGCTAGTCTGGGCAGCTTTTCTTATATTTTCTTGACATACTGACTAGTTTGACTTTTTTATATTCCATTTTGATTGATGATATGTTTGAGCTGAGATGATATTGCTTTCATAAGAGATTTTTATGGGGAAGTGGTCACTGTCGTATCCCTTAGAGTTTTCAATTCTAGGTGTTGAATTAAATATAGATTAGAAAAAGATAGATCGATTGCACTTGTCTTACCATTTCTAGTACTGAAGTGCGTTGGAGAACCTGTCTTTAGCAAGATTATATTCTGGTTTTTAAGCAGTTTTTCGATTATTTTGCCTCTACTGTCAATCCTCGATCCCAGAGAGCGTGGTGACTATTAAAATCTCTGGACAGGATCAGTGGAGTTAATTTGTAGTATCAGGTCTTCAAGATTTTTCAAATCAAGGAAGAAAATTTGGGATATCGACATTATAGATGTGGATTTTTTTGAATGAAATGGCTATGACGATTTCTAAGTTGAAATTCAGTTATATCGATGGAATCCGATATTACAATGGCTACTCTTCCACTAGCTTAGTTTCCGTTTTTGATGTTGGTATCATTGATAATGTAGGAATTTTGATATAAGGAGGTAGTTTATATAAAGTTAAGAATAAGAAATTTTATTTAATGGTGATTTTAAAATGAAGATTTACACTGTTCTCTCTTAATTGCTATATTTAGTCGCTAAACTCACTACTCTCTATATTCGCAACTCTCTGTATTCTCGCTCTTACGACTCGCAACACATTGTACTCTCGCTGACTGCTCGGAACTCTCTCTGACTTCTTCCTCACTACACAAACCTTCGTACACACATACACATACGCATTCATACCCTTAATATCTTAAGTGCTATGAGGGCTAGCAATAAACATTCTCAAGTCCCAAGCCTAACATTCTCTACACTATTTGAGATATCTGGCTACAATTGTTGGGCACTGGAAAATGTTCTGGGCCCCTTCCCAGAATTTGCCAATCCCACAGTAATGTTTAGTGAAGGCTGGTGATTTCCTTTGTAGTCAATTTTTTGGGGGCAAATGATGTTAGGACTGAATTTTTTACAAGAATTTGGAATTGTTCGTAGTGAGTGTAAGAGCTGTTTATGCTCCATTGTATTGTTATATATACTTTCATATGGAATTTGGGTAAAGTTTTGGACAAAAAAATTTAACTTTATTGCTTGTTATGAAAATTTAATGTCGAATTCTGATGAGCAGCTGATTGATATTTCTATTTCTAATGTTTAGGCAGGGTTTATAAGCTTGTGACAGAGTAGATGAATTCTATTTTTGATGCTTCTCTCCGTAAGGTGGATGTAGATTTTTTCAAGCGTTTATGGGCCGGGATGCAGGATATAATTATCAGTGTAGTTTCTAGCAGTTTCTATTGGATGGACTAATCTAAAGATGTCTTGTAAGAGGCTTTTAAGCTGTGAGTAATTTAGGTTGTGTTTAGGATTTGTATTGTTGTTTATTTCTTTGGCTGGTGCCATTTCCTCAAGTATAAGAATCCTAAGTTACCGATAAATGTGTATCTGTACCTAATCATAATTGCGATATCTCGTTACTTATTTTGGGAAACAGTGTGTACGTGTGTACATATGTGTGTAGAATAAAGTGAGCAAATGGATTGTTGGATTCCGTGTAATGGAGTCAACACGCTTACAATTTCGAAGAATTTATTCCTTGTTACAATCGTGGTCGTGTATGATATAGAAAGATATAGGATGATATAGAATGTTTAATGCTCTTGAATATGATGTAGAATGATTTATGCTAAGTTCAGCTCAGCTCAGCTATGCTATGCTATATTATGCTATTCTGTGGTATGCTGTCTAATGTCTCCAAAACATGTCCTTATACATATTTGGTTATCATCATCAAGTGGAAGGGAAAGGAGCATAGATGACCAAGTATTGGATCTTGCCCTTATGACTAACTATTCACACTTTTATGTGGACTGTTGCTACCTCGTTGTCAATATTTGCATAGATTCAATATTGTCTGGGTTGTCGACGAGTGTTCTTCCAGTTTTGCACGCCATAAAAGACAGTTTGTGAAACATAAGCAGAATAATAGACGGTTTCTAATCAGTCTATTAAAGTTAAGCTTACCTAGAAGAATTCAACTCTAACATCAAGTTTTGCATTATCAGATGCTGGAGACTGGGAGCGCGTTGATTTTAGTTGATGCAAATTATTTTTGGATGAATTGGTAGATGCATAATATCGATATCATTTAGTCTTACGTAGTCGGGTTGTCGTCGGCTGATGTTTGTGACAGAGACCTTTTGACAATGGAAAAGTTTGGTGGTTGCTCTGTAGGTAATTTGTCTATAATTATTTTATGTTTATCTATATTTGTCTGGAAAATATTGGGTATCTTCTTTGCCGAGAGACTGCGTTGATGCGGAGATCGTTGAATTTTTATTTGAATTTGTCGAATCGGTTGTTGTGTTTAGTTCCTGATTTTGTGACCAAACTTTCATTAGATGACATTCTTATTTACAAAAGAAGCAATGTAGGCTGTCAGTGCAGGTGAAAATTCAGTAGGTCGTGTTCTTTTAGTTTTATAAGAAGCTGGATGGAGTTTTTATTGTCATCAGAATCTATGTCTATTTACTTTCTAAAGTTGAGGATTGGGCGTATTTCTACCTTCGACCTGGTCGATCATTCCTTCTTTCAGTGTTGTTGTTTTCATGCATAAATTTACATTCCTTGTTTTCAAATTCGGAGTGGTATGAGCGGACGTTGAACTGTTCTTTGAATGCCAAAATTAATATTGATCTCATATTTTCTATTTTGTTTCTGTTTTTTTTTTCATATATTTTCTGTTTATGTTTTATCTTTTTTGTTTTGTTTTATTGTTGATAGTGATTGTTTTATGCGAGTTAATTAGATGTGTCACTGTTTATTTTTTATCCAAATATACACATTTGAGGCTAATTAGTTTTCCTATTGCAAGAGCGTATTCTTGGAGACTTATATCGTCTATTGCGTGGATGATAATGGCTTGGTGAAGAGTTAAGTTTCACAGCGTAGGAGTAAGATCTTAAAAGAATAAGAGTAATCTCTGTACTCAGAGATTGCAGCAGATTGGTGTTGGTTGATCGGTGTGTTCATATTTGTGTTTCGATTCGCGTTTTGGGATATGGAATCGGTACTGTGTTTACTAGCACTTACACTTATACTTTCACTATTTGTGTGAGTAAGTCCGTGAGTTATATTATATCGGAAGTTCGTACGATATGACGACTAAACCGAGATTGATTATGACTTATAATTATTTATAAATATTATTTATAAATATTAACATCAGTTAATATTTGGCTTCAAAAACGTAAATTTAATAAATGTCTTTCTTTTTTCAGCAGATCTGTAGCAAACGACACGTCCTTTTTTCAAATTTCTGACGGCCGACAAGTAGAAAAAGATATTCTGAAAATGAATGAATTAGATTATACGCCTACTATACCTAATTACACGCATCTCTTCAACGTCGTAAAAAAGCTTCAATTACAAGCAGTTACAAATCTGGATGAAGGGCCATTTCCCATATTGTTTTCTGCACTGTGCCTTTTACGCGATCCTAATTTTTAACGGGAAGCATTACATGTCAAATAGACCGAAGTACGATCTGAGACATGGACTTACATTGTGGAGTGCAAATCTTGCATTGTTCTCCATTATTGGAATGTGGAAGGCTTCGCCGATTGTATTCCATATAATACGAGATAATGGATTTTAGCTACACTACAGCATCTGTACACCTAAGTAATTTTAATTTTACTTACTTCATCAATTTTCGTTTTATTTTTGAATTGTCATTTTTACAGAATCATTTGCAAAAAATAAAAACTTTTTATAAATATTCATTCATATACAGTGGAGTATCCTCTGATAAGTTAAGTCGTTGTAGAACCTAGTAATGTTTCTGTATTTTAAGGACCTGAAGGTATAGTCATTGGGATCTTGATTCATCTTGAGATTCGTGAACTAAAGCTCAAATGTTTATTACAATATATATTATGTATGTTCTTAACAATTTTTAACAGTTACGAGATCCATATTCCAGTATCTAAAATGAGTTATTTCTATAATATACTGTATTAAACCTAACCAAGCTGTTTTTCTTTTGTTTCTGATTTTTAACATACATAGTCTTGTTTATTTACATTTTATACAAGAATTTAGAGTAATTTTGACTTTGAATCAAATTTTGTGAGGAAAGTCATTAAATTGTACTCTGCATAAAAATACAATAAAATTAATTTACTGTATTTTTATTTCATTCATGTGTAACTTTATAATTAAATATTTTAAAGAGGGAAGAGCATAACAACTAATTATATTTTTCCTTCATCGTTTGTTTGTTGTTGCCTTCACATTCAACATTTGTTTGTTGTTTCTGTTGACCAATGTCGGTTATTTCACTTATGTTACTTGGTGCCGAAGGATCATACAATGTGGGAAATGCATGATGACTTGAACTAACACTGTCTTTATCGTACAATAAATTTGGTGCTTCTATCTGACTTATTGTTAAACAGCTAGATCTGTCTGAGTAACTCAGATATCGATGACCGTGTTAAAAAAATTCGCTACTGACTATTGACTGAGTGACTACTGAACTCGATTGCCTCTGATTGTGAATGATTAGTCACACTACATCTTGCGACCTCCTCAGAATCCTCTTATATAACAAGATCTTAGTATGCCTTTCCCAAAGGACTCTGAGGAGCGGAGAACATATGATTTCTCATTACCATTTATGAATACCATTCGTGACTCGCGTGAGGTAGCAAGCAGATCTGGGAGAGAAACGGTTCCAACACTTTCTAGAAGCTATCTCACTTTTTGTGCAATATTTTTGATACGCATATGTTTCTGACATGGCAGTTGCTATTGAGCGAAGAAACTCCTCGCACTTGACACTAATTGAGACTTATGAGATACCTAGCTGGAAATTCTCTAAAGGAAATTTTCTAACAAAGAAATGTTTAAAAATTCTTAATTTGACACGCTGAATCTGAAGCACGCCCATATCATAAATAGTACATAATGTTGATCTTAATAGTTTTAATTTAATGATAAATTATAGTATTCGTTTGTTGTGCGTTTGTATATTACACCGAATTTAAGAGCATTATTACTTTTCGAACATTATGGATAGTTTTCATTATTAAAGTAACGTTAAAAACACTTAAATGGAACAAAATGTTTCTTTTATTCTTCTTATTGATTAAGGCATAGTAATCATACAATCAGATTAAAAAAGAAAATAAAATGAAATTTGTAACTATAATAAATATAATATATGCAGAAGGACAATACAACATAACACTTAGTATCTGAATGTTAAATTCTAGACTAATATTCGTTCATTCTTTATATGACTTCAGCCATAATTTTGTGCTAGGATAAAATATCTTGATAATATGTAAAAGAATTTGGAAAAAAGATAGCAGTCAAATATATAATATTCCATAATTGGATCGCATGTCTATAGATTGCACGTCTATATCTTTCTGATATTTTACAAAATGAACGATTTGGAATTGTATTAAGAAAAATCACATAATTTCGAAAATACAAATCAACAGGCAGATTTCTCAATGAAAGAAGAAAGGTTAAATAATTAGTTTAGATAGATTTAGATCAGCATTTCTTTCATTACGTTGCATTCAGCACGTTTGTAAATTTCAAAAATACATAAAAATCCACTTAAAAATTATGTTTACTGCGACATGTCTTTCGAATTTATCAAAATGTAATATCATAGTAAAAATTTAATAATATTCTTTTCAGCATACATAATCGCATTCTCAGTTTCTGGGGCTACTTATTTACCCTATCGAAGCTACTTGAATTCGACGACTCATCCTTCATTGTATTACGAAAACAACCGTTAATATTTCTACATTGGTACTATCACATCGTAACTTTTCTTTACTCGTGGATCTCTTATATGCAGGATACGTCAAGTGGTTTGCTCTTATAAATGGTTCTATTTACAGTTGTATGTATACTTATTACAATGGGATACCGTCCACCAAAATGGGTAGCCATGATGATTACTTCGACACAATTATCATAAATATTTGTGGGTAGTTTTTTAACTATAACACCATTGAACATTACTCTCGCTATAATTATGTACATCAGATACGCTATTCTCTTTGCTAGATATTTTCTACAAACTTATCTGTTTAACAAATCAGTAAAGAACGTCGGAAAGATGCCAATAGCAAGCTGAAAGCTAGCTGAAACGCGTACAGTTTCTGAACATTTTTCATTCAGAACGTATGTTTGCATAATCTGCTGAGATTTGGTCGGATAGTTTTTGATTGGACAATTAAAACTAGTTCTATATATAAAATGTCCGCGGAACCAAATGTTGCGTACATATAGAAATTCGAATATCTTTTTATATAGGAATGACCAACCAAAAAGTTACAAAAAGTTGTGGGGAAATTTGTTTAAAGCAACGTTTCTTCCAAATAAATGTCATACATATGTGATATATTAATGTAAATTTTCCATTTCCTCGCAAATAAATGTCATACACATTTGGTATATCAATGTAAATCTTCTACTTCTAAATATATAATATATACTTACCTCTTTTTACTATATTTGACATAGTAAGTTTTCTCTTCTCGTATTGTTCCTTACAGATTTTGTTGTATTGTAAAGAAAATCAATAGTACAATAAAATTGACATAGAAGGTCAATCATAAAACAGATACAGAGGACCCTCCAATCTTCTAGGACCTAGAAGCACAGACGAGGTATATGAATAGGCATTGCATACAATGTATTTTTCTGGCCACAGTAATAAGGTACTCAGCACTTTATTACCATTTTCGTTTCATATCCTGTCGTACTGATTCAGGCAGATTTTGCACTGCAGCATTACTAGTCGTGAAAATTAAAATTAAAAAATATGAACAGTTGCCAGATTTATTTCGAGAATTATTCATTGAATTGAACGTGGTGATACTTTATCAATGAAAGAATATAACAGTTTAAAACAAAGATTGATGAAAATTGAGATGAAAAATTTAATATATATTTGCATCTACTTAAAAGTATTAAAAAAAATTGATTGAAATATGATATGAATAACATAATTAGATACGACGTTTTCTTCTTTACAAATGTGGAAATTCACAACCCGAATGAATTATTTTTATCCCACAATTTTATGAAATCGATTTGATGTTTGAATTTATCAATAAAATATTTCTACAAATAATTTTTGCAATAAAGAAACACATTATGTGTTGTAAATTCTTACAAAATTTATTCATTTCGAAATTTTGAAAATAAACTAATTTTTTTAAACGATACTATACATATTTTCTTTTTTATAGTACCATGTTATTTAATAAGACGAATTTACTGAGTTGCATTTTCGACAAAATCATTTATTGTTATAAATTTTTAATAAAAATGGTATAAAGTATGAGTGATTTAATGATATATATGTTAGTATTAACATTTTGAGTTTAAAATTTTCCTCCGTTGTTCCTGATTGTCGGATTTGTAGATTAACTACTCCTTCACTAATTTCGACGATCTCTAAACATCATTTAGAAATCGATACACTGAATGATCCTTCCTTCTAACAAACAAAATCCAACATACGCGTTCAGGAAAAGATTGTTCACAATATATTCAAAAATCACTGAAATCGGTGAGGGAACAGTCAGTCTATACTTTCACCCAACTGCCTTCGCTATGGTGCATAATAACCAGCGAGAAAAGAAAAGCGAGTTAAAGGGACACAGGCAGGTTTTGGTTTTCCTGACGAAAGCATAGTTTCCGAAAACCTAAAAGTCTCACATGGTTACTACATCTGTCGACTCGATGATATGCATTCGAAAGCATAAAATGCAGCGAATGAAATTAACGAAATAGACGAATTTTAGAGAATTTTTCTTATGTTTTCGAATCCGTCCGAGTCCAATCAAAATTATCCGAGCCGACCTGAAGTACCGATCACCCGCATCTGAATAATTTGTGTAAATTTTTATTTAAATAATAAGCAATGAACAATAATTAAAAATATGTATTGCTGTGTTATGAAATAATAAGAAACCTAAGAAAAAAGAAAGGCACGCTGTGTATAAATATAATATATAACGTGTTATTTTTTCAATTTCTTTTGTTACAATTCGTTCAGGTTTCACGATATTATTTTGGAAAAATTAGTTATAATTTATGAAAATTTGGCTTTGACATTCGTTACAGAAGTGAGCGAAAAGTGAGTTATTTTTTAATTAATAAAAGTTGAATTGTCTTCAAATATTTAATAAACGATGAAAATGAAAAAGAAAAATTTTTAAAATAAGAAAATTTGTATTATTTATTTGTTTATTATAAAATTCTATAAAAAATAAATAAATATATATATCAAGAAATAAAAAGTTTTGTTAAAAATAATAATGAAAAGAGTTAAAGAAAGTTAATAAGCCTTTTCCTGGCTTTAAATTTAGAATATTACGTTTATATTTTCATTTCCTGACGAATAGAACAGTATTAATACGAGTATTGGATGACCAACCCGAACAATATTGAATCTGCAATCACTGATTTAGTAACAGTCCACATAAAAGTGGACTGTGAATAGTTAGTCATAAGGGCGAGATTTAGTAGTTGGTTATCTATGCTCCTTTCCTTTCAACGTGGAGACGATGATAACCAAAAACATAAAAGGATATGCTTGGAAGAAGCAAGCAGCATTCTACAGTATTCTATAGCATTCTATTCTTTCTCTCAAAGTCCGACAATAAATCTTGTACACGAGCACGGTTACAACAAAAAATAAACTTCTTTAAAATTATAAGTGTGTTAATTCCATTACATGGAATCCAACACGAGATTATAGTGGAGCGGCGAGTAGAGAGGAGAACTGTGAGGTTAACAGATGCGTGTTTATTGATCCGGAGGAAAGCGAGGAGCGAAATGCTACAGCGAGCCATTGAGTATATCTTAAGATGTCTTCGAGAAAGCAGCAAAAACTCGTGCTTGTAGAAAATATTGCAATTAAATATCACATATTAATGTCATATCTCGCAAAAAACAAGATCAAAAGATAAAAAAAAATAAACAATAGAAATAATAATAAAAAATAAATAAATAATAAAAAGAACAGAAATAATATATGTATAAATACTTCGATCTTCAATTGAATGCTATTAAATGTGATAGAATGCGATAGAATGCATCTGAATGTTGCCGAACATGTTGGTCTCCGCTAGTAGAAACAAACTTTGATTCTCTAAACATTACATTACATTGGTTTGGCATCCTTAGACTGCGGTTATAGCGGATCGGCGAACGGCGAGGATCGAGGATAGCGGCGAAGCGAGCGACAAAACAAACCAATGTAATGTAATGGAAGTGTTCATAGTGGAGCGGCGAGGAGAGCTGCGAGGAACTTCATCTCTACTCACAGCTCTCTACGCTGCTATCCTAGCCGCTATCCTCGCTGAACGCCTATAAAGCATGACAAAATCCTCTTAGAATGCACTTCAGCAAGTGTGCTTTGAATAAGAAATCTGAAACCGGAAATTTGAATGTGTCACTATAAATACTTTGTTAGGAATTCGTCACGCTATAAATCGTCTTCAGGTTCGGTCAAGGATCAAAATATGAATCAGAAAAAGATATACGTATTTTTACATCAAGAAGCTGCCTTGTGAGAAATCTATCTTGTTCTAATAAAGTTCTGTGAAATTGTTAAGTTTTCCTCACTACATTTACTCTCGATCTGCAAAAATATAATTTGCGCCACATAATATGCCCCTCTGTACCAAATTTAATAAACACATTCAACATAGATCGATTTTGCGAGATATATAAGGATATATTCCGTAGACATATTTTTCAATAAAGTATATTATCATGTATTAAAGATTTATATTAACTAAATAAGAAATTCTGTTATTATCATAATATTGATAGGCAAGGTTTATAGAAAACTTTTGAATAATATTTTAATTAATAAACATAATTTTTAACTAATAAATTATAGAATATGTTATTATGTTATTTGTCATAATAAATGCATTATATGGTTATAATGAAAATTTTTAAGAATTTAACATAAATTTAAATATGTAATATAAGGAATATAATACAAAGACTTCGTCTGTAGTCCAGTCTATCCTCTTAGTGACGAACAATCGTATTAGAGTAGAGAGAGATCTATTATTAGTAAGCAGATTTGTAATCAACGAAACATATTAAATTCTAATTAATTTTTATTTTATTTCTGTAAAACCGTATTATTTACGTATAATATCGAGCTATACCATTTTCTCTACAAAATAATTAAATAAATAAATATATATATGCATAGAAATATGTATCTGAAATTAAATTAATTTGTAGACATGTCCATTAGTTTTGTTATTTTTTGGCATTCCGTAAACATGACTTCTCATAATAAAACTTATAGGTTAAAGATTAGATATGTGTAAATATTTAAAGTATATTTTCTGAATAATTCAGTTTAATACTATTGAATGATCTTGAAAAAATCTTTTTGGCCGTGGAATGATAAATAATTTAATTTAGAAATGAATGCAATTCTTCTAATCCATTTTATATAATAGTTAAATAAAAGCTCAACTCTTCTTAATACATCCTACAATGGCCAAGTTTAAATTACAAAAAATTAAAAATGTACAGTGTTTTGTTCGTTTCTACAGAAAAATAAACGCATGAAATTTCACAGTAACAGTCTTTGTGGAAAAGTCAACAGATCAGACATATATTGTATAAAAAACATAATTCGTATAGAGAAACTAGTTATTTTTTGTAGCATTATGTATTATTTCACAGGTTGAATTGTAATATCATAGGTTGAAGTGTTGTATCATAGGGTATAAACATTCTTTTTTAAACGCAGTAAACAAAATTGTTTTTAGAAATATATTTTTTATCGATAATGAAATATTATAAATTAATTTTTATTCAAGTAAAACTTTCTTTCGAATAAAGAAGCACACGAGATGCAGTTCTATAAATATTCAGACAAATAAATTTTTGAGTTTCGGAAAGTTGTTGATAACTATTTAAACTGAGATAACATTATGAAAAAATATCGATTAGGCTTATTTTAAAGCAGGAAGCCTCTACTTTTGTAATCCTGGATTTATTTTTTTTCCTCATATAAAAAGTGAAAAAGTGAAGTTACCATTTTCAAAAATAATATAGTTTCAAGTATCTTTAAAAAAGTTAAGAAATTTTTTTCATGACTTGTACCTCGATTCCAGCAATTGAAAGCTTTCCTTTGCAATGATCTCTTAAAACTTCATATACTATCTGTTATTGAACATTGAATATTAAGCTTAAGTGGCAAAATGACGTTTTTTTGCATTTTTATTGCGTTACGTCCAAAATTAAAAGAAACGGTAATAAAAAATCGTACGTCAAATTCTGAACGATTCAACCTTTAATTCGTAATATGATCATGGAAACAAGTTTTCATTGTTTCTGAAAACCTTTGAATTTTCGGAAAAAAATATCTTCACTATTCTACCGGCATCAATATTTATATATATCTTCAAAAAAATTAATTATGGTTTGTGAGAGGAAAGGTTACATGCTTTAAAATCATCACATATTGAAGTAGATGAATTGTTGTACAACTTTTTTTCAAAACGTTATGGTAATATTTCTCGGATTAATGATGGTTAAATTTTATGATGGTATTCAAGTAAGACATCTTTAAGTGGTTCCAAACTGGTTAAATGCTGTTTCCCGTTACTGTTCGGTATATGTTTCACATTTCTAAACTACTAATAAAACTACAAAGTCACGATAAGTAAAAAACTAAATAGAAAGAGAGTAAAATATTTTCATCGCAAATAGTAAATTGCGTCAAAAGTTGAAATTATAACTTCCAATAGGAGCTACATTTCAATTGATAATTGCAGTATTCGTTACTGTATGTTAGACTGTTATGTACAGTGTTTCAAAATTATATGTCACAATAATCCTGTGATTTTAATCTCTCAATTTGGTAGAGACATATAAATAATTTAAGGAAAAAGTTGACCCAAATCTTAAATTTCAAGATTGAATTTTTTTATATTCGCATAGTATCTGCTTATTGTGAAGATCAAATAACTGATTGGTCTCAAATAACTAATTCTCATGATTCATGATTCTTAAAGATTCTTTTACTTTAATTCGTACATCAGCTTTATTAACAATGTGTTTCTATTTTAGTCAGATCAGAGCTTACTAACGATCAGGAAAAATCACATTTATCTCAACATGCAAATGCCTCGAAAAATTATGTAGTTATATCCAAATACATTATAATAGTATAATGCCAATAATATAATGTACAAGTAACGCTGTTGAAGGAAAAATTATTGCTAAATGTTTTAAGATAAAACATAATCTGATAAATACAATTTAGAATAAATATCATACAACAGTAATTTAATTAAAATATTTCTTAAATCAATTGCATTCTGGTATAAATGAGAATTTAGAGAATGTCGAGCTGAATCGATTAATATATTGAAAAATATACAATTTTATTTAAAAAAGTAAAACCTAATGTTTAAATAATGCTTTCTGTGAATCAACATTAAAAAATAATTATACCAAATGCCCCTCTTGAAATCATTTGGATATAATTAGTCGCTCAGAAAATATTTACGCTTATAGTTTTTGATGAATCATCCGTAATATTTTATGTTATATAAGTCAAAAATTTCGTCATAATTCATGTTTTATAAGGAAAATGTTTCAAATTGAGACAAGTGACTGGAAAAAGTGTGTTATATAATCTAAATTAAAATGAAACTCCATTTATATGAACTTGTTGTGAATAGTTTATTGGAATTTATAGAAGTATCGGGGTTGATAAAGTGCGCGCAACTGGCATGACACAGCTTCAAGGAGCATTGGAACACGACTAATCAAAGTAATCCTATAGGATGCATTCCGTTGATATATCAGGCTACAAAACTTTACTCGTCATAAAAGTATAAGGTCAGTTTTCACAACCCTACCGTCAATGTAAAATGGCATCGGAGTAATTTAATGGCTACTAACATAGTGATTTTTCCGAAAATTTCATTTACAATTAGTTAGCATTCAGATGTGAGACAAACTTCGACATATTTCAAATTAAGGAGGAATAGCAAATCATTTTACTATATAAACATTTGAATAAAATATTTATGCATAATGTCTGACTTTTCATGTGCTAATTTATTTTATATTATTTCATTGGATTTTTAATTGCAGAAACAACTTAATGAAATATGAATAATAAAATTTCAGTAAAAAAAAGGAAACAATATCGATAAAATGTAAAAATATATGTTGTGAGCATAGACGAGATAGGTCATATACTTACCTCGTGTTTCCACCAAGTGAAATAATAAACGAAAATAATGAGAATGGATTTGGATAATTCAAAGGACGAAAAAATTCTAAGAGAAGTTAGTTTCAATAGTTGAAAAAATACAGCCTGTAGTCGTATGTCTAATTCTCAAGTAATGAGATCAAAAATAACTATAGTTATTTAAATTATACTACAAATATAATTTAAATTACTTAATTTTATTTTGTATTTTGTATTCTCTCTAACAGATATTAGTTGTAAAATTCCAATTAAAATCAAATCGAAGTCAAATTAAAAATTCCAAGATTCAACCATGCAAAACGTAAATTTGTATAGCTTGTAACAATTTTCATTGTCGAGTTGGAAACACGAAATTTGAGAACACCCTGAAATTCGAAGTATTATCGTGGAATTTGATCGAAGTAGCTGTAAGTAACAATATAGAAGTATACAATTTTACGGTGAGAAAACGATTATTTTTCAAATATATCAATATCATACTTGAGACGAAAAATATTCTACAGCAGCGTAAATACAGTGAAAGGCATAACTAAACCTATAATTGTAGATTTTGTGTCATCATTTTTTGTTGCTGTTAATATTAACACTATGCATTCGTTGGGTCAATTCAACACATTTTTCTCTTAAAATGTTATATGAATATGTAGCGGCCTATAGCGCCTCGAGTACGAGTCTCGAACACCGACTCGTACAAGCCGCAAGTGGCTGTGCGCCTAGCGTCGAAGTCTAGCGATAATCGACGTTAAGCAAGCAGAATGCGGAACACTGCTAGGATGGGTGACCGCCCAGCCTAGCGAGTAGTTATGAAAACAAGCGTCTGGGGTAAGGGGTCGCTGCCATCAGCCCCACTGATGAGTCTAGGCAGCGACTCTGAGACGAAAACGCATAACCTTTCCTCACCTTACCCAAATCCTACATCCTTCCAGCATCATCCTCACACAATACAAATAAATAAAAATGTCTAGGTATAATATAACATACTTCATACCGAAACCCTTCAAATACATTATATGTAATTTTTCTAATATATAATGTATATCATTAATTTTGATAATAGAATATTCCACTAAAACAATATTTATAGAACAAACAATTTGTTGTTCTCAAATTGCTGAAATAGACAATATAGTGTCTCCTAATTGTTAAATTGCAAGAGTTATTTATCTCATGCGGCATTTAACATTTTTCGGCCAGGAAGTTATACTAACAGCGGACACTTTTTACTGGTGGCAACAGTCAAAACAATCATCAAAACTATCAATTTATACATAATTATATTTATAATAATCGTACCTCCATACATAATACGTAATATATATCTCTATTAATTTTTTATTAACTTTTTATAATTTTTATTTATTTTTTATTATTTTTTACTATTTTTATTCATTTTAACAATTTTTTTTATTAATTTTTCGTTTAATTTACCATAACTGAGGATGTCCTTTGTCATTGTACCAGTGAAGATTGCAATACAAAGTAAAAGACCCGAAGATCAGTAATCATTTTTTTTCTGATCAAAGATATTGTGGGATGGGCAATTCTGGGAAAGAGCCCTATTCCCTATTCCCTAGTGCACGATGACTGCAGATGTCCCGAGTGGTGTAGCATAAACAATAGAGAAAGTTAGGCTTGGGCCTTGAGATTGTTTGTAGCTAGCCCTCCAGGCTACGTTTAAGACACTAACGTATGGATGCGTTTGCTTGTATGTGTGTATGTGTGTACGACTGACGAATTTTAAGCAGATGAAGTCAAAGAGTGAGTGTCGAGAAGCCAAAGAGTACAGAGTGATTGTTGAGACGCAGAGAGAGCAGAGTGAGCTGAGAGAAAGAAAAGAGAGGAAGAAACTATTGAGAGTTGCGAGAGTTAAGGACCTAATGTAAAACGTCATTTATAATCAGTAATAAACCAATTTTCTTTATTCAACTTTAAACAAATAAACATTCTTTTCATAAAATTCCTACAAATTGGGATCTCCAGTCGGGATTCCTACAATATTTTTATAAAATCCATTGAAATAATCAAGAAAATTTTTCATCTTTGTTTTATTTATGTCATTCAAATTCTTTCTTTTATGCATTTCTCTATTATTATTGTTACTTTGATAACGATATTGTTGGATTCTCTGACAAACATATCAATTTTTTTCAAAATCATGCATTTATGGAATATAGTCATACTCTTGTTGAATGACCAACCCAGACAATATTAGATCTATGCAAATACTGACAACAAGCTACCAGCAGCTCACATAAAAGTGGACTGTGAATAGTGAGTCATAAGGGCAAGATCCAATACTTGGTCATCTATGCTCCTTCCCCTTCCACTTGAGGATGATAACCAAATATATATAAGGACATGTTTTTCAGTAGAGAGACAGAATACTACAGTAGAGAGAGACAGACTAGAATATCACAAAATAGCATACTATAGCTGAGCCTAGCATAAAACATTCTATATCATCCTACATCATACACGACCACGAACAAGGAATAAACTCTTCAAAATTATAAGCGTGTTGACTCCATTACACGGAATTCAACACTCTAACCTTTGACTACATTCATCAAAATTATTTTCATCGTGTTCATCATCAGAAACTGATAGTTGAATTGATCTAAAACGTTTTACAATAACATCACTTCCACTGTATTCATCACTCTATGGTGTTTCATCACTATCACTATCACTATCGAAAAGGAAGAATCGGCGTATATATTCTCTTCGTTAGTCCAGTGCATTATATTTAAAAATTGTTCAATTTGAAGAAAACGTTATTTGGAACGAAACTAGCTCCACGGTATGACATTTGGGTAAGAGATTCTTTTAAAATGGAAAGAATTATAATTACCATTATCGACGAAATTGATTTCTTCACATTTTATTGCTTTTTCGTAGTTTAAATAAACATAATATCTTAAATCCGGGATACAGAGTAATTTAAGTGAAACTATAATCGCATGGAACCACGCCGAAGATAGTGATCGCTAAAATCACACATACGTGATGTTACGATAAGAAACTAACTGAAATGTGATATAAACGCGAGTATTTTAAATTTTTATAACATTCATTAAAAAATGAAATCTAGATTCGAATTTATTTTATCTGATATTATCGTAATAGAGGTGAATAATAAATGCAATTATAATAAATTTTTGAAATTTTATATATTTTTGTGTATTATATGTATGCTAAACTTTTTGCATTTTTTAATAATCTATAAATGCATGGAAATTTATTTACGAACGTCGCATGAACTTTGAACCGTTTGATTGCCATATGCGATACCGTTTGATTGGACATATTGCGTATCGTGCGCAAATTATGATTTGACATTTGCAACATAGAAAAGAAACAATGTTTTCACTGTTACTGAATATATTCAAATATATTTATAACACATCTGTATATTACAGGTGTATATTACAATAAATGTACGAAGGCAATTATATTATCTCGTTGCTTTTAATGAATCAGAAGTCACATAAACGTAAACATTCGCCGGCATAAAGGTATTTGCACATTTTGTTGAGAAGCTTTTCTGGTACAATTTATGAGACGTGGAAAACACTAAATTTTTATCATCCCGGCTTGTAAATTTCCATTCTTTTTCAAATCTTCTTCTTAATGTTTCTTCAATATTATATTATATTCTGGTATCTTTTTTACAATTCTTCTGTCCTATCATATACAATGGGATTTATGTCAATTGTTTGAGAGAATGTTGGAAACTAACTATTGACATAGAATACAGAAATTCATGTCACAGTTTTATTGAAAGTAAAATGTTCTTCCAATAATTTTTTCTTTTCAAGTTATATGTGCTTCGATTGGATTGGAGTCGCAGGTTATACTTTATATAGTAATAATTTTTGAGAAAATATCCCACTTTACCTAAATTATCTAAATACTAATGAATTTATACAGCTACTATCACTTGACATCCGTCATTATAAAATTTATTCACTTTTGACTCTTATTCACTATTTACTGCTGAATTATTACGCCATTACATATTTTCATTATAGGCAATGATATTTACAAGTTGATATAACTGTGATTTTCCATTACTGTACACCAGACAATGTACAATCTAATTTGTACCGGTTGTTTCACAGGTCTACTTGTAAGACATAAATTTCTTGATATTCCTCGCTTTAGCTATAGAACAAAAATTTTAAAAATTATTAATACTTCGAAAAACGAGAAAATCAAATTAACTAAATTTATTGAGTTTCAAAGCACTTTAATCATAATCATCGTTACGTTAACACATTTATATTGTTCAGGATACTACTGATATTGATTTCAAATTATTCCGAACATGTATATTATAAACAACAATTGTATGGAAACGCATAGAATAGGGATCATAATTTATGATTCGTAAATTATTACAAGCAGAAGAGATAACGAAAAAAATACATTATGTTACATATTACTATACTGCATTATAAAATATTATATACAGTAGTACATTATATATACTACTTATTTATATATAAATATATTATATATTATCCTTTTCCGTATTCCGCCTTTCTTTTGGTGCATCATTTGGAACCAAGATTCCAATCAAATTAAAAGTTCAGTAATGTATCTTTCAAAGAATAATTGAAAATAATGAAATTTTTTGCAACCGAATCTAACAATATTAAATTTGTTTATCATAAGAGATAATTTATTTGCAGTGCAGTCATGCAACTTGGACAAGTTTTTCTATATTAGCATTGTAGAAAGGATTATCTATACAATGAAAAAATTTTAAATTTAGTATAAAGAAGATATTTACAGATATAGAAATATCTAAGTTTAAATAAATTGAACCAAAAGAGAACCAAGATCAGAACAGTAAACCCTAACTAATAATGCTAACCGTGGAATACGTAACAGATGTGAAATTTTGTGGTTACCTTGTGATTTTATCCTCCTGATAAATTCCCCGAATCCTTCTACCTCGATCTTCCTCGCTTTGCATACGCGTACTCTTTTTTTTTTATTAATTTTCTATATCTATTTCTTCAAATTATGTTAATTGATCTCCGGGTGTGAAAGTCGTAATTCTTGAGATATTTCAATAAAAATAGTGTAGTTCTACTGTATTTCGTGCGAGAAACACGAATATATTGTTTATTTGGCCGAGAAACCACAGGAAAAATCTCCAGATCGATTCTCACAATCGCGTTTCTAGCGAAATTTTATAGATTTTCTTGAATAATTCTTCAACCGTCCGATTTATTTCAGAAATACCTGCCTAGATAGATGCAGACGGGGAAAGGATATTGGATGACTGCCCCTGAACGAAATTGATTTACTAGGTTTGGAAATAGAAAAAATTTAAATTTTCAGATCTCCGGGAGCGAAAATCGTAATTCTTCAGAAATTTCAATAAAAATAGTGTAGTCCCACTGTATTTCGTGCCAGAAACACGAATATAACATTTCGTAAGTAGCAAAAGAGTTTCGTACAAAAGTCTGTATTCCAATTACCTTTGTCCGTCTGCATCTGTCTATGTACTTATTTCTCAAATAATTCGTACGGTTGAAGCGTTAATCAAGAAAATCGATAAAATTTTGATAGATTCGCGATTGTGAGAATCGATCTGGAGATTTTTCCTGTGGTTTCTCGGCCAAATAAACGATATATTCGTGTTTCTCGCACGAAATACAGTAGAACTTCACTATTTTTCACTATTGAAATATCTTAAGAATTACGATTTTCAGACCCGGAGATCGGAAAATTTTGATTTATTCTAAATATTTTGAAATCTAGCCGGAGGATTTCGTTCAAAAGGCTGTCATCCAATTACCTTTGCCCGTCTGCATCTATCTAAGTAGTTTTCTCTGTAATAAGTCGGACGGTTGAAGAATTATTCAAGAAAATCGATAAAATTTTGCTAGAAACGCGATTCTGAGAATCGATCTGGAGATTTTTCCTTTGGTTTCTCGGCCAAATAAACGTTATATTCGTGTTTCCCGCATGAAATACAGCAGAACTACACCATTTTTATTGAAATATCTCAAGAATTACGATTTTCACACCCGGAGATCGGAAAATTTCGATTTTTTCTAAATATTTTCAAATCTAGCCGAAGAATTTCGTTCAAAAAGCTTCATAAATATTTTCATATGTAGCGGAAGTATTTCGCTCAACCTGCAGTCCTCCGCCCGTCTTCATCTATCTAAGTATTTATTTCTAAAATAAGTCGAGGGGTTGAAGAATTATTCAAGAATATCTATAAAATTCTTCTAAAATCGCCTTGAAAAGTATCGTTCTGGAGAATTTTCCTGTAATTTCTCGGCCAAATAAATGTTATATTCGTATTTCTCGCACGAGGTTAAGTATAAATATACTATTTTTATTGAAGTATCCACAAAATTATGATCTTTATACTCGGAGGGGGAAAATTTCGATTTTTTTGAATATTTTCAATTCTGGCCAAAATATTTCGCGTTGTCTTTGTCATCCAATTACATTTTCCCGGCTACATCTATCTAAGTAGTTTTTTCTGAAATAATTGCGGCTGTTGATGCGTTCTTCTCAAATTTTTCTGGAATCGCAGCGAAAGTAATCGTTCTGGAGAATTTTCTTCTAATTTCTCGGCCAAATAATCATTATATTCATATTTCTCGCACGAAATACTGCAGAAATACACCATTATTATAAAAATATCGACAAATTTACAACTTTCTCTATCGGAGATCCAAAAATTTTCATTTTCCTATATAGCTTCGTATCTAGCAGAAATATTTCGTGTTTGCGTTTGTTATCCAACTATCTTTTCTCGTCTTCATCTATCTAAGTTATTATTTCTGAAATAATTCCGACGATTGAAGAATTATTCAAGATTTTTCATAAAATTTTTCTAAAATTGCAGCGAATGTAATCGTTTTGTAAATTTTTCCTCTAATTTCTAGGCCAAATAATGGTTATATTCGTATTTCTCGCAGGAAATAGAGCCGAAACATATTATCGCACAGGTCGTATATTATATAATATTAGATTTCATGTCACTAGTACTCTTGGTCATTAATTTCTGCAGTTAATTATTAAAATTAATTATAATAATTATTATAATTATTAATTAAATAATTTATAATTTATAATTATTATAATCTAAATTTGTAATTATTTTGTAATAGAAGAATCATTTGTATATTTAATAGAATAAGTATAATTTTTTTTAAGGATTCAGAAATTCATTAAGTTGGTTAGAAATTAAAAGGTAGAGAAATTCATTTGAAGACATAATTTCGAAACCTCATATTTTTAAAACAATACAAAGGTAACAGATTGATTTTTTTGGGAGATTTAGATTAGAAATCTCTAAGTAATTATTCCATTTATTAAATATCCACTAATGTAAGAATCTGTAGCAAGAAAGAATTAATCCATAATACTAACTTCTTTGATATTAAAACGGTATTTGGCGGAGGGGGGGGGGGATGTCTCACCGATTTCGATGATTTTTAAATATGTTGGAAAAATCTACATTTTGAACAACTTTCTCCTATATGTATAACTACCGCTCTGCCTTGGTTACCGAGATTTTTGCAAAAAGCTATTGCTACGATAAATATTGCCTATAGCTACGTGTCTGTTGCAGCATGTGTGTAAGCGTTAATTCGCTGAATGTTTATACTTTCTATAGATACATCGAGATGGCCGGCAATGGACGTGTACTAAAAACTCGATTTGAGTAACCGGCCGCCTTGCGGCTACCGGGATAAGAAACCTAATTTGAACCTTTTTGTTCGGCCTTTTATCTCCGTCGGAGAGAATACCATAGAATTATGAGAGAAATGGTACGTGTGTATGGTGAAAAATTTTCCGAATAGAACTTTACTTTTTAAACATGCAACGTTTTAGACTATGTATTTATGTTCAAGTTCGACATTTTGAACTCTTGAACTAACAGTGAGAATGTAAACAACATATTCGAAGGATGACCTTGAATGACCTTCATTATAGGTCATTGAGTTCGTCTTGGAATTTTCTATCAGAATGTAAGTAAAAAACTATATCGTTCCATTTAAAAAACCACAATTGACTTTCATATCTCCTTGACGCCTCCACCTATAAAAAAATTAGTTATTTCAGATTATTAGCCCTTCGATACCAAATACGATGGACATTTTCTTTTATCTCCGAAAACAAGCGAGATATTGACCTGTTCAAGTACCCCACCCTGTATATACCGGACAAATGTATTCGGACAATTACTTTTTGTTGTGTAATTTCAATATGCGGTACAGCATATGTTCTAAATAATTAATGTATAGAGGAAAGGGTTGTATATATGCTATTGTAATAAACTTTTGTAGTAAACTTTATAAATTATTTTATCAAACATATATTTTTAATATTAAACCAAATTAAACGTAACACAAGTGTTCGGACTAATACATCACTATATCTTTAAAAAAAACAATTAAAATTTTCACAGAATAAACATAATTAAATGATTAATATTTTATAGCATATCCATTTGAATCGATGACTGCTTGCATCCTTCTTGGCATAAACTCCAAAAGTTTTTAAATTGTTGCCGAATTAGTACTCTCTCACTTCTTTTGTAAGATTTCAAATAATTCGTCTTTATTTTTCAATTTCTCGGCTTTCAAGTTTTGTTTTAGATGATTCCGAAAATGTTCGATTGAATTAAGTTTCGCACTTTGAGATGGCCACACCATTACAGAAATTTCTTTTTATGTGAATCAATTTTTTATAAAACACAAAATGTGTTTTGGATCGGTATCTTATTGAAACGTCCAATTATTTGGCATTCTTTCTGATGCATATGGTAAACATAATATTTGCGTCTCTAGGATATATGCATAATCAAACTTGTTCACAATACCGTGTATCTGATACAAGGGGCCAATACCGTATGCGGAGAAACAACTTCACACCGTTACACTACCTCCGGCATAATTTACAGTGGAAAATTGGTAACAGACATTGAATCTTTTTCTATTTTTATCGACGAATCCATCGAATTCCACTTGAGTTAAATAACTGAAAGCTACTTTCATCGCTAAAAACTATTTTTGCCCAATCAGATGCGGTTCAGTGTAAATAATCTTGGGCAAATTGTAGTCCGACTATCCTGTTTTCTTTAGATACCAATAATTTCTTAACGTCATGTCGTCCATGAAGGTTAAATGACTCTAAACGACGGCGAATGGTTCGCTCACTTCAGCTCACTATTTTGTACAATTTCTGCATGAATATCTACAGCAGTTTTCCTCTGCAACCGATAAACAACGAATCTTCATGTCTTCTCTGATTGTAGTTTTCTTAGGTCGACCACTTTTTGACACATTTTCTAAATGTCCTCATTGAAGAAATTGTTTCTTTATTGAATAAATAGTCTGCTTCGGGATGTCTAAAGGCCGAGAAACTTTTGATATTGATTCTTCACTTATTAAATCATTTTGATTTTTTCTTTCAAAACTTTTGGTAAACTTTTACTTCGTACCATGCTAAAATAGATTTAAAAAAGAATATAATATAAATATAATATAAGATTTCGACGAATATCATGCTTCAGATTGTAATTTACGCTTGTAAATTAATTGTCCGAATACTTTTGTCCAAGCTAATTTAAATAAAACTTACTTTATATGTAGTAGAAAGCAAATACCTAACTGTAACTCCATGCGAGTCAGCGTTAGACTAATAGTAAACAAGTCATAGAGTGGCACTCTCCTACTAACAGTATCACAACACAGGGAAACAAAAACATTTTTGTCCGAATACATTTGTCCAGTACTGTATATATAAATATATAAATATATAGAAGCATCACCATTTAGTCGCCGAGTCTCATATATTCAACTATGAAATAGTAAACGAAATAAACGTTCTTGCGAAATAAACTTGTATCTTCTTTAGAACCCATATCCATGGAAGAATTAAATGACAACTGCGATGTAAATGAAATTGTTATAAGAATATCATAAAATCAATCGTATCGTGGAATCATAAGTATTATTAATACTCAATTTAAAACAATATACATTATTATAAGCGATTGAAATATATTTCTTTCATCGATAATAATTATGAGCAACTGAAATAAATTTCTAATATCGATGATTGTTACAAGCGACTGTAATATAGTCCTCCTTATCAATAATAATAACGCAAAAGATTTCCGGTCTCCTGTAATTGTTATTTTTAACTGAAACGTTTAATTTTTTAATTATATTACAAAATTAATGTTACTTGAAATGCTTCAAATTTTATGCAGGATGCAGCTTTTAAATAAAAATATATCTATATTTTTGTTTTTATGAAGAAAATTTTCGAGATAAAGTTGCATTACTTTTTTTTATTTTCATTATATAAAGTCGCATCAACCACTTGTATGGCTTATTAACGACTTTTGCACTATTTTAAGAAAGAAATTTGTTAAAAATGGAAAAAATTTTTTTCAACATCATTTTAACATTTCAAAGTGAAAGTGATGGAAACCAAATATTTATGTCAATATTTTTATGGGGCATAAAAATTACAGTTTAATCATTTGAATTTTATTCCAATCATCCACTCTAGAGAAATTTTTTTCGGAACGGAACATTGGAAGTTGAATTTCACGTTAGCAGTCACGGATATCCTCCGCAGTCAAACGAACACAATAATCTGGCATTCACTATGCAAGAATTAATATAAAACATGAATTTGTAGAATGACTTTGTAAAATAAAATATATAATTGACATATATGCGAAAGAGTTGCGGTTCGAGAACTCGCATCAAATGGCCCATCCAGTGCCTCCTGCTGATCATCGTTTTGTTTGACATAAGGCAGCAGCCTATTTCTTCCAGAAACTGTAGTTCTCGACATGTGATTGCGCCTCTCCTACCACGTGTAGAATACTACAATATATTACAGAATTTCTTCACAATTTTGTCAAAAATTTAATGACATATTTTAACATACTTTATTGAAATTTTATACGAATTCAAAATATAATTTTATAACGAATTCAAAATATATTCTCATTGAGTATTGCTCATTCTCATTCTCTTTCCGATTGCCTTCATCACGATTGTTATTGTGCAGAATAACAAATGGAAAGTGAGTTAAAGGGATAGTTTAGAATTTCCTGACGAGGAACATAATTGTCAAATCTGAAAATCTGACATGACTGCCACATTTTTGTTACTGTTCCGCCGATAGATCCTGTTCATGAAATGATGAAACTAGCAAAATAGTCGGCTATATGATTGTGTTGGATTCCGTGTAATGGAATCAACACGCTTATAATTTCGAAGAGTTTATTCCTTATTATAATCGTGGTTGTGTATAAAATAGAATGGAATAGAATGCTTTACAATGATTTCGAATGATTTAAGGTGTTCTCATAATATGCTTATAGAATACTCTTAATGCTATAGAATGTCTCGAATGCTTGGGATGCTCCTAAGCATGTCCTTATATATATTTGGTTATTAGTGGAAGGGAAAGGAGCATAGATGATCAACTACTGGATCTTGCCCTTATGATTAACTATTCGCAGTCCACTTTTATATGGACTGTTACTAGCTCATTGTCAGTGTTTGCACAGATTCAATATTGTCCGGGTTGGTCATCCAACAATTGTTCGTTATCTCACAGTTTGCTCGAGCTCAATTAAAATTATCGAGCTCAATAAAAATTATCGAGCTCAATAAAATTTTACCTTCTTTGAATGCTTGCTGCAAAAAAATTCGATAGTACATACAGGGTTAGTCTCGTAAAGTGACATCAAATAACTCATAAAATATTTGTTGTACGAAAAAATGTCAGATAGAAATTGCATGGCTTCCAGGGGAACATATAGTACTGTAATCAATTTTATGTTATTTTGCTTTTTTTATTAAGATATAAAGGTCACTTTTAATTTTTTAAATGAAAGAGTTAATATTTTTTCCCGAATTCGGATAAAGCGTTGAATTCTACATAAAAAAGTATTACACCAAATAGGGTCTAAAATATATAGTTACTGAGATATTAGCAAAATATTTTTTTACATTATATTAGAAAAGACCGTTAATCTCAGTAACTAGACCCTATTTAGTGTAATACTTTTTTATGTAGAATTCAACGCTTTATCCGAATTCGGGGAAAAAATATTAACTATTCTATTTAAAAAATTGAAGGTGACTTTCATATCTTGATAAAAAAGCAAAATAACATAAAACTGATGACAGTACTATATGTCCCCCTGGAAGCCATGTAACTTCTATCTGAACATTTTTTCGTACAACAAATATTTTATATCGAGTTATTTGATGTCATCCCGTTAGGAGACTCACCCTGTATTTATATAGAATCCATGTAATGGGAGAAGTATAAATATAATCATCAAGGATCGCCAGAAGAGATAAGACTACACTCCTACGACAAAGAACGATAATCGGCAGGCAGATGAACCACATCTCTTTCTAATGTACAATTTTATAATTATGTCTTATATTGCTGTATTAACTTTCTTCGCCATTCTTTTTTTCATTCAACTTTGTTTCGAGAATTATTCACTGAATTGAACGTGATGGTACTTCGTCAATGGAGAAATATAACGATATAACGATTTAGAACAAAGATTGATGAAAATTGGGATGAAAAATTTAGTATATATTTGATTATTAACACTGTTGAAAATAAAATACGTCTTACGTAATACGATATACGTCTAAAGTATTTACAAAAATCAGTCTCTTAGGAAAAATATGTGGTCGAACTATGCGTTGAAGAGGTTCTGGGAACGAGTAAAGTGTTTATTAGATAAAGAATTAGGGGACCTGGGTCCACTACATCTTATACCTTCTTCGACACTTGAGTTTGTCTCTAGTAAAGAAAAGCTCTAGGATAACGATATACCTTCCAGTGAAATAAAGTAAAAGTAAAATCATAAAGTTCAGTAAATCATTTGTTTTGCCCATAATTCCCAATAAACACCTATTTAAAAATAATAAAAATAATAAAAAAATAGATATGGTATTTTTATAAACAACATAATTAGATATACCGTTTTTTTTTTATTTACAAATATGTAAATTCATAACTTGAGTGAATTATCTTTATCCCGTAAACTCAATTTTATGAAAGATTGAACTTAAAATATTTCTACAAATATTATTTGCAATGAAGAAGCACATTATGCGCTGTAAATTATTTCTTGCAAAATTCATTCATTTCGAAATTTCAAAATCAAATTTATTTTCTTAAACGATACCATACGCATATTTTCTTTTTTATAATACGATGTTACTCGTTAAGATGAATTTACTGAATTGCATTTTCAACGACCGAAATCATTTATTATTATAAATTGTTAATAAAAATTATACAAAGTATAAATGACTTAATGATATATGTGTTAGTATTAAGATTTTATAAGTTTAAAATATTGCTCATTCGTATTTTCCTTCACTCTAATTGTCGATAAACTTGTAGATTAATCATTTTTCTGGAAATCAATACCCCGAACGATCATTTCCTCAATAAACAAAATTTAACATACCCGTTAAAGTAAAAAAACTGTTCAAAATCTTCAAAATACATTCAAAAATCAGCGAAATCTGTAAGGCAGTAGTCAGTCTACAGTTTCACCCACTTCGCCTTCGGCATTGTGCATACTGACAAAAGAAAAGCGAGTTAAAAGGATACAGGCAAGTTTCGGTTTTCCTGGCAAAAACGTAGTTGCCGGAGTTGGGCATACTTTATTCGAACGAATAACGAATAACGAATAAAATACTGTCAAATTTATTCTCGAATAACGAATAACGATATTATTCGAGAAAGAATTATTCGTTATTTACGAATAACGATTTTATTCCAGGAAATATTTTACGAATAACGATTTCGAATAAAATTTTATTCGAAATATTTTCTGAAATAATGTACAGAAAAAGAGTCCTTTTTTCACAATTCTGGTTTATTTAATAAATTTGATTTAATAGAATTTTTTTTTTGTTCGAACATTTTGCTGGTTAGCCTGTTTGCTTTAGGCGAGTTTATTATCGTTGGAAATGGAAACAAACGCTCTACTGGAGCAAAAGATAGCAAAGGAGTGTTATATTTCAAAAATTTATTTTTAATTGTGGAATATGCGTTCAGAAATGTGTAATCATTTCTATTATCTGTAAAATATTATAATACAAGAAGTTGTACATTCGTTTATAAATGTTGGTCGCTTGAAGCGGAATACGGACTAAAACAGAAAAAGTTATTTAACTGCTTCTTTGAATTCCGAAGATTTTACATTAAAATAAGTGTTAAATATACTTTCTAAGCTGTTTTGTAAACACTGAATTATAGGTTCCCAATATTTCCATTTCATTTCACTTAGACTTTGTAGTTTTTTCTGTAATAAAAACGAGGATGGCATGACCGTTCCATAGAAAACATTCTTTGCTCCTTGGAGAATGTCAAGTGTTTGTATTACAGGTTTTGTTATTTGTTTCAAAAATTTCATTTTCCTACCGAGTCACTTCAACTGTACTATCTTTTCGCCGGCCATAAGGTATAACAATTGTATATGCTTTATAGAACAGGACACACATTCCCATGAAGCAATATAACCGTCCCAGGGATGCGTCCCTTTTGTATTAACTTTCTGTGTTCATTGGCCTTGATTGTAGGGCATTTCTTGACGAAAGTGTATATGAATATCATTAAATGCTTGTAATACTTTGAGTGTAAATACGAAAATTTCAAAAATTAAACATCGACCCTCTCGCTGCTACAGTCAGTCCAAGAGGATTGAAAGAGAAAAGTCGTGTGCAGATAATATCAATATTAAAAGAACGCATATTATCAATAATGGAAATCGAAGTACCTAAGTGCAATAGTAACAGACAGTAACGAAAGTGCCCAATTAAATACCTTTTTCAATTTCAGTTCGTATTCCACTTCAACCGACCAGCACTTACAAACGAATGATAGCGCAGAACTTCTTGTATTATAATATTTTACCGATAATATAAATGATTACACATCTCTGAACGCATATCCCATAATTAAAAATATATTTTTGAAATATAACACTCCTTTGCCATCTTCTGCTCCAGTAGAGCGTTTGTTTTCATTTGCAACGATAATAAACTCGCCTAAAGCAAACAGGCTAACCAACAAAATGTTCGAAAAATTGTATTAGAAGCAAATTTATCAAATAAATCAGAATTGTGAGAAAAGGACTCTTTTCCTTTACATTATTTCAGAAAATATTTCGAATAAAATTTTATTCGAAGAATTTTTTCGAAAATTTATTCGATCAACTTCCGTTTACTTGATAGTAGTACCGCAATTCATCATTATTCAAGCATAGAACGCTAAAAAACAGATTTACTATGTCGATATTTCAAAGCATGAAATACGAAGTCCCACATATCTCACGCAATCTATTCATAGTTACATCTCATCTGTGATACATTTCTTATAATTATAAGTCTCATAAAATGCAATGTTTATTCATATACCTCGTCTGTGATACGTGTCATGTAATTGTATAATGTGTTATAGTATTTGAATACAGTAAGAGTCGAATGTATATGTTTATAAAGAATGGAGTAGTTTATAATCATTTATTTACACATTATGATTTTTGTTTGTACATGATGTTAACAAAGTTTTATTTACACTAATAATGCAGTGTTTGTTACTTTATTAATAGTTGTAAAACCCGGTCTGTCCGCAGTTTATCAGTATAAAATTTAGTTGTTAATTTTGAATACGCGTGCAAAACTTGTTGGTAAAGACACGTATTTCATTGTGTAATGTCTTTATATTTCAAATTATTTTATCACCGCAAGTTTATTTTTTTATTGTACAACTTCACAATGTTTCACCCTCTTGAAATTATACGGGGTCACTTTCGGCAAGTTAATATTTGGTAATATTATGTATGCCAAATTTTTTAGTAAATTATGGGTAAATCAAGGACGAGAGCTTCGATGTAACCGCCCTCTTCCACTTCCTGCTGGATCTCCAGGTAACTCCAGGAGCAGAGGATACAGTGTTGGCATTTGTTAACGTTGTCCATAAAGGACTGTGATCCACGGGTAATAGTACCACTGATTTCGATGGTCGTGGAGACCTATACAGAGTGACAAATAATTAATTCAAATTAATATCATTTTCATTATAAGTATTTATTACTTATTATAAATAATAACTGTTCATGAAGTTGTAATATTTGTTACAGTAATAATCAATATCTGTCGTAATGCAATTTTAAGTATTAGGAAAATTGGATGGATGGAGAAAGAAACAGACTATTGACAATGATACACGATTCATACGAAAGTCCTTTTCATATTTAATTTAAAGAAATGAGAATGACAATATTACGACATATGTATATCACATACAGAGAATAAGAATCTGACCTAGGTGGTACCAAAACTGGATGCTAATCTGGGCTGCTAAGTTCCAATGCAGTGCTTTGTTCAGGATCTAATCGTTCTTCAACTACCGTGTCTAGCTCCAACGATGGAAAAGCTCTAGATCCTCGATCGCTTCGCAATGATACTGCTCTTGGACGATCTATTCCAGGTAATGCATAAATATACGTAAATATTAATATTCTATGATAATAAGAACATTTGATTGTATAGTTTACCAATTCTGTAAATGAAAGCGGATTTTATATTATCAATAATGAAGATCAATGTTAACTAAACGCATGTCTAATGTTAACATTAAATAGTTTAAATTGTCGATTTGAATTGCATAGTTATCTAAAAGTTTTTATATGCGAAATGCATTGAAAAAGCACTGTAGGCTTGCACAGTTTAAAATCATGTGATTATAACTATATTAAAAAATACGTACATTGGATCAAGATTAAGATGTAGCCAAGCTGCGTATATTGTTTCGATAAAAATTCTCTACTTCTCTTGTTTTCGATCTCTTCAATTATGTTGCGAATCTTAAGCTGTTGAGTATAATATTCATAAAAATGTGGATGTTATTTAAACGTATTTAGATGCAATTCGCATATCTAGTCCTACACAAATTATTTTTATGATTTCATTTATCCCTGTGCAATTTTTAGCAGAATTTAATTCTGTATTGAATATGCAGCAGTAATGGCGACGGCGACGGCAAGCAATTATGCATTGAATAAAAGAAACTATGATTCAAGCAACAATCAGGTTAATAAAAGGCTTAAATCCTCTTTCGACACTGCATTTGAAGAGATAATAAAATAATGTATATGTATTTATAGTTCGAAGAAGTTTTCAAAAAGTTAGTTTATACTGAGGCAAATTAATTTTTCGATACATAGCAAAATTCGATAAGTAAATGTTTTTTTCTGTAACCTTGTCCGAAAGCTGTATATTCCTATTAATTAAAATCAGCATGCTATATTTAGTTGACCAAAAAGTAACGTCGTATTTTTGTTTTAATTTATTTTAATGGTTAACTTCCTACTATATATGCAAAAAGCTTTATTAAAAACTGTATCAATTCTCTTCATCTACAGCATTTTCATAGTTGCACGGTTCCATCTTTTTTCGGAATTTATTATCTTCTTTTTGCAAAAGATTTAAGCTGCCATATAATTAAAGTTTCTATTATTAAGTGAATTTTAATGCATTTTAATTGTCTTTGCTATATTCTTTGCACTGTGTTACTGTAAATTATTTATTCTTCATTTTGCACCGATTGTTTGCTTTAAAAATATTTTTGTTTTTGTAACTTTTTCGAACTACGTGAAATTGAAATATTATCTGACAATCACTTTAAATAAACGATTTTCAATAATAAATTTCCAATGTTTCAGTAATTTATAATCTTATAATATAGATAAATTAAATTTGACTAACTAAGCTTGAATTTTGTCATTAATAATTTCCACATGCATTACAAAATATTTATCATCTATAAAATGTCTTATGAAAATTTTCCATCCATTTTTGAGTTGTAGGGTTGCTTTCTATAATCAACAAACCTTTTTTTGATGTTTCAACATTTTTTCCTTCTCGAAAGTATGTAATAAAACATAACTACTTGAAAATGCAACTTTCGACTTTCATTTTCAGATGGAGAATATTACAGAGAGCATTGTACTTTGATGATGATATATTATTTATTTTATGATATATTATTCATTTATATTATTTATTTTAAGATGTATTTTTATTTTGAATTCTTTTTTTGCAAAGACATTTTTACATTATACAGTAGATAGTAAAATAATACTAAAAGTATACTTTTGTTATTGAAAACTGTAAAAATTTTAACTCTACCAAAACTTTACTGAAAAGTTTTTTTCATAACTAGATCTATCATAATTTCGAAGATTGAAGTTTCCCTTTTGCATCAACATAATTTGAAACTTAAACGATTCTTTTCGCCATTTTATTGAACATTATTGGACATTAGAATTAAACGACAAAAATTCAAGAAATCCTAATCCTATTTTGGTGTTCAAAGTTTAATAAATGGCGAAAAAGAAACAAAAATATAAGAAATCATACAGAAAATTTTAAGAAATTGTTGTAAAGAAGAAAGTTTAATCTTTGAGGCCATGGTACATTCACTTAAAATTTTTTAATGTTCTTAGAGGAACTGAATTTTTACCATTTTCGAAAATAAGTCCTTTCCTTGCTTTCCTACTTGCTACCTGATATAAAAACATTTTCGAAAAACACTGATGTAAATTTGTTAAAAGGGAGACTTCTCATTTTAATTTCGATAATTGAAGTGTTATATAATCTTTTTTTATAAAATGATAACAGTTTAAAGTACAAACAATTTTTTATCAAATGTACCAAATGACTCTAAGATTCTATAGAAGTCATTAACACATTCCAGTAAGAATCTAACCATACCAATATCAATATATCGATATTCATTTTTAAAGAAAGCTCGTCATTTTTTTCAGTTGTTGATTTGGGCTGGATAAGCCTAAACTTAGTAACACTCCTGTTGAATTAAATTAAAAGTTGAGTTCTCCTATCCTTTCTATTTGTTTAAAAATTGAAATATCAGATATAAAAATGTCGTAGACGGCCAGCAGCCAATATTGAGGCATGTGCCATTGCGGATATATATTTATAGCACGAGCGTTTTTTCATAAATTTATCGATTATATAAATGTATCCAAAGAATTACAAAGAAAAAATTAGAGTTAAGATAATTTAGTATGAATTGAAAGTCCACTTTTTTAAAAAATTGAAATCGTTTTAGAAATGATTGAGTTAGATGGAGGAATTATATTTTATAGGAATTATAATTTATAATTAGTCTATATTAACAGTGGAGAGTGGTGTAGGTCTATTGAAAGAATCTCTGCAAAAGACTGTAGATTTATTTTGACCAAATTCGTAAACAAGATCTAGAATATGATCCTCGTAATAAATTAAATAACATAAATAATCGAAGAAATTTGCAATTTTAGTTAAAGAATTAATTCATTAGAATAATTGGTAAACGCGGATAAAATATACTATTAAACTATTATTGAATATACTATTTCAATTTGGTGCTCATTGGATGTTAGGACGATTACAGTCATCAGCTATAAAAAATATTATTGCAACTAAAGATCTTATTTATACTATTGAAATGATTAATATACGCCGGGGCATTAGATACAGAGATATACTGCACCTATGTATTATATCGTGGATTGAAGTTTTGATTTTGATAAAAAATTGCTCCACATTAGTATAAAATAAGCGAATTAAATTGCAATCAATAGATCAAACTATTATAAGTAAGCTCTCTTTTATCAAGAGAGTTTGTAGAGTTTCTAACCATTTGAAATATTACATATATTATATATGTTACATAATTGTCAAATCCCGTTGCAGAACTGACTCTCTTATTGGGGCAAGAAGGTCCGACCCAAGTAGTAAACTACATATGAAAGGTATATGTGCAAAATGTCGATGCTGATGCACGTGGTCACCTGAAATCCCAGAATCGACTCTTGCAACAAACGAATAACAAAATTATGTCTAGAGTCATTAACTTTTGAGACCGAAAACGAAATGGAAGCCGAGGTCGAATATCACGTAAATATTTCATTTTTATTGGTAATTAGAAACGCTAAATTTATGCATTGACAATATTTTCACTCATTCAATCTCTACTAAAATTATAACGGTATGGCTGATGAGTTATTAATAGAATAACCTAATTCTTTTAGTTTTGTGTGTAAACCACGAATATTTTGATGAATGGACTGTAATAGATTCATCTAATTTTTTGAAAAACAACTATGAGAAATTTTAAACATACATGTATATATTTAATAGTTTTCTCTGCATGATTTAAATTGAGTCCAAATTAACGCCTTAATGTCATTAGGCACTGGCAAGTTATTGGTGTTTTATCATCAGTTATCTTGTACCGTATATTTGCGCTTATTTTATTTCGCAATATTAATTCAGCTACTTCTGTTGTAGTTGATAGAGTAACTCTAAGAAGCCTCAGTCTAAAACCTCTCGGGTACTTAAAAACAATTAAAAATAATTATTTATTAAAAATACTATGCCTAATTTTGAATTTAACATATGTTTTATATATAGTATTAGATATAAATAAGTTTTATAATTAATATATA
The DNA here is from genome assembly GCA_036937485.2 of Tetragonisca angustula. Taxonomy (NCBI): domain Eukaryota; kingdom Metazoa; phylum Arthropoda; class Insecta; order Hymenoptera; family Apidae; genus Tetragonisca; species Tetragonisca angustula. The sequence continues at coordinate 1,097,574 of JAWNGG020000060.1, read as the reverse complement.
TACATATAGGTATTAAAAAACACAGATCTCAGTAATTTATTATAAATTTAAATTTATCGTTTCTCCTGTACATAATTTATAAAAAATTTATGCAACTGGACGAAAAGTTTATACTATTTACATAAAACTAATTCTTATAAAAATTTATAAAACATTTTTTCATTAGCACCAGGTTACGACATTCGTGCATTCGTTGCTCTACGAGCAACATTAAAAAAACATTTTTACGGTCTTCTCCTGGCAATTTTTGCTGACTTTTATCAATAAAATAATACGAATCAATTTCTCAAATTTCTAATTTTGAAGTTTTATACGTGATATATCCATCTCCATAAACGTAAATTTCACGTAGAAATAGATATACAAGATATCCGTTCGTGAATCTAGTACATCTACAGAAAAATTTTACTATACACAAGAAATGACCGTAAATCTAATATATGTACAGATAAATTTTACTATATACAAGAAATGCCCGTATATCTAACATATGTACAGCCAAATTTTACTATGTTATACTATTTATATTAAGAATTTTTATTTAGTCAAACTATTTTATTAAGTATTTAGTCAAACTGTTTTATCAAGTATTTAGTCGAATAAAAGTGGAAATTCTTAATACAAATATCATAACACATCTGTCTCAACACATTATCGTATCTCTACACATTGGACACGATGGTTTTTGATTTGTGTTAAACCACTTGTACTGAAAAAGAAAAGTGAATATTATTATAATTTCGGAAGAGCTACTAATTGTATAAAATTTCATTAAATATTCCAGAGAATACAATAAACTTGAAGAGAATACCAAACAAACAGAATGATATTTCTTGCGGCACGTATGACAAGATATTTTTGGTATTTGACATGTATTCCTATGAAAAATACTAAAACATATACAACATTCTTCCACACCAACGAATTTTTTATCTAAACTCCTTCTCCATAAGACAAATTCATCATATATTGATTTACAAAAAAGGAATAAAATATTTCCTTGATTATTTAATCCAAATATAACATAATTTAATTGATAGATTATTATTACCTGGTGTGTCGGAAATACAGACAACTGCCTGAAAATTCGCTCCGTTTGCGTATTGTTCACACTCAACGCTGGTTCTAATAGATGATTAGGTGATAATGTAATATTAAGTTTCAATTTTGTATCATCTATTTGATACAAGGTTGTCACTTCATGGAATGATGGATGTACTTTCACTTCTATATTTTCAATATCATGTAATTTATTCTGAAGAAGTTGCTCTTGAGAAAGAATAGGGCTAGCGTAATGAGCTGTAATCTTATTTATGGCAACACTGACTTTACAGCATTGCTCCACCATTGTCTTACCAACATTGGTAAATACCTCAAACTGTTTGTGTATATCCAATACACAACATGGTCTAATCTCCGTTCTGTCCAACTTTCTGCAAAATATCATAAATGAATAGATATTAAAAACAAAGTTATACATATGTAACAGAAAAGAGAGCAATTTAATTATTCATACCGCCAAAGTTTAGAGATGGTTCAGTAGAAAATAATTCTGTTAATTTAACACCCTTGTTTATATTATCTTGAAGAAATTCCATTGGCATAAGTTGGAATATGTTATTTAATAAATTAGTAAAGACGTTATCTCTGAAATAGAATATAAGTTTTAAATGTTGAAATTTTAATATTTACTAAAAGAAATCTCAGTTTATTTTCAGTTAAAGTTTCACTTCAATTGAAAAGAAGTAAAAAAGTATTTAGAAAGATATTTACTTGAGTATTTCAGCATATATATGTAGCAACTGTTCATGAGCATTTGCACACATGTCTAAAATGACAGCCCATGACAATAAATATCCAATGGTATAAATACAAGTATCAGAATACGGTGGAAAAGTCACAGTATCGTGTAATCTGCAAAGATGTAAAACAGGGACAAAAAATTAGCATAATAGTAGTGAATAAAAGTAGTACAATAATAGTATAATAGTAGTATATAAAAGTAGTACGTATGATAAGAAAGTAATTGAAAACTTACTTAAACTCCATTAGAATGGCATTCATAATACTTTGGGTACTCTGAAGTATTTCCTCCAGTTTTTTAATGTTCAAAGTATTCACATCGAAATTCTTTAATTCGATTGTATTTTTGTCTTGTTCTACAAGCTTTGCGTGTTTTAATATATGATACGCGCCTAGTTGTATACTTGGTACAGGAGATTGAAGCAATTTCAATGCTAATTCAACAGTCCTTGTAAGAAATACATGATTTTTGAAAATTATATTTCCATCAACCATTTCCATAGCCTTTCCTAAATGATCCAATAATAACAACTTCCAAAGCTGTTGCTTTTTCACCGTACACATTTGTGATATAAAATTTGGTCAAAAATTGCGGATAAAGAAAATCAATGATTTAAATTACATATAACTAAAAGTATAAATTATAAATATACCTGCACAAAGCATCCAGAATTCAGTGATTTCACTTTGAACGTCACCGATAAAAATATTTTTCCATTCATTTAATATTTTTGGTGATATTATTGTTACTTTTTCCTGGTCATGTTTGTTAATTAAGCACGATATTGTTGACTCATGGCTACCATCAGTGTAAATGCCTATGAAAGTAAAACAAATTTATGACAAATTAGCAAATTTGAATTAACAAATTAACAAAAATTAATAAATTTTTTCAAATAATATAAATAACTGCATACCTTGAAATCAGTAACATTTTGTTTTGACTTCCTAATGGAATCCGGCCATAGGACTAAAGAAGTCAGAATAAAATTCCAGTTTTCATATGTCAATGTTACATGGAATTCTCTTGACGATTTCTGTCGCTAATCTTATACGTTCCAAAGATAAATTTAACATATCCCAAGAAATTTGAGAAACGTCACTATAAGAAAGAACATAAAACCCTTGTATTTTTGATATATAAGCATGTTATTACATTATACTTTAAGAAGTAAAATATTACCAATCTAATAATGAAAGATGTTTTTCCAAAATATCTAAATACTTAAAAATATTCTCTTGCTCCATCAACATACTTCTTGCTACTATTAATTCAAAAACATTATTACTAGGTATCCATATATTCAAGATGTTGTCCCAATTTTGAAATTTGCATAAAATCTAAAATAAAATTTTCTGTCATTACACAGAACGTACCATATATTGATTTTAAAATTGATTTTAAAATTAATAGTGCAATACTTGTAAATTTTGAAGTCTCATTTCTTCATTTACAGTAAATATGTTGTTATTTTTATAATTTCTAAATAATTCCTTAGGTTCTTTGACAGGGCACAACTTTGTACAGCGAAAGTGTATTATATATGGTAGTATACTTTCATATTTCGAATAATTTCTGCAAATACAATTGAAATAAATTAGTACAATTATAACGAACATTTTATAAGATTATTAAACTTAATTAAACTTATTTAAAATACGTACAATGTCAGATAATCACGAATTTCGTGAAATGTATCTTCGTTAACATGTAACTGTCTAAAACTTTTTTGTAGAATCGCCAAAGTTTTATTCACATCGTCATAATACTTGGTCTGAAAATATGTAATTGTTCAATGAAATGTTAGTTCTTCTTGTTATTGAAATTAAGTGTTTTCATACAGATTACCTATGATCATACTTACAGATTTATAATATTTGGTGTAAATTTCATCCAGGATAATAGAATATATAACATTAATTAATGAATTTGTAATTCCTGGCAAATCTACGTTATGTATCAATAATCTTTCGATGCCATTGACTGATCTTAAGCACAGATTATTCAATATATCTATGTTAAGTAGTGCCCACTTCAAACAATTTTTAACATTATCTACTATTGTGTCACTGGTTAAATCAGTAGACACACATTTTTTAAATTAATTTTTTTGTTTTAGATTAATTTTTTTGTTTTGATCAAAAGATAGATGTAGTTTACCAGTTATTACTTCTCCATATATAATCAGACGAGTAGTCTGTGATATCCATGTTGTTATATCCGAATTCTTCAAAAATGCTGAAATAATTTCCTCTGCATAGGAAACATTATCATTAAGTATGGTTTCGACAAAATCAATTGCTGTGTTGACTAATATTTCTTTCTTATATGAATTTTCTTCATATCTGAAATATAATATATATGTTATAAGAAAGTAGATTAAAGAGTTATATTTTATAAATAATGCAATATAATTTTCTTACAGATCGTAATTATTCCACATAAAAGTTGCACACACTTTAGTTACGTTAATAAATTCGGTTCGTGATCATTTTCGGACTGTTTCCAGAAGACTTTTTGTCCATATACTTCGTATTACATTGGTGAAGAGATGATTACAACCAAAATAATTTCTTAAACGTAATTCGAAAAGAATTCCTAATATTCGTACCGCCCCAGCTATTGTTTTATTGTTAAACCATGCTATTGGAACTAGACAATAAATTAAGTTCATGAAGTTCAAGAAATATTTTTCATCTATTTTGTGAAATGAATTGCAAAATACAGATATGATTTCATTGACTACTTCTTCATTTGTTGATAGATCTAAAAAAAAAAAAAAATAAGGTATAAATTATTTATGTACGCCATATTAATAAAACGTAATCGAATTACAAAAAATTACGAACTTACCGCCTTCTTTTAGAACGTTAAAAAATAACAACATAAGATCCTGATTTTTCCTTAGATCAAAATAATCATTGTTAACTAATATTTTTGAATAATATAAAGTAATGTTTCTTGCTGTAACTGTCAATGTAGCAATAATTTTGGGCTGTGAATACCATTTCTTTACTATATCATCATTCCTATGTTTCTTAGATAAAGCGTATCGTAGAACATCTTTTACTATGAGAATATCAAACTGAAAACTGATATATAGTCAAACAAAACAAAAAAAATATATATATATATATCTTTCTAAAAATAAAGGAATTTATTCTTACTTCTGTCAATGATTCCAAAATTTCATTTCTTTCAGAACGATTCATGTATTTCATCAGATTAAACATCAGATCCATTGTATTTTCAGTGTACTGTCGTTGCTCCAGTAACCAACTTCGTAAAACTTTATTGTAAAAGTTAAAGAAATTAATTTTCGTGTTAAGAAGTTCAAACAGATTTTCAAACGCATCATCGCCTTCAAAATAAGCTATAAGTTTGTTTAAATACGTGATATATCTTTCTTCAGTGATTTGATTAAAACATTTCACGCAAATGGAATTAATGAAATTCTCGAGCTCGGCAAGGAATTTAACATCAGTATCGTTCTTTACATTTTGTGGTTGAGATTGATTTATTATATTTTCTTCTGAATTACAGAATTTCTAAATTTTTACAACCGTATCCAAAAGCCATTTTCAACGTGATTATAAACGCTGTTTGAGTGTTAGTATTTACAGGCGAACTGAATAGCACATCAAGATTTCGCCAAAATTCTTCCATCAAACAAATATAAGATTTACAATCTTTATTGTATCGATGTTTACTGCAGTATCGTATTAGATAAGTAATTTCAGTAGAAAATATTTGTGCCAACGGGCCATCTTCTTTTAAACATATTTGTAATAATGGCATAACCTGAAATGAATTTCATGAATTAATTCATGAATTTTAAACATTTCTTCTGCAGAAATCACCATGGTAGTATACACAGTGAAGAGCATAACTGTACATGTTCAATGACAAGTATTCAATTATATCTCAAATATATCGAATATTAAAAATACGAAAATTCAAGAAAACTTAACACTGTCGTCCAACTCCAACGTTCAAAGTTTAATAGAATGGTGAAAAAAAATCGTGCAGCGAGTTTCAAAGAATCGTTGTAAAGGGAAAATTACAATTGTCTAATATTTTATATTAAAATAATGAATTTGACAATTTTCGGGAGAAAAATATCTTCGCATTCCTACTCAATATAATATATGCTACATGGTATAAAATCATCTCAAAATAAAAAGAAAAAAGGAAGAAAAAACGATCTGACTGCCAAGGTAAAGTAAAAGCTCCACTGGTACAGTTATACTTTTTACTGTAACATAAATGGATAATATAATAACCTGTTCTCTGAGCAGAGCATTAATTAATTCTTGATTATTGACATTTAAAAGAATGCAATAGCCGAAACATTCGACAAATAACCGCAAGCGCTTCATAATGATTTGTTTGTACACTTTTTACAGAAAATCTGAAAAGAGGATAAATGCGTATACTCTTATATACTCTAATGTACTCTAATATATTCGAAACATCTAATTTAATTAACTGAATAAATACCCTCGTCGCATGTCAGGAAAGAAATTTGTATAAAAGTGATGAGCATCAACGTTTAGTTTCAGAAGTTGACTAATAAAGGGTAATAGATACAGATAAATACTAGGACACTATTGCCCTCCGTTTTATAAAACTTAATATAATTTTGGTAATAATAGTTTTTCAATATTTATTACACTGTAGCAGTCCTGAAAAGAGAACATATTATTTAATATTATAAACTCACTGTATTAATATAAATAATTATTATGAAGGTAAATGTATTATTTACCTTTATTTTATTTATAGCAGTATGCATACACTTCCATGCAACTGAGGACAATGCAGGGTCCATTTCGTCAAGACTATTTACAATACTCGTTACAGTTCTTTTCTCTTCATTTTGTAATATTACATTAGTATCAATCATCGATGTTAATAGAGAAAAGAATGCTGTTTTGACTGAAACTGCATCACTGTTAATTAAATTCCAAAATTTGTTGCTGCTTGTAATTTTATTATGAAGCTCAATCATTTTTTTCAATCTCTTGGATATGAACTGAATTTAAATAAACACTATACCCATATAAACTGGATATTAGTACGTTGTGACGTTTTGCTTCCATATCCTTTGCAGTGAGAGAATATGGAAGCAAAATATTATCCCAGCAGATTTTATTAACGTGATAACTATCATAGTCTACTGGTTTCGTCTTTTTTAAAATACATCGTACTTCTGTGATAAAGTCAGAGCACTATGAACAATTAGATTGTCACAGATATAGCTCAGGATTTCATGCTGACAATATATAATAACATCAATTCTTTTTCGTAGAAATGTATCCTATGTGTAAAAAATATAAATCATATTAAAATAGATTGTTAATAAATTAGTAAATTATAGTTATTAATAAATTATAGATATTTACATTGAATGAATTAGTTGCAATTGTTGCAGCAGGAGGATATACATCATATTGTGAAATAAACCAAGCATCGGCTAATTGTTTCAAATACTTTGTTATACTTTTGCCTATACGTTTCACAAAAGCAGCATGTGCTAACTGTGCAGCTTCTCTTACTGTATCTTTTATATCTATTGCTAAGACAGAATATAATCGTGGCCAGAATGGCAACATTCCTTTCACAATTGACATTTCTGAATCTCTACATAGAATAGCAAATTCATGTAAGGCCTACAAAATATTAAGAAAGAAACTTTAGTTGGATTTAGTCTCAATATCATTTCTATAAATGAACAGAACAGATGATTAGTTGTTACCTTATATTTGGTTATTGGATTCTTTTTAGTCATCTTTTTTAATATTATTCGAACATTACTATCAAGCCTGTTCATTTCAACTTCGTTCATATTACAAAGTGGTAATGCAACATATCTACATATCTCCCATTTCTCACAGTTGAAAAGTCAATCGAAGTATCCAGAAATTTTGCCCTTCTGATACTATTTGATGGCTAGTATAAATAATAATGATATTTAGAAACTTATAATAACTTGTAATTAAAAAGTTTTCATTGACAGATCGTGTGTCAAATAACGCAAATAAATTTTGATAAAATTAAATAGTCATTAAAAAAAAAACATAACTTTATAAAATTGTTACCATGTAATTTTTTCTACAAAACTACCATGTTTATAATTTTAAATTAAGAAATGTTGTTATAACTGGACTGCAGATTTTTATGCAAATTCATAAATTTATAAATAAAATTTAGAAAAAAGAAACCAGAGAGAAAATTGTTTTCTCTATTAATTATTATACAGAGTATTGGCACTTTGAATATTTTATATTCTTTTGAATCGTACGTACATTCTGTGTATTCTTCCACGTTCAAATTTCTTATAAATTCGCATAAAAATCCACAATCTAGTTACAACAACTTTATAATTTAACTTATAAAGTTCTTATAAAAATTAATTTCTTTTTTAATATAAATTTTTACTTACCATTGCATTATTTTTGACTCGTTGCGCTTGTTTGTTCTTTCCCATGATGATTGTCACAGCAGCAAGATACAGGAACTCGTACAAAATAATACTGACACTACGCACAAAAGAGACCGACACAACGTATAAAAAATATTGACACTACACGTACAAGAAAGACTGATACTATATGTAAATTTCCAGCTTCGTGCCGATGTTACCAGATGTAAAGTCGTCGAAGAACTGAATACTGAAAATGAGACGATGGGCCTTATATAGGCTACTAGGAATGTAATGGCTAAGCCAGGTATGAAACCATTAAGAGGGTCAGCATTGTCAAATTATGGTAATAAAATAAAATTAGTGAAAGCTGAAATTCCATTATACATCGAAAAGAGTCCTACCCGTGAATTTAGGATGGATTTTTCTATTAAAACGTTTGTACTAATCTATTCATTAAGAAAAAATTTAATTTCGCTTGAAGGCTCAACCTTTTAAGTAATAATTATTCGTTTTTTCAACCCTCTTAGTATCTTCGAATTTTTCTATATGTCGTCCAAGACAACAATGTTTTGTCGTAGAAACAGAATGTAAAACAGTGTATCAAAATCTCGGTACAATAGACATAGGAGAGAGTATTGTACAGTATCGGACACGCTAACCAAGTTTTTCTACTATAACTCGGTCATTTTTTGATAAAAACCAAACTTAAAAAACAGAAATTTATAGTAAAAATAGCGCTTAATGAGAGAGTCTAAACAGTTTTCCTCAAATTTTATTATGACGATTAATAATATTAATAAAATATGAATAATAAGAAAAAAATTGTAATTCGATTATTAATAAATAATTTTAGATAGTGTTCAGTCTTAATGAACTGTAATGCGAGAAGCAAGTTCATCGAGCCGGGGATAATAACTTTCACATTTATCATTTTCTCCACAGCAGGAATTTCCGGTGACCGTACTGTCATAATTTCTATAATTTCATTGTTGTAGTCATATCTGACTCCTAATTCTAAGGCTCGGTAAGTTTCTTTATGACAACTATCCTTGCCATAAATGAATATAAATATTACGAGAGACGCATCCTAGGCCCATAAAGTAAACCTAAACGACATATCTTGACTCAATTAGCTTACTAATTGCCTAAATAGAATACAATAGAATTATAAGTATAACAATAGAATTTATATAAGACCAATCCACAAAGAGAAAAGTCAGTAGATTCCAGTAGTTTCTAGCAGCACAATAGGTGCGTTCAACGAGACAGTGTGTCTACACTCGGCATTCTCAATGCATCCAATGTTTTCACAGCACTCTTACGTTCATCAACTTACTCTCTGACTTATTCACTTTTACTTACTTGTTCTTTCATTCCTTACTGATATAATTCATGTTCGTCAGATTATTCAACCAATTAAATCCTACTTCTGACAAGTGAATTAAAATCCTATCAAACTAGCACTAATCAAACTTTAACTTGAACCAGCTATCTTTCATTCACGTTGAAGGTAGCAAGCTACCGATCAAATCAACCTCTAATACGTGGGTTCAGATTGGCACGCAGATAGTAATCAATTATTTATTAATAAAAATAGTAATTAATAAACATTAACATCGCAGACATTTAAATGAGACGAAACGTTTATATGGTGTTTGTAATATTTATAACGTATTTATTGATATTACAAGCAAAATAACCGATGCTTTTTTCTATAGAAAGTGAAAAGTTTCAGCGGCCTTGTCATATTTTGCACCAGAGTTGGGCATTATTTGAATAAAATTTTACTCGAATAACATTTCGAATAAATTCTTCAAATAAAATTTTGTTCGAAGAATTTATTCAAAGATTTATTCGAATAAAATTTTATTCGAAGAATTTATTCATTGCCAAAACCTAAAAGTTTCACACAGTTGCCACATTTCTGTTCTGTCCGTCGATTCAATGAAGTGGTTAAACTAGCGAAATAGGTGAGTTAGAAGATTTTTCGTATGTTTCCGAATCCGGCCGAGCTCAACTAAAATTATTCGATTCGATCCGAAGTATCGACTACCCGCATTCAAATTTTTATTTAAATAATAAATACTAATTAAAAATATAATTTTTATTTAAATAAAATTATTTAAATAATATAAAAAATAATTTAATCCATATTTTTGATTTTCTAGAAAATGCTTTCATATTTGAATTAGATAAAACAAAAATAATTTTTTTAAATTCTCATATCCGTATATTAAATATGAAAAAACCAATTGACAAAGTCACACAAATAATATCGTTACTTTACATAAATATAATTTGTTGAATGTTAACTCTCTTTTCGATAAATCTTCGTGATAGAAATATAAATATTGCATTTGAAAACAGTACAAAAGTAGAATAATAAATTGCATTTAAAAACAGTTACAAAAGCACAATAATAAGTTAAAACCAATGGAACATATTATTATTATCATTGCTTGTATTTCTATTCTTTCATTCATCGCTCCGTTATAAAATAAAAGATGAAAGATGAAAGACTAAGATGACAGAAAGACATGTTACATATAAATAAAACATAGTATCATTTTTTTCTGTCTTTTTTGTCAAAATCCGTTCCAGTTTGTATTGTTGATCCAGTTGATATTGTTTTGCAAAAATTAGTTACAATTTATGAAGATTTTGCTTTATCAATGATTACAGCGGAGAGTTATTTTCCAATTAATAAAAGTTGAATTGTTTTTAAATATTTAATAAACATTCAAAATGAAAAAGAAAACATTTTAGAAATAAGAAAATTTGTATTATTTATTTATTTGTTCTATTGTTGTACTGTTGTTCTATTGTTGTACTATTGTTGTATTGTTCTACTGTTCTATAAAAAATAAATAAATTTATATTTCAAGAAATAAGAAATTTCATTAAAAATAATAAAGAAATTAAAAAGAATTAAAAATAATTATTTATCAAATCCTTTTCCTGATTTTAAATTTAAAATATTGTGTTTTTCATATTTTTGTTTCCTGACAAATAGAACAGCATTATGCACTTCTGCAAGTACGCTGTGAATAGGAAGTATGAACCTATGTACCTATGTACTTTGTTAGAAATTCGTCACATTATGAGCTGTTCTTAGGTTCGGTTTACCAAAGTACAAATCAGAGGAGGCTATACGTATTTTTACGTCAAGAAGTTACTGCGTGAAAAATCTATTTTGTTCTAATAAAGTTCTGTAAAATTGTAAAGTATAAGTTTAGTCTTGATCTGCTATTCCTACATTTAGTCTTGCAAACATATAATTTGCACCACATAACGTGCCTCTTTATACCAAATTTAGTAAACACATTCAACATAGATCGACTTTGCGAGATATATAAAGATATATTCCGTAGATATGTTTATATTTTTCATTAAATCTTCATAAAATATTAAAAATTTACATATGTTGAATAAATAACAAAGTTTTGTTATTATCATAATGTAGGAATATTTGGTTGGCAACAGAATAGATACAACTAACAATAAGATATATGTAAAAAGTAATTTATCTCTCGCTACACTATGCTCTCTCTCGCTGTTCGCTTCACACTCGCTATGCTCTCTCCACGCTGTTCGCTTACACTGCTGTTCGCTCAACGCTACGCTGTTCGCTCGATGCTCATTGTCAGTCGCCGGCCAGGCGCCATGCGTCGCTCGGCAGTCCCAAAGATGCACACATATCACACCACTAGTCACCTAGCTTCCCCATGCACTCCACACTCGTGCAATGACCTCCTACAATAATATTGATAGGCAAAGTAGTTTATAGAAAAATTTCGAACAATAAGCGTGATTTTTAACTAATGAATTATAGAATTTATGTTATTTGTCATAACCAATGCACTGCACAATTACAATAAAATTGTTAAAAATTTAAATTTGAATATGTAATATAAGGAATATGTAAATGAGGAAATATAATAGTTTTAATATTTTAATATTAATAATAATTTAAAATGGTTGAAATTTGTTAGTTAAAAATTTATACATAAAACCATATATTAATAATTAAAAAATTTTAATTTATTATATACTAAAAAAAGTTGTGATAAATTCGTAAACATGGATAGAGTTCTTTCTGATAGAGTAGAATGATTTCAATTAATTCATCTGTGGTTATTAGCTTCACATTTCAGTATTGAAAGTTTGATAACATTGTAATGGGTCTCAAAAATCATGTTGCTGGTACATTCACTAGTTTTCGAACTCACCATTATTTAAATGTTTAGAGTGCGCTAAACAACCAGTGACTTTTTAGTATGTCAGTATTCCAGGTCATGGGCCACGAAAGTCCGTAAGATGCAATATCTATTCATATACCTCGTCTGTGGTCTCGAAGTCGTCAGCCACTCATAGTACGCTGAAGTTTGTAGGAGTCTAGGCTGGGCATGGAAAGGGCCCATCTCATCCGAAGTCGGTCTACACGGTGCGTGCTTAATTTGGTGATCAATCCGTTGGTTAGCTGGATCCACTTGCGGTTTGTTATATATATCTTTTGGAACTTTGTATATATGATAAACGAACAGTGCAGGGACTCGACACCAGATGAGGCTCTTATCCCCAACCTGGTTGCCGACTGAAGAGAAAGTTTGAAATTGAAATCGAAGTGAAACAGTAAAGATTTCGTTGCAAAGATCCGCAGTAATGTCGAAGGAACTCCAAGATGTCAGGAGACATCACGCAGAATATTTTTATTCTTCAACTTCTTCTAGTACATTTTTCTTAGATTATATTTTAGTAGTATTTTGTTGTACTTTAAACTTTGTATCTCTGTTGAAAATTACTATCTAGTGATTCGATCCTATGGTATCTCTATCCTTATGAATATCTATATCTTTTGTAAATAGTTCAAAGTAATTTGTAAAAAGTTCAGATTGTTATTTTCTATTATTTTTAATAATATGCTGCCAGTCGAATTTAGTTTCATTCTTAACTATTGGCATTAAAGTCACCTGTGAAAATCATTTCTACTGCCGATTTTCTATTCTCAAAAAGTTTGTCCCACTCCTACCATTCCAGGAAGACTCTTGGCTTCCTGTATGCGACTATTATAAAATATTCATCTTTTCATTCACTACTATCGTTATTGTCATAACCTTCGTCTACTTCTCTATTCATTAGATTTTTTTCTTTTATTTCAACAACCTTATTTAACAAGTGCATTTCGCTTTTTCTTTTGTGCATTGTTTTACTTTGTCTAAGGTTAAAATGCCTGAATTAAACTTTGGTTTGCTGGTTCAAGTCTATCTAACTGTTTTTGGATTATGTTTTGAGGTTATAAAATTATATGTTACATCTACAAGTTGTAGCATGTAGTCAGAGAAACGATACTGTTCTTTACATTGAATTTGAATATAAAAGAAAAGCAAGTTGTAAATGAAGCATTAAATATGATCGGAACTTCAACATTATTTTTTCTCAATTGGTTATTTTCGAAGTCAAGATAAATTCTACAACAACTTTCTTTAATAAATTATCAAGTCAGAATCACGCGATCGTGACATATAATTTTTGTTTATCCTGTACAAAGTATAATACTTTGTACAGAATACTTAGAATTATGTATCTGTCTCATTTTTAACTTTTATTTTAGAATATTTGCGAATGGTCCCTGTACTTAATGGTTTCTGTAATAGTATTTAGATTTTCATTTTTATCTGCTCTTATCTTTTCTTTTCCCTTCTATTCGATATCCTATCTAGTCGAATTTGACTAGTATTTGATATTTACTTTGCTTACTTTTGTTTACTTTTCCTTGCGTCTTTTTTATTTTAATTTTCATCATTTTTTTTCTCTTGAATTTTCTGTTCAATAGTATTCAATTCTATTTCTTGCATTTCTTCAATTTCTTGTATTATTTGTTCATTAATTATCTTAGCTTTATCTATAATTATAGTTTCCTCCTTATTTTCATTTGTGTTGCTTCCATTACCTTTCATTGCTCCTTGGATAATAGAGCTATTTTGTTTGATGCATAATTCACTATTTATTTTTGTCGTAATTTTTCTAAATTTTTAGAGGTAAGGATGGTTACATTATGATTATTTAGCAACATTTATACTCTTTCTTCTTTCACTTTATTTTTGGTTCATTCTAAATATCTCCATTTCCTTGTTGATGTTTCTTCTTATTTTTTCTGACATATCAGTATCTTGCTCTGCAGATATCTTGTTTTTTCTTTCTATTTCTTAATTTGTTGTTCTATTCTTGTTTCTAAATTCTTCTTTTAATTATTTTTTTTTAAATTAATTTCTCTTAAATTAAGTTCATCATCTGTGTTTGTTTTTATCTTTTTTATTCTTTCTATATATTTTGTTCTTGACTGCTTTCTGAATCCCTAACTTAGTTTCATATTATCTGTTATGATTATTCTATAAGCTAGTTGTGATTCACATCTCAAAATAGTATCAGTAATATAGTCTTCCCTTATCGTTATTACTCTCCTTCTATGCTAACTATTTTTTACTTAATTTCTCTGCCAGAATGGTTTTTTTTCTCTTATTATATCTTTTATTTGAATTTTTTCTCTTATTATATCTTTTATTTGAATTATTATTTTGCTATATAACTTTTTAATTTCCTTTCTTTCTTGGTTTCGTAATTTATATAGTCTATTAATTTCTCTCTGTATGTGAAAGTTCAGCTTTATTTACTTTTTTACCTTATGTGGAGAGTGAAGCCTAAAATATTTGTTATATGTTCTATAATTTCTCTTTTTTTTTCATTTCATACTGGATCATTAGTTGCCATTAGAATCTAACCTCCTTATAATCAATATTTTTATAAATCATAATATGTTTTGTGGATACTTCTTTTTGAAATTCAAGATTAACTATATAATAAAGATTTAAATAATTAGTTTACATGAATAATATTTTATGTGCTATGATATTATATTTTAGTTAAAAAAATATATGTAGGTATTATGTATTTTTAGTTTATTATATTTTTCTATGTTATTACATTTACAATTTCTTTTCCACCTAGATTCTTCTGCTCAATTTATTTATTCCTATTTGATTCATTTCTAGATGCCACCGTCCGATTCTTAAAGTATGTCCGTACCACTTTTTTTAGATACAAACGCACCTAATAGAACACTAGTGTCCTGATTCTCTTTCAAAAGAGGATTTTGAAGGCATTAACGATATCCAAGGACACCGTCAATGTCACCCTATTCCTCCGTGAGGCTTCCATCGAGAGCGATGGCGTCAATCGTGCATCACCCTGTACTGTTCCTCATTGAGCCCTGGCATTGCCCGATCCAGTTACGAGACGAGCCGCTATAATTCTTTCAAATAACTTGCCTGCCTCGTCTATCATGAACAATGGTCTATAATCCGAAAACTGTCGCTTATAGTTCAACAGTCGTTTCTCTTGAGAGGAAGATCATCCGCCCGACTTTCCTTGCGGGAATTCGCTCCAGCCCAAACTCCAGTTATAAAGGTGCCTGAACCGAAAAGCGAACTCCCTGTACATCTTTTCTCACATCAACAGCATCCGGTTCCCATCTTCCTGACGTTCTAGTCAGTTCTTTGACATCTCCATCTCCGGAGCCCAATCCGCTGCCATGCCTGAAGGACTGGGCATAACTGAATAGAAATCTGGGAATCAACTATGATATCTGTGAAATTAAGTGAAATTAAAGTTAACTTTAACTTGTTTGTATAAATTTCTACAACATGAAAAAAAGTGATTTTACAAAATAACTGGACAGAGTGATAACGAAGGATGAAAAAACATGATGATACACATGTGAATTGCTATATTTGTATTTTGTAGTTAGACTATTTAGAGAAACATGTGTCCCTTATTTTATAGAGGAAATCATCTCATTTTGCATAAAGAAGTTTTAAGTTTTATCATAATCAAAAATTGATTAATTTACTTATCTTAACTTTAATTTCACAAAGTTTATTCTGTGAAAAGAAAAAATGCATAAAAAAAAATTAAGGTCAAAATATTTTTCAACCTGTATCATTTTTGATTTAATACATTTTTATGTACAATAAGATGATTTGATGTATGTTTTCATTTTTAAAAGAAGTACAATTTTATTTTTTGGATATATCACTTATGAAAAAGTGGTGTCATAGAAAAATAAATATGTATTATGTCATTCAACTTTTTCCTCCAGTTTTTTTCTGTCTCTTATCAAATTTGTAATATACAGGCTGTTTTATTTAAGTATTACTTTAAATATCGTCAATTTATGAAGACAAAAAATATTTTATACGTAAATTGAATGATATTAAGTTCTGCAAGTGTTTTTTTTTTTCAAAGATTTCTTTTTTCCAAAATTCTCAAGATCAATGTTTTTCTTTTAATAACTATATATCTTTTTCTATTACATCGCATAACTGATGAAAAAATATAAGTTAGACGTGTGTTATAAAGTGAACTTCAAAGTCACTACAGTTAAGAAATATTTAATTTTCCTTAGGTTTTTCTTAATTGTTAATATATTTCTATAATTAATAATTCTGGTCTATTACGTTCTTCCATCTTTTTAGAAGCCTTATAATGATATCTTTCGAAAACATCTAGGATTTACTAGCAAAATACTATTCGAGATGCATTTTTATGTCATTTTATTGATCTTTAAATATTTTACTGCGAAAAGAATTTTTTAATGAAAGAAACAAATATATAGTAATCAGACGGAATAACATTCGAAGAATATAGAAGAGAAGATAGAACATCGCAATCTAAATCTCAATCAAAATGCTAATAATTTCTTTATAACAGCCAAAAACATGAAAAATTCTCTTTGTTATGTTTAGATTTTAAATAATTAAGATGTACACAAAAAAAAATTATGAATACGGCACAAATCCCTTTTATGTATTTATATACATTATTATATATTCTATTTCTGCATTCTAATTTTTTTATCATAGCACTTTTATTACATTGCAAGAAACGTCGTGTCACAAGTTCTATTGTATGCATACATAATGTATACATATAGGTTATATATACGTCATCACAGTTTGTATCTCAAATAAATTAGGGTTATGTGTATTATGTATAACAAAATTTAACAGTCATGTATCACAATTCTTTTAGTGGATTAAATTGTGTTTCTACAGAATCTATTAAAAAAGAATCTACTTTTGATTCTGTTTTAGAAGAAAAATGGGTAAAAGCTCAACAGAATGGAATATTTCGTTATGTATTAAAAATTCCAGATTCGAAAATATTAGAAGGCAAATATCAGTTTTTAATCCAGGTAATATTTAAAAATTATTAAATATAATAATTCATTATTTTACTTAATTATTAATATATAACCATAAAACAAAAAAGTGAATTCTCAATTTTGTATTCTGAACAAAATTGTTTAATTGTTTTCACGACAGTCATCATGACATACAGTTATACATATACAGGATGTAGCACGCAACTGTCGCCACGATTTTTCCTGCACTAGTAATTGTGTGACAAAAAATGTTTTAAACAAATCAGTTCTTTGGTTGGCTACGAAGCACAATGTACAAAATTCCAAAAACTTTTTTTTTCGTTACAAACTCAAGGTCACATTGATTTTTTTAAATGGCACCGTGCATTTTTGATTTTGTAGAATTGTTGCTTCTGAAAAAACGAATTCAACGATCTACTATACTATAACCTTCAGATGTCTTTGATTTCAGAAATTTATGTTTCTTTAAAATTTCTTTTCATTTGTTTTATTTCTAATTTCATTTGCATTTCAATTACAATGTTTAGCTAATTTTTATATATTCTTAATTTTCCAATTTATGTTTGATTATTTTGTGATCTTAAATTTAAAATTTTTGTCATGTTTTATATACTTGAGATATTGTATTTGTGCAGTATCTTGATTTCAATTACAAATAATATAAAATCTGAAAAGTCTTACTGTCATTGTCAATATTGCTATTAATATTTATAATTTATTTACACAAATATTATTAATGGCGTTGGAGTTAAAACTATTGCTTTGTTTTTTTTATTGCTATATATATATATATATATAAATTCTTCCCTCATCATAATCAAAGTTTTATTTCTTTTATTTGTTATTATTTATTTTTAAATAAATAACTTTGGGATGATTTTTAATATATTTGGCATATTTTCATTAAGTGTATTTTTTCAAAACATGTTTCAACCATTATTGTTAATCGTTTTGTAATATTAAATGAATATAAAATAATAACATTAAATAAATTGTAATGTTAAAATGTTTAATATTTTTTATTAATTTTAGCTGAATATTGATCGTGGTTGCAAAAAAAGATCTCCAGAAAATATTACATCAATGAACCAACTTTTCAATGAGAAACAGTTTAATTTTACCAAGATCGTATCAGAAGAACAAATAATGAATTTAGATAATATAGATAAAGATGATATAATTGCCGTTAATGTTAGTCCAATTGAATATTGTCATTCTTTGTTGTTACCACAAAGATGTAAACGACTACCTCAAATTATAACAAAATATAGCTTATTTAAAGCTATTGAATTGTTTTCATTAAGTTCGTCTCCGTAAGTATATTCAATTTTTGAAGAGATTGTTAATATGCGTCGTAAATAAAGAAACAATTGTTTAGCAATTCTATTTTTGAAATTTTTAATTTTATATCACAAAATATAATGTTCAGTTATATATTCCCAATAATTTAATAAGATAGGTTAAAATTTTTGATTATAATTAATATGACATTTGACACAATGTAACTGTTATAATATATTATATTATATGTATAATATGTAATACTGTTGTTAGAAAATGAGGACATTTATAACTGGTTAGCATGGATATGTCGATAGACTATTATCAAGTGAAATATTAATCTTTTATTTTTTTCTTTGCTGTCATTCATTTCTTGTTATTTAAGCACATGGCTTAAAAAGGCTTAATTTTTTTTACATTATTTTTCTATTATGGTATATTCTATACTATTCAATAAAGAACCCATTGCGTTTATTAATTCTGTATAAATGTTTTTAATTATCATCTTAAATTGCACATTTTGTGTTGTAAATTTTGTACAATATACATGTATACATATAATACTACAATAGATGTTTTGTACTTTAATTTTATGATTTTATTCTCCCAAGAAATTGAACTGAAAAGTCTGGATTATAAGAACAATATTATTTTGTAATCCTATTAGAATACTAATTTTCAGTATTCAGTGATAAATGGTATTTGGATCGGTGATAACGATCATTTTGTTATTTATAATAAAATTTTCAATAAATACTAATTTATTTAATTTAATAATACTGATTTAGATTTGAAATAAATTTAAATTTTTGTGATATAAGATCTAGAGACAATGAGAATAATAATTAAAATGAGTAAATGACTGAAAACTAATATAATATATGTTTCCAGATATCTCAGAATGGCTTTTAACAGTCTTTGTGCTCATGCATCTGTAAACCATCTTCATTGGCATTTATACTACTTGAATTGGAGGATGTTACTGGAATATATTGTAAATAAATTTTTCTTTTTTCTTTTTTTATAATCTCAAATATCAATTTTATGTTACACAGAGTGACCAGTTTTAATTTATAAATATGAATTATTGGTAATCTACTCATTATATTAAAAAATAGTTCAGATAAGAAATATTTTTGAAGAATTCATAGTCTCATATAAATGAAGATGTAAAAATCATATGATATCAACGCTGCACGTCTTTAAATGGAATTATATAATTTTTAATACACTAATCAACGCTACTCATTGTTTTTAAAAAAATTGTATTAATAAAAAGTTATTAAGAGACGTTTTAATCATAGTAGTGATAGTATAGATATTTACTGTTATGAATACTACGACAAATTTTTTAGAGCGATAAAAGAACACAACTTTGTGAATTTTAGTATTTATTTACTATTCAAGCTAACTTCAAAGTGCAAATGTTCAAAAATATTGTCTTGTATCTTGTAATTTTTTTTTTTAACTATTGTATAAGGTATCAAAAAATTATTTATTATTGTTTTGAGAGGTGATTCTGCAATTTTAAATCTGTTTAAAAAGTGAGTTACAAAACTGATTTTGAGTCTAATTTTCAAGTTTAAATTTTTATTGCATTGTATTATGGATCACAACTCCCTGTTCTCTCTGTTGGTGGATGAAGGGGATAACAATTAAATTTCTCTACTCATTACACTCGAATCACACTCTCTAACGCTCCGCAGCTCGCTATTCCTCTTATGTTCTTCTCCCCACTACATTGCTCACTCGCTATCTCTCTCACACCCCTTTCTAGTTTTTATTGATAATCCGTCTCTATAATCTCATTTATATTTTTATATAGTTTCGGACCACTTAAGGCTTTGGTTAAACAGTCCCCTCACATGTTTGCACCAAAAACATGAGTCACATATATATCATTATCTTTCATACACTCTTTCACAAAGTAATATTTTCTATTTAACAATTTCGATCTCGACTTGTAATTTCCACCATTCGCTAATCTCACCACATTTAAACTATCACACTTTATTTCTTTGGTGGTTTTATTTCCTGTTATCTCCCTCACCAATCTATCTATCCACACTACGTCTTTCATTCCTTCAACCATCGCTTTTAATTCTCAGTGGAAGATAACGCGATTATACATTGCTTTTTACTTCTCTACTGAATGAAGTCCCCATTTCTGTGAATCAGTATCCCTGTGAATGATTTAGCATCTATGGTTGTGTCCCATGACGCATCAGTTTCACAGTCTATCCTATTTTTTATATTTTTCCCACCAAAGCATAAACGATAGTTAATTGTCACTCTTAAATAGCGTAGCATTCTTTTTAACCCTCTCATGTGTATCTCCCTCGCATCATTATTATATTGGGATAAGTAACTGAGCGTGTAAGCAATATCCGATCTAGTGTTAACACTCAAAAATATTAGCCTACCCATCAATTCCTGATACTTTTTCACATCACACTTATTGCTATCCGCATAATTATCCATTTTTACATTCATATCAATTGATGTCGACACATTGTTACATTCTTCCATACCATATATCAACAGCAGTTTTTTAATATAGTCCTTTTGGTGCACGTATATTCTTGCACTCTCTTATTCTACTTGCATACCTAGTATACATTTAGCATCACCCAGACATTTTAAATCAATCCTTTTTCTTATTCTACTCATATAACACTTCTCTATGTCATCATCACTTGAGACAATCACCATATCATCAACGTGTATTCCGCAATATAGGAACTTTTGCCCTTCACTCTTATAAAATATACACGGATCTTCTATCGACTGACACATTCCACTCTTTAACATCACTTCTGTCAAATATTCGTTCCAGCACTTTCCAGCCTGCTTCAA
The DNA here is from genome assembly GCA_036937485.2 of Tetragonisca angustula. Lineage (NCBI taxonomy): Eukaryota > Metazoa > Arthropoda > Insecta > Hymenoptera > Apidae > Tetragonisca > Tetragonisca angustula. The sequence continues at coordinate 1,075,986 of JAWNGG020000060.1, read as the reverse complement.
GCCGTAAATACTCTTTTTTAGTCTACATACTGTGTTTTCTCTATATTCGTACCCATCTGGTGGCTTCATAGATTTTATTGTCCAATTTTCCGTGCAGAAATGCAGTTTTTACATCATACATTCTTACACTCTTATGTCTCTCAACAGCAATACTAAGAAGCAATCTAATTGATTCTATTCTTGCGACAGGAGGAAAGGCTTCCTCGTGATCGTAACCAGGACGTTGCGCACTCCCCACAGCTAAACGAGCCTTGTAGCGGAGCCTTTTTGTATCGGGGTTCTCTTTAATATATAATACTATAAACCCACTTACTGCCTATAATCTTCTTGTCCTTTGGGCGACATACCACATCCCACACTCCGTGTCTGTTCATGCACTCAATTTCTTCATCCATTGCCCTTTTCCATTCTTCCCACTCACCGGAATCTTTTGCTTGCTTAACATTTTTGGGTATTTCCTCGTCTATCACGGTCATCGCTGAATTTTTACTCTTTATTCTCTCTGACTTTCTCAAGCTTTGTTCTGCCTCACTCTCATTTTGTTCTTCTCTTTCTAAATGTCTACGAACTTCCATCACTTCACGTGTGATCCCTTTTGACCTTCCTGCCCTTCTCATAATTGTTCCTCTTTGACCATTGTTCTGTAAGTTTATATCCTGTCTCGCTTCATCAACGTTACCCATATGTGTACTGTCACTTTATGAAAGTGGATCCCTTCCTCATCACTATCAGAGTTACCTGATTCATTTATACTTTCTTCATTTCTATTGTTCATTCCTATAAATACCAAGTTACTACTTCTAGCTTGTTGCTCTTTCCCTTTTCTTTTTAACAACTCTACTCCATTTCTCTTTTCATCAAAACTTACGTCGCAAGCACATTGGACCTTGTCTTCCTCCGGAATATAAACCCTATATGTATTATTATATCCATAGCCGATGAATATCCCTTTATTTGTTTCTGCATCAGACTTTCTTCTCTTTCCCCCTTTTATTAGCACGTAGGCAACACATCCGAATCTTCTCATATATTTTATATTCGGTTTTCTTCCCATCCATAGCTCATAGGGTGTTCTTTCATGTACTGATAATTTTACTGTATTTTTTTATGTGGGCTGCCATGCATACTGCTTCTCCTCAGAAATCCATAAGTATCTCGGAATCACTCACCATTGATCTGGTCATCTCAATCAAGGATCTGTTTGTCCTTTCGATCACTCCGTTGCTTTGCGGAGTCCGTGCTGAGCTGAACTCATGTTTTATGCCTCTGTCTTCTAGCCATTCCCTTAGGTCATTATTAGCAAACTCGCCTCCATTGTCCGATCGGATGGCCTTCAGCTTCATACCCGTTTCATTTTCTTTTTGTTTTATCAAAATTTTTAACTCTTCTTTTGCTTCACTTTTTTCACACAACAACGCCACAAAAACAAATCTCGAATAATCGTCTATCACGTTAAAATATAATTTTTTCCTCCTTTTGTTGCTGGTCTCACTGGTCCGATGAGGTCCATATGCCATAAGTCCATTATCTTTTCCGCTCTTCTTCTGTTTAACCTGTGATGCGTCTTCTGACAGCGTCTTATGCGTCTTCTGACATACACTGTTTATATCTTTCATTTATTCTATCCATTCTTTGAACCAAGTCCTTTTCTTTCATTTCCTCGATCAAATCTTTATTTATATGTCCCAACCTCCTATACCACATTTCACTGTCTTGAACGGCTTTCGCTCTTTCGTTATTCACTATATCAGTTTTCACATAGTAAGCGTTTCCCTTTCTTACGGCTCTCACTTTTATTTGGTTTCTATCGTCGTACACTACCGCATTTTTAAACTCCACTTTATACCCATGGTCTGTGATTTTTGCCACTGATAACAAGTTTGAATTAAGATCAAGTACGTTACTCAATCTAATCCTACTCTCTATATTTTTTTGTTCCACTACAATTTCTCCTATCCCATTGGAAGCTATTTTTTTACCACTTTTGTCCGCTAATGTTATTTCTCTATTATTACTTTCTAACTTATCATAAATATCCACGTTACTTGACATGTGGCTTGACATGTGAGTGAAGCCAAACGGTGCTCATATTATCACAGTTCTTTATGTTTTCATTACTATTTTGTTTCGCACCACATTTATACACACTTTTATTTACGAATGCACTCTCTCTTACTCTCATCACCCTTTCATCCACTGTCTGCATTATTCTTTCTCTTCTTTCTTGACCACGATATCCTCTTCCTCTTGCGTTGCCACGATAGCCATTTCCTTTTCCTCGCTGTGTTGCAAATTGTCTCTGCGTCCTGCATTCTGCAGCAATATGATCTGCTCCATTAGAATTAAAGCATCTTTTTCTTGCATGACATTGATCTGCAAAGTGATCTCTCTTACCACATTTAAAACAGTTCACATCATTCTTTGTGCTTTCTCTTACTTTCCTCACACTTTCATTATCTCTTTCAACACGCCCTTTTTCTCGTCTCAATTCTTCTTGCTTTAATGCGTATCTCATATCATTTATTGTCACGTTTGGCTCTCCAATATCCTAACGTTCGGTTCAAATTCTGCCCTTAGTTCTTTCAAAATAAACATTCTTAGTTCAAATCCTTCGATGTCCTTTCCTAACTGCCGACATTTGTTTTTCAATCCCTCCACTCTGTTTATATATTCATCAACGGTTTCGTCCTTCTTGAGGTTGGTAAGGTCACTCAGGGATCTGGTTTTTAACTATTCTGTTTCTGCTGCCATGTCGTATTTTATCGCATTCCATAATTTTTCTGCATTCCTTTCATGACTGTATTTCAGCAATTGGGCTTCGGTCATAGTATTCAGCATGATTGTTCTGGCCGTATAATTCTCATCGTTCCATATTTGGAATTTTCTTTCGTGCTCCGCTTCTCCGGTCAATGGTTTTTCAGGTGGTTTTACTCCCATTATCTTTTTCCATAATTTTTTGGATCGGAGTATTCCCTCTACCTTTTCTCGCCACAAAAAATAATTTGTGTCGTATAACGGTTCAACGCCGGCAATATTGCAGTTGTCTGCCATTACGTCGCACGTCGTTGCTTTCCCGTTGTCTTATTATTTTTCACTTCTCTTTGAACCAACTATCTAACCACGCTTCTTTTCTCTCTGTTTTATTATTCACACTTCTCTCTAAGGCAACTAACTAATCAATGTACTAACTTGCTAATTATCTGATTAACGATCAAACCTACTGATGAACCACGGTCTGCTACCATTTGTTGGTGGATGAAGAAGATAACAATTAAATTTCTCTACTCATTACACTCGAATCACACTCTCTAACGCTCCGCAGCTCGGAACATATTCCTCTTATGTTCTTCTCCCCACTACATTGCTGATTCTCGCTATCTCTCTCTCACTCACTCATTTCAATAATAACTAATCTCTCACACTCTCAGAAAAGATGTTGAATTTTTATTAATCTTTGAATTCACTTTCTTTGTTTCACTTTTTTATTTATTTGATGCAAAGAAAATAGTATCTATTGTTGCTTGTAAACATCTTAGATCCACCATTATATATTCCAAGTCTTCTTTTCTTCTTTTTTCATTTTGCTATTTAAAAATGTTCCAAAATCGCATTTTTACATTTCATCGTATTTCTATATTTTTTCAACCTTAAGCTGTGTCTTCTCTGAGGCAACATCGAACAACTTTAGTGAAGAAAGTTGCTACTTGTTACCGAATATTTCTCCAAGTTTCTGTTGCCAACAAATGTCGCCGCTTGTTGCCTATTTCTATTTGAAGCAGTGTCGCTCAATATTTCTATTACGGGGTTGTATCGTCGTTGTCGACACGATCCCGTAATAAAATGTTTCGTCTCTCAAGTATAAGCTATTTAGAGAGAATTTACATAAATCTCAGTTAGTTACAAATCTAAGGAATTTTTCGCAATTGCTATGCCGTATATACGTACGCACTAGAAATATTGTGCAGATAACGCGTTGGTTTCCAAAAGATGATGACGCCATTTTCCAGATCTGCCATCTCACGCGAATCACTTTTATGGGCAGTAACGAGAAATTCTGGAAACCTCCACAGTACTTCCTAATTAGCTTCCATTCCACGAGTTCTTTGGAAAGGGCAAACCAAGATCTTATATAAGAGGACTTATATAAAGAGTTTAGTGATTAATCACCCAAGATCAAGTTCAGTAGCTTAGACTGACATAATTCTCCGTGTCCTTAATAATGTTCTCGTGGAATAATGATTTAATTCTTCAATTAATTGAAGAATATAAAAAATACGAATACTTATGTGTTTTTTCAAATAAAAATTATAAGTGTTAAGGAAGGTGCATGGAAAGAAATTAGTAATATTTTAAATGTGAATGTAGTAGAAATTGAATGCAGAATGAAAAATTTAATAACTCAGTTCTACAACAAAAAAAAAAGTTCTATAAAGAAATAAGGTTCTAGAACTGTGTTTGTTTCAAAATAGTTTCTTGGATAAAATTGAAGTAACCGTAATCAGGGTGCAAATCTACTTTTCACATGCTCCTCGTTTATAAGATTTGACGGAAATAAACATTTTTCTTTATAAGAATTGTTTGAGTAAATGAATACATACGCACGCGCGAGCACACACCTCTTGGGCGAAATATATAAATTTGAATTTGAGACTGTTTGACTATTCAGTAACAAAAAAGGAAAAAAAAGAAGAAAAAAGTTAAGAAAGATGTGGAATATATATATAATGGGATATCTGGTGTGACTACGGGTGCTATTTGCTTTGTATTTGACTGCAAAATATGAGCAGATTAGAGATAAAATGAATTTAAAAACCAATGAAACTAATTTTTTTAAGAGAACGATTTTGACCTATGAATTTGTAAGATTTTTTTCTCTTCATAATGGATAGAATATGATACAATAAAAAATTTGATTTTAAAAATTATGCATAAGATTAATTTTGACGGAATTTTTTTTGCAAATTTTGACTGATCCAAAGATATAGAATCGTGCTGTTTCACATTTGATTATAATAATACTCCTAACATTATTGACATTGGAAGAAATGTGAATATGAAAATTATTTGTGTATGATGCATGAGAGTGATATAATGTTAACTATGTCAAATTGATAAAGAAGAAAAATCTACAAAATCGTGTTGAGTTATTTTTTTGACAGAATTCCATCTATCTGAATTTGTCAAATGCAAAAACAATTCGTATAAATGAAGTTCATAACATAATAGTTCATTAATTCTCTTACTATTTCTTTTTCTTCTTCAACTAGAAGGTCATAATAAATGAATTTAATCGACATAGATTTATTTAATAATACTGAAATTTCCTTTCAATAAATGAAATTTTACTGTACACACAAAGAAATCTTATGTACAATAAGGCAGTTTATTAAGATACAAAAAATGAAGAATTATGTAGAAATACAAATTTGTTTTTAGATATTATAGAAAAATACAAATTTATCTAACTAATGTAATTAATGAAAACAATTTAAGCAATAATTTCACTTCTTAATTTTAAAATTTTCGCGTTTTATTTAACATCACTTGTTATTGAAGCTAAATAAAGTGAAGAAAAATGTTAATAAAATTAATCATTATCAGGCACAACATTTTTTCCAAATATATATTAAAAAAACTAAATGACAATAATTTTACGATTTATGAAATCTTAAAATCCTTCTATACTGTATATTTTCTAATTTTCTTTTCAATATAACTTTTTACAAATATTATGATTTATTATAATATAGTATTTATTCATTATTGTTATTACTGGATTTATTTTTCAGGATCTTGAAGAATATGCAGGGCCTGTACAGATATTAGAAAAATATCCAGCAAAGGGTTTTTGTATAAAATATTCTAATGTTCAGAATATGGATGATTTTGTTAATTGGGCATTTTTGATTGTAAACTATTTGCAAAATACAGAAATAGCACATAACGTTTATATTACAAGAGGAAAATTAAGTATTGCAGAAGAATATAAAGATATAAGGATTTACATTTGGGTTAGAAAATCCATGACAGGTGTAAAAAACATTAATGCATTTAATCCCGCAGCTCCCGAACTTTTTGGACATTTATCAATAAAATGTAAGTGATTATATATATATATTTATATATAATAATTCATTTAATACGTTTCTAGTATTCTAATATGTCCTATCATAGAAGTTTATTATATAATAGCGCAGGATCTTATTAAATATCTGGAAACAGTGAAAAAAAGTTAATATAAACATATTTTTAACGTACTTTTACTTCAGATATATTGAATTATGCATTTTATTACTTCGTACTTTTTAGGAATTTTTCAAAATAATTATTTGTTATTTTAATACATATAGGAAGACATCTTGTTATTGATATAATTATTCTTGTAATACTTTTTGTTAGTTTTTGAATTTATTCAATTATGTGATGCAAATTATATTTCTGCAGGTCAAGAGATAGGAAGGAAACTTATGCTTTACTGTTTCATAGAACTTTATCAGAACAAGATTTTTCACGCGGTAGCTTCGTGACGTAAAAATACGTGTATTTTTTTCTGATTTGTACTTTAGTCTATGACCGAACCTAAAGACGGCTCGTGGCATGACGAATTCTTAACAAAGTATTAACAAAGGAACATAGATTTCAGATTTCCTATTAAAAACATACTTGCTGAGATAGGTTTCATGAAACCTGCATCAGAATCTGCTTACCTCCACACACCAATTCTTCAGTTTTTTGTGTAACGCCACGTTGAAACGCGTGTTTTAAAATGTCGGATCGTCTTCCAGCTCCAATATTACTATTAGTAATAGGAGGTTTATTGTTACTTACAAAAAATAGAAAGAAATTAAATACTAAAAAGAAATGTGCAAAATAATGGTTAATCCAGAGAAATAGATTTTCCATTTTCGTGTTATTAAAAGAGCTACAAATGAACCTCGTGATTATAGAAATTATTTGCGTATAGATGACTCTACTTTTTATTATCTATTGAATAAAATTCGGCCAAGGATTGACAAAAGAAATACAGTCATGAGAAATGCAGTTAGTGCAGAGGAAAGACTATTTGCAACACTAAGATTTTTAGCAACTGGAAAGAGTTGCGAAGATTTGTTAATTAATTGATATCCGTTTAAGCATCTCAAATCAAATGCAATTTTTTTCCTATAATATCAAATCTGATCTTTCTGTTGTATTATTCCACGAACACTCGTGCAATTTATAAATATTTATAAATTTCTAAAATTCTCATTCTGCCTCCATTCTGTCTAAATTGTATGTTTGTTTTGATTGAATCTCCCGAGAGTTTCAGAGTCTCGCTCGGAGTCTCAGCTCACCAGTTGAAGCAATTAAATTCTTGCATCGAAACCGTTTGAAGGGCGAGAGGGCGACGTTTTTTTGTCGTCCTTCCGGAAAACTGTGTTGAATTCCGCATAATAGAACAACTTTTCAATTTCGAAGAGGTTTATTCCAAGTTGAAATCGTGGTCGAGTACAAAATCTTCAGTCGAATTGATGGAAAGGAATTCTGAGGCTTCTTTTCAGTATGTCTTTACATATGTATTTTCGGTTATCATCATTGTCAAGGAGAAGGGGAATAAGTGATCAACTACTGGATTTTGCCCTTATGACTAGCTGTTTATAGTCCACTTTTAAATGGACTATTACTAACTCAGTATTAGCACTGAGCCAATATTGTCAGGCCGGATTGATCATCCAACAACTGATTACAGAAAATCGAGTTCGATTTTTTTTCAAATTTAAATTATAAGCTACCACACAACACAAAACAAGCGATATATGATGATGTCGATATTTCAGCACATTATGATTGTTTTGGATCAAAGTTAGGCGAATTTTATTTTAAATAACAAATATAATAGTGCTTGCTTAAGTGATTGCTTCATTTTCAGAAGTATTACAAATAGTTGAATATTTCCTTAATACTTACATTAATAATTATATTAAAATACATTAAATAATAAGAATAAATAATAGTACAGATATTATAGAAAAAAAATAATAATAAGAGTAAATAAAAATTACTTGAAATTTGAATTGTAAGAATCTATTATAGATTTTGCATAATTTGCAATTTCTAGTTCTGTTGTAATAATTTTTTGTTGATAACGTAACAATCTGTCAATTTCTTCTGCTTCTATTGGATTTGCAGGAAGCTGCAAATGAAAAGGTTCTTCTGTAGCATTTTCTTTAATTCTTTCTGCTTCTTCATATTCATTGATCCACTCTATAACTTCTTTCTCACAATTATTTCATATACTACATAAGACGAAAGAATTTCTGATGAGAATGCGTCAAGTTTTTTTAGCTATTCCTGTTTCTCTAAGGATTCCTGTCTCTCTATATTCGATTCCAGGAATTGAATATATTCACAGCAGTTAGTCCATGTTTCATTTACTGTATCTATACAATCTTGTCATGACTGTCCTTAACAAAATGTAAAAAATATTATTTTTTCAAAGACCGGTTATTTTAACTAGTAAGAGTATATATAAAATTATCAGTAGGTTTAATGTTTATGTACTTTTATAGGAATTTCAATAAATTTTCATAAAATTTAAATTAATTACAGTCATTTGATAATTATTGCTTTGTTATATTTATTATTTTATTTAGTTTAAAAGTATGTATGTATTAAGATTAAAAAGTATTCAATTTAAAAAGAATCTAAGTTTATTTAAGTTTAATTTAAATTTAAATATATTTAATTTAAAAGGAAGTATTAAAATGTTAAATTTCTTTACCATTCAAATAACAATCGAATAATGTAGTAAACAGTACTGGAATTCGCCGTACATGCCTGGTATTGGTATAATAGTTGACGCTCATCTCCACTCTTTCTTTCAATGTCAATTCGCAAAATACAGTACTCTTCCTAAGCGGCTGCCTTCGGTCTCGACTATGGGATGCTTACTGTATATGGGGGCACACACTAACTGTATATGTTATACCATATAAGTCTGAGATACAAACCAGATCTACCTTACTTTAATATCTGTTATTTTGACTTTGAAGACCATTATTTATATATTATGCTTTCTTTATTTCCTTCTGTATGTTAACTTTTGCATAAGAAACACTCGGTGTCCTTCTTACATGTCTCAATTTTTTGCCTATTTCCAACACACCTTCTACATATTATTATATTCTTCTTTTTGATAAAGCAGTCGTAACTAATGTGACTTACAATTAACCTACACCTGAAAAATCTCTTAATTTTAGGAGCTCTTTTTTTCAACATAAATGAAATCTTCATTGACATTCCGTCCCTCTGGACGAATAAAATAGGATAGTACAGGCCGGATTCATATTGACTAAAACTTCCGCGGTGACCTGCCATCGATTATTGCTCCGGAATCCTCGAAAGCCTTGCGTAATGCATCCCCCATTTTTACTTTCTTTTCTAGTGACATTAAGGGCGACATCCAGCGTCATTATTCCGTATAGCCGCGATGTATAATGAAACAAACCATTGTTCTTGTCGTCAACGACTCTATTGCACCAATACTGAAATTTCACCTTATCCATACACCATGTTCACATTCGCCCGGCCAAAAATAGAAGGATATGTTAAAACTCGAAACAATTCTACCTTTGTTACTGGATCGTTACCTTATTTTCAGCTGGAGACATTGATAGCTCTACTTCGGCGCCAAGGCGCCGTCTCCTTATCCTGACTAAATTTACTTGTCGCGTGCTTCCTTTCTGCTGATGATCTCCTCGCAGAATGAGACCACCTCGTAATTCTACAACTAACTGAGCCTATCCTAAGTTCATTGGTTCAAGTTTCATATCCTATTCTTTGACCTATTTTATTAATCAACTGCTAACTTGGTTCGTATCATAGTATTGCTTATTGTTAGTATTTTGCTGTAATTATTCTTTTAACACTTTTGACATGTTGTATAGTATCTTATTTCCTTCAATAATCGGTAGTAGATACAATATTTTAGCTTATACTATCTTATTTTTACTTGTACCATAGGCTGAGACTTCATCTTTGCACCACCATCGAACACATCGTCTGTTTTCTTTCTTATTCTCTCTGCATTTTCGTTTTTATTAACAAGTTTTCTTCGTAGTCTTCCTGATTAGTTTAATTTCTTCCATTTTTTTAAAGATATTTTGAAATTTTATTTTTGATTTCTCAATAAATTTCATTTCTTTTATTTATACCAGTTCTCATAATAATAGCTTCGCTAGTAGAGAAGTTTCTAGGTTTAGTTACCCTTTTCCTATAACTAGCTACGCTTCTTTTCTTAATTTTACTATACTTCTTTCCTACAATCTTTAATGTACAATTAAAGTATTCAATTTTCTTCTCTTTCTTTCCTTTTCTCTCCTTCTTCATTTTCTCTTTCCTTTCCTTCACCCTTATACTTCATTGTTTTGATTATTATCTTCATATTTTTTTTTTTACTTTACTCTCAACACAAACCCAATAACATTATCAACATTTATTGACAAGTTGTCATCTTGTTAACCGATTGTTAACATCTCGTTAACAAGCTCTCTCTTGTTAAAACTATTTCTTTTTTCCCTTAAAATATATTCATTTTCAAAAGGCTTCTTTTTTCTTTTTCTATTTGAATCTAAGTAGAAGACTAAATACTGTGGGGTAGTTCCAGGTATTTCACAGGAATCTTTCAGAACTGTACTTATTTATGGTCACGGTGATCATACAACTCTTAGCATGATCTCTCCCACCTTAGTTTGCTGATGTTTGACCACTTATTCTATTGCATCCGGTATCAATGAATGAAAGTCTATATCCACACAATCTCAGGAAGCTCCACGGCGGTTTGGTAAGTGGATTTTTGGACCGAAGAAAGTCTCCAACTTCGCCAAAGAAACTCCACCTATTAATACCTATCAATATTACCCCATAATGAATACCTAGCAAATACCGTAGATCTTACGAGAATCATCAATTTCATCGGAATTTTAAATGCCGATGTCCTAATAGATGTCCCAAAATAGTTCTCCCAAAAAATCCAACTTCAATCATGATAGCTATTACCACTATTTTGATACGTTGGCGTGGTAATTCTAATAATAAAGTGATTCGTTCCATTAGAAAATGCTACTGAGAACTAAAATCTGAAAATATCCACACAAGTTGCGCTTGTCCCTTGCTGTTGCAGATTTTGGTAGCGGTAGACAATAGACAATAGCATTTCTGATTCGTTTATACTAAATATTAGGACGATTTCCCATCATTCTAATTATTATAATTAAAAAGACGTTAGGCTTCTTGTCCACATAGAATAATTTATTATTCTGTTTTTAGATAAAGACAACGGCTCACGCATTTTTTATGCTGGCAAGAAGTCTTAACGTTTACCACGGCTGTTGTGACGATAGTTCATTGTTTTCTTTCCCGATCGCTGATCCCCATGTTATGTTTGATTGCTTCTAAAAACGGTTGGCATCGATTATTGTATTGACACTTAATAATTTCACCGTTTTTTAGAAGAATTACGCCAGAGCAATCAATCATTACGTCAGGCTCATGATTCAAAGTGATTGGCCTACACTCACCTATCACTTTCCTATAGAACAGACCCGCCATTAGAGAAGTCAATACGTCATTAAATATAGAGTCGTTACGTACAATCACTGCATAGTCAGTGTGCCGTTCCATACAATCACTCCGTAGTCAGTGCGTTACTCGCAATATTTAATAGTCAGTACGTCAGTACGATCACTGACTACATAAATACAACTCAAGAATGCGTTATTAACTCAAGAGTACATCGTTAACTCAAAAATGCTCATACAATTCAGGCTATAGTCAGTCTTTCTGTTATATCGCCATATTTCAGCTACCACTGCTATTTCTGCTACGTAAAATAGTCATTAAGTGTTAAGTATAATTCCTTGCGACATCCGATCCACGCGAATCTAACACTTATAAAATATACAGTCTACTCATAACGAAATTTCCGGTCATCTATCGGAATCGTAACATCATAATACATCAATGCGTGTAACTCATAATACTTCATTATACTACGTCACTATCCACCTCAAATGTAAGCGCGCAAATCGGAGTCATATTGCCTGACACATCGTGCCGTTACACTAAATGTGGATAAATTCGCATATGTCACTAGCTGTTCGTTCGTTTTTTGCTTCTTATACAAAGGACAAAAATGCCTTGCACAACATAAATCAACATTGAACGCAAACAATTGCTAGAAAGACCGACTTTTTTCACCAACTGTAATCTTTTTTCGATATTCATATTCGTGACAATACAATATGGTCGCCTTTGTACCATTACAAGTTAGAATGATGGCTGGATACGCAAGAGTAGAGTATTTCAAGTTCTTTGAGCTCCATGTATAATCTTAATGCCCTGGCTTGGTTTACTTGATGTATTATGCCTTGTAGTTTCTAAGATATAAAGTTCTTACTTTTTTGTTGGAAGACTATTTCGTTAATTTAGCGTTTCTTTCCACGATAATTGCATCTGCTTGTCTAATTTTGAAATTATCGTTAAATGGGAAATTCTTCAAGAAAGAGTTTATTTAGAGCTTAATTACCGAAAAAATCGTAACAAAATCGGTTTAAAGTTGCTTATTCCTTTATTTATAGCCAAATGATCTTCAAATAATGATCATTGTCTTCAAATCATCTGAACATATTCTATAGTACTACGAATAAAAAAAACTTAACTGTTCAAAGAAACGGAAATTACCTTTAATCTCTGACACCCCTTCACATACAAAAAAATACTTATTAAAATTACCTTTCATATTATGATTTCGTCTGTACTGAAAAACTTCTGTTAACAAAATTTTTTTATATCTTTATAAATAACAGAGATATTCGAGGTGATCAGAATTACTATCTTTTATATAACATTAGAAAATCGTAGGATAACTAGTATATGGTAATATATTTATTTATTTTTAAAGCTTTTATTACTAATATGTATACAAGTGTTATTATTAAATGAATATTATTTGATTTCATTGTAACCAAATTAAATAATTAAAATGATTATCTTTTCTTTATGTATATGTTACAGCCGAAGAGACATATAAGAATATTACCGAAGAACATGTAATGCGCATTTTACGAGATGTAACTGAAGTAACTTTTTCTTCAATTGTTGCTGAAATAAAACGTTTAATAGAATATGCCGAATAAATTCAGTAAGTAAATAAATGTTCTCAAAATTGAAATTTAATATTAAAAATATTATAAATTAAAATGTGTCAAAATCAATAAATGAATAAAATTAAAAACATAAAATGTGAATCTAATTATCAAACTGCGGATTTTTATGCAGATTATAGAAACTGAACTGAGATTTCTTTCACTCACTAAATATTGTAACAAGTATTATACTTTGGATATCTTTACATTACCTGTATTCTGTGCATTTAAAATTTTCTATAGATACATAAAAATCTGCAGTCTACAAACGACGTCGACTGTATCATTTTTGTTGTCATAAGTGAACATTATTATATTGAATTTTTCATATCGCAATGGTCCTACCTTCCTGATCAAATTAGTTTTTTGTCTTCTTCTAATAATAGTCTTTTTGCTTCAATTTGCAAAAGATATGGCAAACTTATTTAATTGTGACTTATTCAATAATTTAATTTGTGGAATTTCTTCTAAGTGCCTTGTCAGAATGGATTATTTATGGTTTAACGGAAGATTGGCCTATTGTGAGGTTTTATTACTGGAGATATAACTTATTATGACTAAAACTATCGCTAACTTCTCGGGTAGAATGTAAACATCCAGTCTTCAAGAGCTTTTTGAGATTGTATTTAAGAAATTCTGTGAGAAAACTCGAGTGACGGTTTCTATGTATGTATAATTTGTTAACCGAGAAAGGGCAGGTTAGAATTTCTTGTTGATGTAAAAAAATGATATTATCGCGGATAGCAATTCGTCCTCCTTTTTATATTGACAAGAAGTCCTAACGTTTACCGCACTCCTCTAAGGCTATTATATCAGGAGTGTTTACTATTGTCACCTTTGCCGCTGACTCGAGAGTCTGTTTATTTTTGTGAGTTCAAAGTAGATTCCAGCATCGATCTCTCGATCGACGCATGACTTCCACACATCGTATCAGAGCACTAAATTACCGGTCCATAGTTTAAATGTGGTTGACTTAGACATCACTTAGGCAATGCATATAAAATAAATTCACGGGAAGCGAAGCAGGAAAAGCTAGTAATAGTGTTAGTAAGTAAGTGTGAGTTACTAGTGATCGTTATACAAGCCATCAGACAGCCATGAGACAAAATAAATTCAATTATTCAAATAAAGGGATTCATTTCATTTCCCATGACAGAGGGTGGTCCTTCGAGAGGAATAGAACTAGTCAAAGGTACACAATGGACAGTTATTAGTGATCTTACCATTAGTGAACACCATCTATAAAATTAAGATCACTGAAATTAACAAAAAGTTATCTACATTTAATCTATATTAAGCTATCACGGTTGTGAGGTGTGGCTTGCCGGAGGTGACGCCAAAGTTATTGGAATTAGCTCCCACAGCAAGAAGATCATCGCTCGTGAGCTCAACGCTGAGAGGGAGGCGACTCGCGGATACTGGCCAATAAAATTCGCATGTCAGTTTTCGTAGTTAATATTTACAACCACTCCGACGCGCACGCAGCATTAGTCGAATGTTCAAACGCACAATTTTAGAAACTGTGCAGCTAATTCTGCATCACTGTCTCTGTTGATCGTGCTAGACGCCTGCTAATTGCCAGGAACTATGCGACTATGTCCGCACTTCCGTTGCTGATCGAATCGCAGAGATCGTAAGAGCTAAGAAAAGAAAATAGTGATGTAATGTTAAAGTTTTTAATATGATATTTAGTAAATAACTTAACAAAAGACCCGCACAGCATAAAATACTCTTAACGAAGATTTTTAATGATAACTGCTGCTCGCAGGAATCGGAACCCGAGTCACAATGTATCGATTAGGAAAAATGTATATAACTGATATACTATGGCCATGTTTGTTCTATTTATACCAACTTCGATCATTTTTTTCTATTGCTGGTTGTGAGGGTGCAAGGTGTCATGTTTATGAAGGTTAATTGGTAAGCTATATTTTGATTGCTAAAGGATTCAACGGAGGTCATTGACACGTACGTTGACATATACATTATTGATGTTAAGTTCCTATTCGAATACATTGTTTACGTCAAGTTCCTACGTCGGTCGTCCGACGTTACATAGAACTCTATTAACCGGATTTTTTTAAAAGGTGTCATTTCCGAAATTGAAGAAAGACGTGCAAGGTCCTGTTTTTAGAAATCTAAAAGAGTCCATTAGCCTTAGTGGATTATCAACGTCATGTCTTACCCTCTCAGTTTCATTGTTAATATCTTGAACTAAAGTCGTGCAATTATGATAACATCAAAATCACGAGACTCGGTAAGAAGATGCTTAATAAGAATAGATACCTGAAAATGAATCTTCCTTTATCTGTCTTCACCTTGGAATTATTGAAGAGGAAAAATAATTATAAAGAACCCAGCAAAAAACATTTTTGGGATCTTAGACCAATGATCCAGTCCTTACCATCTGCTATTAGAACGACACGTCAACAATATTACGAGCCACTATCAGATTTAGAAAAAATAGCGACGGTTGTCTATTACTAGAACGTAAGAAGTTTCGAATGCTATAAGTATGATATTATTATATTAGTGGACATATGTTGATGTCGAATGCTGAAATCCCGCTTACTGGTTATTCTGTTTATAGATATGAACAACGAGTTCTTCTTTCTTTCTTGAGAGGAAGAAGGCTGTTCATTGCAAAAACAGTTGAAAATATTCTTTATTACAATCTTCTGTAACAAATGTAATTAAAACATCTGTTTGTTAAAATACAATTCAATACAATTCAGTTACTTGTAGGTGGTATGCATTCTCTTTAATTCCCTACCCTCTGTCTATCATAATCATTACATTGACTTGGAAAATACAGATAAATAATACAGATAAGACAACAGACTTGATTTGTTAATTTCTTGATCTCTAAACTTATAATCTCTGCTAATTATTTCTTGCCTCTTGACTTTTATTATCTTGTATTCACTTTTCCACTAATTGACTCTTATAATTAGAGTTTAGTATTGACTGTTTTTCCTTGAAAGATGGATGAATTTCAATAAGGTTATTTACTCTAATATGCTATCTTAAATTACTTGGAATTAATTGAGACACAAACATTACTAATCTTTTTCTCGATAACGCAGTTGATTTTTTAATACTATAATTATTATATTTATTTATGTATATTTAAGTTGACATTCTGAACTGATTTTCCACTGAACTTAAAAAATTAACTTTTGAAAAAAAAATATATCTATTGACCGTGGAAGCGATCTAATAAGTATGATGATTATTTAAATTTTTCTCACATTTATGCTTAATATAAACGCCTATTTAAATTTAACTACTCTACTTTTATCCATAATACTATTTGTTCTCAAACTCGAAATCTTTCTGGAAATTTATCAAATCTTTTAGAGGTGATAGTCCGATCCCCAGATGTATGTTCTAAAATAACAAAGAACTTGATTCTGATCTAGAATTTGCTTGCATCATTCTTTGAATCCGTCTATTCTATATTCTGCTTCCCGCCTGATCTGAATTTCAGTTCCTACGATTCCAATATGTTTCATCTTATGAATCTAAAGTTGTTTGTATTAGCAATATCTTCTAAACTATTAACCTTAATCTGGATAAAAATCCAGGGAGTGATGGCATTCCACCTATTTTTATTAAAGAATGCAACTTCATTTTGTTCCGCCCGTTTTTTAGTTCATTGTTAATAAATGCTACGGATATTTTCCCATCTAAATGAAAAACTAATTACGCCTATATTCGAATTCGGTGATAAAGTGAATATCACAAATTACCGACTGTGGAAGCGAACGAATATTGTTTTCTATGATATTGCATCTTGTTAATAAATAAATTACAATATTATATAAAATTACAATATTATTCAAATATCCCATCTCATATTTGGGGGTTCGTCCGGGATTAAAGAGGATATTTGGACAGAGAAGTGAAAACTTCTTCTCTAGGTGTTTCAATCCTCTATATCGCGTAGTAATCAAAAGTGAAAGTGATTAAAGTAAGTAAAATGAATAGCTAAGTAGTCACCGTGATATTGAAAAGAGAAAGAAAAAGAAACAATGGGTGAAAGAAAAGAAACAAGTAAAAAGAAATACGAATAAATACATGAAGATTAATGCAAACAGCAGTGAAAGTAGTGATGTAAATAGAATAATAATTGAGACGAGGAACATGACAAAAGCTGAAGAAATTGACAAAATAAAAATACAAGAGCCACGCGCAAAAGAAGAAAATTAAGAGAAAAAGTGTAAAATTAACAGAAAGATTAAAATATTACATAGAAAATGAAAACAAAGAAGAAGACTAAGAAAATTACGAAAATTCAAAAAGTACAGAAAAAGAAAGAACGTTAGAAAACAAAAGATCTGAGCGAAAAATAAAAGAAACGTAATATCGACGTCACGAGAAAAAGGAATAATTCAAATGCAATTCATTCGCCATTAAGGATAGTGCGGATGTCGATGTATCAAGTGTTATGGATCCGGTTCGAGGCGTTGAATGTTGAGGCAAATAGCAACCGTGTTGATGAAATGTATCGATGCGAAATAACGTAACGATTCCGATGAGATTGAAGATCACAAGTAATGGCTGTACGACTTTGTGACTATGAAGATTACACCGTGATTCTCTACTGCAACGTTCTACTATAACGCTCTGTGATTTTATAACTCTCTGTGATGTCATCCCGCTGACGGCGGACCTTTTATAGAAGTTGGCTAGCGAGTTCTAGCCAATCACTTTAAAATACGGGTAGGTACTGATATAGATCAATTAAATAATGCTGTAATTAGAACATCGAACAATCGATGCTCTTTTTCTCTTCCTAGTCTCTCCTTTTCCTTTGTACACCATTGTTTAAATTCTTTCCTCTTATTTGCTTATCTTCTCTTTTTTTAACTTTGTAACTTTTTTCTTAACTGCCTTTTCCTTTCTTTCCTTCCATTTTTATATACCACATTTTTCTGCCATTTTCCAGTTTTTTACTTTGATTTTATTAATCTTTACCGCTGTTTTCACCTTTTTTCTTAACTCTTTCCACCTGTCCTCTACATTTCCTCCTTCAGCTTCCCATCCTTTGCAATTCTCATAATAGGACTTTATTCCTTCCACCGTCCAGTCACTTCGCTTGACCTCCCCATCCTTAGTCTTTTCTATTATTGTCTGCTCCCACTATTATTCTGTCCTGCTCACCCTAACCTCTAGAGATACATGGTCCGATTCCGTCCTATCCCTTTCTGTGACCAGTACTATTTCTTCCATTGCTCTCTCATTGCCTATCACGTAGTCTATTACTAAGGTAGCCAATCCCCCCACGTATGTTAAACTTTCTTCCGACTCAAATCAGCCATTTAATATCCAGTCTCTTTCTTTCAACTCCTCAATCAATTTTCTGCCTTCTGCGTTCATTTTTTTATCCTTTGATCTTCTATCCTCCATCCGTTCAGTTCTTATCTCTCTAAAAGATCCTCTCCCAGCATTAAACATTCCTCTCCTCTTTCCTCTATCCCTGCTTTAATTAATTTCATTGTCTCTTCTATGTTTTGACTATATATTGTCAGAATTCTCCATATTTTCCACCCTAATCCCACTTTTATTTCGGCTATCTGTTTACTCCATGTCCTAAATTCCTTAACTTCCAACCCTTTCTTGACCGCCATTATGATTCCTCCTTTTACTCTCCCCTTTTTTTTCTCTTTTATCGCTAGAATGCACTGCCAGTTATATTTCTTTGATATTTTGTTTTTCCTTTTTTCCCAGAGCTCTTCCATCACCCATGTTTCCACTAAACCTACTATATCAAATTCCAGCAAGTACTCCCACACTTCCTACATTTGCTCCTCAATCCAGCTACATTCCAGAAACCTATTTTGTAGCCTTTCCTCTTCTCGTCTTCTAAGCCATCCTCTTCTCATGCCTTCCTCCCGCCTTTTCTCTTCTCTAGTTTATTCTCCCTCTTGTTCCAATCTTTCATACCATCTTTCGTTAATACAGATTTTCATGTATCCCACTTTAGCTCTCCTACTTTCTGCTCTCTTCTCTTTTGCTATACCCCTCAGTCTCCTCTGGATTTCTTTTTCTTCCCATGTT
This sequence comes from Tetragonisca angustula, assembly GCA_036937485.2. NCBI lineage: Eukaryota > Metazoa > Arthropoda > Insecta > Hymenoptera > Apidae > Tetragonisca > Tetragonisca angustula. The sequence continues at coordinate 1,056,739 of JAWNGG020000060.1, read as the reverse complement.
GAATCGTCTTCTATGTATACTCTATTTCTCAACTTTTTCTTTTTTTTAATTATTTCTCTTTTGTGTTCCCAACTCTCAAGTTTTGGTATCACTACTTCTTTTCTTCTATCTCCGTTTATCTTCCGGACTTCCTCTATTCTTATCTCTACTTTGATGTTTTCTTTAATAAATTCCTGCACTTCCCTCTCTGTCTCCTCCACCTTTTATTACTATATTCTTCTTTCTTTTTTCTCTTTCCTTCTTTTCCTCTTTCCATTCCATTTTCCATATTCTTTTTTCCAATTCCTGCTTTTCTTTTTCCCATATTGTTCTTTCCTTCTCTCTCTCTTCTCCCCACGCTCCCCTTCTTCTTTCATCTCTTCTCTTAACTTTCCTATCTCTTCTTTACCATTAAAAACATTTTTTTCATTGTCTCTCCAATTTATCTTCGCTCCCGAACTCTGTTGTTTCGCAGTTTCCTATTCTACCACTCAATGTCTTTGCACTCTTTCTCCCTGTTCCGCGTTCTGACTCCTTCATATATCTTTCCATCATTCCCTGTTCCACTCTCTACTTGTTTCTGTTCCTCGTTCCCGTCGTTCTAGTCATCATCTCTCAAACCTAACCTCTTCACTTTACACTTTCTTCCTAAATTTTTGCCTTTTCTTCCTACCTTCTTCGAAACTTTGTCTCTCCTGTAATTCTCTCCCTTTCTCTTCCTTCTCTCTCCTCTTTTTCTATCTGTATTCTTTTAATTCTCACTGTAAATCTCACTTTGCTTTCCTTCAACTTTCATGCGTCTGTACCTTCTCTCTAGCCAACCGGAAGCCTTCATATTCTAATAGAATACATTATTAACGGATATTAATTGACAATAAATCGATTCTATATCAGTTGCATAATCTTCAAGAATTAAAACTTAGAAATATACGATAAAATAAGAAGAAAAGCAAAAAAAGCAAAGAAGAGTTTTCAAAACAACAAAGATGAAATACATAAAAGCAGATGCACTAAGAATAAAAAGAACCATGTTGCAATGCATGGTAGATTGTCGGGGCAGCGAAATATTCGAACAAAGCAAAGGATCAAAATGTTTCAAATATAACAATTATGGACGTGTTGTTAGCCAGTATGAAACTATGAATAAGAAAAGCAACGCCACATCTACAGTAAATTATATTATGCTTAAGACGACGTCTCCCATCAAAATGCATGATGTAACGCACTGATTGATTCTGGAAGTGATCTTTATTCCAAAAAAATAAGCATGAAAAATCTGATGGCCTACGTTGGCAATGAGAATGATAAGCATAGCGAGAGCTGGTAACACACTAACAAAACGGAACATTTGATACTGATCAGAAGTGAGATATTTGAATAAACCTAACATGTAATGTATTTTTTTGAACTACTATTGACCGAATATTAATACGTCAACTACCACGCCGGTCCCTAGGAATCAGTTGACTTTTGCTTTAAAATTTAAGCAAATATCGGTCGTCGAACATCACAAACTGCAATGGAAATTGCAAATCATTATAGAACTCACGAAATCTGAGTGAAATCTATAATATTAGTCAAGAGACATAGGTTTTCTTGTTTTTTTCTTTTTTGTGAAGTTGATTTTTTTTAGAAAGTGATCTCCTCTGTCTATTTTTGTTGTATTCATCTTAAAAATTAACGATACACTTCTATCAATTGTTACAATTCTATTCTCCATTAATATTGTGTGTGATAAGTGATCGCGTTTAGTGAACGTAAATTGCCTAAAATATTTCCACCGAAATTATGGAAGCACACATCACCCCATGTGTAAAGGATTTATACTTTTCGTGATCAGTATTGCGAATTGTATTTTTGATCTTGATTCGTATTATTTTTTAAAGGATTTTTTTTGGAAACCTCATTTGAAGTATTACAGTTATATCTGTAGAACCAACTAAAATAACAGAGGAAATAAGAATATAAATTTTATATATTAAGATTACAGTTTTTAAGATAAATGTAGATGCAATAGCATGCTAAGATATCTGGTTTAGCAATTATTATGTCGACTTTCAGGGGCAAGAATAATTTGTATTTATTGAGGTTCTTGATAAGTTTATTGAGTAGCAGTTAGCTCTTGATTTAAAGAATGAGAACAAATCAGAAAAAAAACTTGTTTAATATTGACGCTTTTAGAGATAAAAGTAAACCTGATTAATTTATCGGCATTTTGGTTATCAAATATCCTACTATGGGAGGGAAACTTTGTAAAACATAATGAAGCATGGGTTACCCTAATAAAATTATACGAATTGTATGAATTTTCTTTTAACTTTGATATGTAAGGATTTATAATAATACATGTTTTGGTGGATGCCAAACATTGTAGAGCACTCAGAGAGTCAGAAAAGATGGCGAAATTCTCAGTTTTGTGACTTATGGCTTACAGCAATAAGTATGAAAATATTGCTATTAATATTTCTTTTGATGCGGATATTAAGATCATAACATCACAACCAAAACTCGAAAATTTACTTCATCGATATATATAGCGAAACGGAAGAATTTTTAGACTTTCATCAATCAGAGAATTTGTTCTTGAATATTTTAAGTTTGTTTCCTAAGTTGGAGTCGAATGGAATGAACGTGATTAAGATTTCGAAATTATGGCAGCAAAGACTGTAATTATTATTTTCTATATTAACCTTAGCCTTCATGATAGATGAAATGCACTGATTAAGGACTTTGTTATAGTGTGTTACCGATATTTTCTTTCTGGCTGAGTGAAAGTATTCTGTGATAAAACAAAACAAATGAGTATTACTATACTTGTATGTATAGCCTTGGCTCTTGACAAGGTAGGAATCGCATAAAAATTTGGTTTTATCAACTAATAGCAAACTTTCGATTCGGGCAGCGTAACATTAATAGGAGTGCTTTTGCGATAACCTAACGTGACAGCATTATTTTTAACTTTTTCAATTTTGTTACTTAAAAAAAATATTTTAGGCTAATACACAAAACAGTCATATTCAAGAATAGAGCGGATGTAGCTTTTATAAATGATTAAAAGAGTAGACGATCATGTCAAGAATAGTCCAATCATGTGCTATGTAAAAATTTTATTAGGTTAAGGTTTTTATGCATTTATTGTATACTTGATCAATTTATAGTACAAATGACAACTTATAATCAAAAATGATACCCAAAAAGTGAGCCAATTGTCTCGATTTAATAATAAAGTTCTCAACTCTTATTTTAGTTCTGCCTCCAGTTTTACTAGGAACAAGTTAAAGGCCAGTGTTAAAAAGATTTTTGTTAATAGAATTGACTGCCTTTTTTCAGTTTGTAGCTCTTTACAAAGATGAAAATTTTATGTAAATAGCAATTTCATTTGTGAATAGAAAAGGTAGAGACTGTTTTTTGGGAAATTTTCAGCAATTTTTGAGGTATAGAGGATGTATAGCAGAGACTTAAGATTCCGCCTTGCATAAAACATATCTGGATTTATCTAATATTAAATCTGAGAATATAATTCTTGCCTGAATGAGAAACTCTAAAAATTTTAAGAGTTTTAAGAATTTTAAGTTTTGGAAAGATAATCAAGAGAGGCGAATTTAGTCAGCATATTGTCGACATTTGCATCATCGAACGCCTTGAATGTCTAAAAATTCTAGAACTTATTGACAGTTCCTGAAGGCTTCATCTACCTTAAAAATCAGATTAGCCAAATTGTCAGCACATGATTTATCTTTTCTAAAATCATGCTGGAGGTAAGTTGCCAATTTCAATCCAATACTGAAGTCGATTTTTGATAATAGTCTCAAATAATTGACAGGTGCGCGAAGTAAGAGATATAGGCCATAAGACTTGTTTATAAAATGAACAGAAAAGAATATTTTCAACTATAAGGATAGTCATTGTTATCAAACATATAATTGAAAATATCTAGTAAAAGGAGTTTGTATTTTGTAAGCAGTTTCTTTTAAAATATCAAAATCAATTCCATCCATGCCTGAAGCTGATTTGATATTTTTGGAATCAAGTGCAGTCTCGAAAAAGCTAAATATTAAGAAGACAAATAGGGAAGTAGGATGAGTTTGTTTAGGCCCATAGAGAACTTATTTTGTATAAGGCAGATTTTACCAAATCATTAGATTGCAGATTTTCTGAGAAATAAGAAGTAACTCTGACTCACTTATTTTTAAAGATTTTGTATTTATTCCAAATGTACTTTGATCAAAGCAAAAACTAATACTTTCAACGAATTTTCTGAAGCTATCTTTTTTCTTTTCTTTTTTAGCAAGAGCCGAAATTTTTTTATAATTAATCAAATCTTCAAAATTGAAAATGCAAGTCAGTGAATTCATCTTAACAAGTAACATCGTACTAGAAAAAAGAAAATATGCGTATGATATCGTTTAAAAAAGCAAATTTGACTTCGAAATTTCGAAACGGACGAGTTTTGCAAGAAATAATTTATAACACACAATATGCTTCTTTATTCCAAACAATATTTGTAAAAATATTTTTCTGGTAAGTCCAATTTTTCATAAAAGTTTAGAAAAGCGGGATAAAGGTAATTCATTAAAGCTGTGAATTTACACATTTGTAAATAAAACAAGATTATATCTAATTATGTTGTTCATAAAAATATCATTTCAATTTTTTCTAATACTTCTAAATACTCAAATTTTTCATTCCAATTTATCAATCGCTGTTTTAAATCGTTATATTTTTTTCATTGATAATGAAGTACCATCACGTTCACTTCAATAAATAATTCTCGAAACAGATTTGGTAATACTATCCATATTTTTTTATTTTAATTCTGATCACTAATAGTATTGAGTAATAGACTAGATTCAATGCTTTTTTGTGTGTCCCACATTTTGAGACCATTTTCGTGTCAAATCCTATCGTATCAACTTAGGCAAGTATTGCACTACAGCGCTATTGATGATAGAAATTAAAATTAAAAAATATGGACAGTGTTGCAGTTTTCGCATTGAAAATTATTTATTGAATTGAATCTGTGACACTTTATTACGAGTAATATATATGTGGGATAGGCAGTTCTGGAAAAGGGTCCAAGACTCTCCCTGGTGCTCAACTGCAGATGTCCTGAGTCGTATTACGTAAATAATAAAGAAAGTTAGGGCCTCGAGACTGTTTATGGCCAGCCCTTCAGGCCTACGTCTAAAACTAAGAGTATATAGATGCGTTTGCGTGTATGTGTATGTGTGTGTGCGTGTACGAGTGATAAATTTTGTGTAGAAGAAAGGCAGTGCGTGTAGAGAAGTCAGAGAGTGCATATCAAAAAATCAGAGAGCGAGTGTCGAGAAGTCGAGACGTATAAGAGAACAGAATGAGAGTTGCGAGAAAGAGAACAAAATGTATCGAGAGTTGTGAGAATTAAGAACTCAGTGTATATCGTTATTCATTATTCAACATTAATAAACCAATCTTACTTATTCAATTCCAAATAAACAACCATCATTTAATAAAATTCCTACGTATATATACAGGGTGTCCGAGTTTTTTCCGGCATAACTTTGCCAGTGTGTTCTACAAGCAAAAGTAAGAAAAAACTGTTATATGAACATATGCTCTTAAATGTTTTATTAAGGAGTTATAACTAATAACATAAAATGATAATGAACTGGCGTTTCGTCGACAAAGCATATCAGTGTTACAGAAACTCACATAATCTCATTGAAGCTCTGTGTTTACTAACAAAACTAAGCAAAATAACAGTAGACCTTCTTAATGTAATAACATTTCAAAATGACGTCCATTATTACGAATACAGGATTGGCATCTAACAAAAATTGACTCTATCGCATTATTAATGTCTTCTTCATTTTCTCTAATCGCAGCAAATGCGTCATTAATCCTCTGTACTAACTACTCACTAATGTTAATTTGTGTTTCATAAACTTTTGCTTTCACAATTCCCCACACGTAAAAACCCATTGGTGTGATATCTGGTGATTTAGAAGGCCATGAGATTGATCCTCCTCGACCTATCCATCGTTATGGATAATGGTCATTTATCCATTGCCGTACTGATACTGCGTAATGTATTGGATAACCGTCTAATTGAATCCATAAGTAAGTCAAAGTGATAATGGAATATCTCCTGCTACTTCTGTCCCAAATTCGTTTTCTAAGAAATCCAAAAAAGACTGCCGTTAATCTATTTGGTAGAAAGTGAGGTACTAAACATTATTAAGCTCATTGTCAGCAGAAATCAATGACGATATCAACTACTTCAGCAAAAAAATATAAGAATTTATGTAAACACAAATAGATATTTATAATACGTTCCTACGTTGTGTCGACGAAATGCCAGTTCATTATCATTTTATATTATTAGTTATAACTCCTTAATAAAACATTTAAGAGCATGTGTCATATAACATTTCTTTCTTACTTTTGCTTCTATAACACCCTGGCAAAGTTATACCGAAAAAAACTGGAACACCATATATATATATATATATACACATTATAATAATCATTGTAGCGTCGAACGACCGACGTTTGTTTAGTCCCCAGAGTTATCGCAATGATTCGACATGTTTTGATACAGTTCGGATGTTCCGCACCGAAGATATGAGCAAAGAAAGAATGAATATGCGTGAGACTGGATTGATTATGAAGTATGGAATTTCGATTGGTCTTTGTTCTGGAGCAATCGGTTTCAAGTAGTTTTTCGAACGGTGCAGATCGAAATGGTAAAAGAGAATGAACTTCCATACAATATTCAATAAACACCATCTCTGTTCCCATGCGATAGTGGACAATCCGAATACGAAATCATTACACACTATCGATAACTAATGTTATAAATGGGGATAAAAGTTAAGAGTTAGTTAGTTCATCATTGAAATTCATTAAGAGACAGTCAATTCGTCCTCGGAGTTCATTGAAGAGTTTAGTTTTTGCCGTGTTCAAGTTCGTTTCAATTTCCAATATTACCAGTTTCCAAATCTGCTAATTCTGTACTTTAGTTGTAGTGAATTTAGCGTTAAGTTTCGTACGAATACACATATAAATATACACATATCTTATACTCATTGTTAATTATCAATCAAGCTCTTGATCTTAACATTTCATTTGACCATCGCCTACATCTCTGACTACTAACAGCACTAACTAGCAGAAAACACCGCGGATCTCGGTTAGAATGGGACGTATGTATGTACGTACGTGCTGTTTGAACCGAAAAGTTGCACGTCACTCAACCCGGCTTGGTGATAGCCTGGGTCAGCGTTTACCCCGCAGCAGGAACGTGACAATTATAAGTAAATACGAATTTAGTAACAAAACATTGTTTAAGAAGTTCTATCATCGAGTAGTGTGATTTTTTTACAAAAGTGTATTGTTTTTTAATAGATCTCTATGATTTTTCTCTACGGTTGAATCTTTTATATTCTAAATAAAAAAATATTAGGGCACAATGTCGAAAAAAATTAATATTTTTTGAAATGCTTTAAATTTTATACAGGATGCAGCTTTTTTTAAATGGAAACATATCATAAACTGTATTTTTGTTTCTAGGAAGAAAATGTTCGAGATAAAATTGCACTATCTTAAGGCACATACTCATTGAAAGTGGCAAGAATTATTTTCAAGATTATTTTAAAGTGAAAGTAATTGTAGATATTCTTGGGCATAAAAATTGAAGTTTAATCATTTGAATAACTATTTCGTTCCAATCTAGAGAAGTTTTTTTCGGAATGAAACACTTATTAAAGAAGTTGAATTTCATGTTAAAATAGTATGAATATCTATAGCAGTCAAGCAAGCACAATGATCTAGCATTCATTGTGCGAGAATTAATATAAAATAAATAAATAATATAAAATAAATTTGTAAAATGATTATATAATTATATAATTGACTTATATATATACGAAAGAGTTGCGGTTCGTCTGACTCGTTCGATAGCTTGCATCGAATTGTCCACTCAGTCCCTCCTGCTGACCATTATTTTGTTTAATATAAGGCAGCAACCTTGTGTTTATGCTTCTCTTACTACATGGATAGAATCCACGTATAAAGAGAAATTTTTTTACAATTTTATGAGAAATTTAATGACATATTTTAGCATTCCCCATCTTCCTTTAACTTTAGGAGCTATAGTAAAGAAAACAATTTATATGTATTCATGTATGTACAGTCAGGAATGAAAGTAAGTGGACAGATGATGAAAAAGCATATCAGTGAAATTTAATCAATATAGCATTGTAATTGCACATTTAAGCTTTATTTAATATTTATCCTTAAAGTATATAGATTATTTGAATGAATAGGTATTGCAAGAGGTGCTATCGTGGAATTGCAAGTGAGAAAGAGAAGTGATTTTTGAATAGTTTAGGAAAGAAAAGAGAGATTATGGGAGGCAGAAGCAGAAAAAAGGAGGCTTAAGTTTGAGGAGAAAAAGAAGTAGGTGACAGACAATAAAAGAAAAAACTGAGGTGAGGAAAAGTTGAAAAGGAGAGAAAGGGAGATTAGGAAAAAACAGCGGATTGGAGGATCGAAAGCACTGACATCTACTGAGGACCGATAATCAGGAAAGTGAGCTCACAATCAGCCGATAAAGAAGATATTGGAAAGGAATAGAGAACTCAGGAATATAAAAGAAGAGATGAGAGTGGATCTGTGAAAGAAAGGAAGGGAGGGGTGGAGAATAATGAAGCAGGATTAGATAAATGGTACAGAAGAAGAGAAAGAGAATAAGAAGGTAGAATCACCAAAACAGATAAAAAATAAGGTGAAACAAGATGAAGAAAAGAGGACGGGTATAGAAGAGCTTAAAAAGGTGATATAGGAAATGGGACTGCAACAGCAGGAGATGATTCAAGGGTTAGGCGATTGTGTAGAAAAGAAAATGGGGTAGAGATGGGGAAACTCAAAAATGAAATAAAGGGGGAAATTAGAAAGATAGAAAAGCGGATGGCAGAAGAAAGGAGAAAATTGGAAAAAAGAATGAGCAAGCTGGAAGAAAGGATGGGAGAGATGGAGGGAAAAGGAGGGGAAGAATTAGGAGGTAAGGAGTAGGATTATTGCTATAGAAAAAAGTTAGAAAGAAAGGAGAAGGAAGAGAGGAGAAGGAATATTATAATAAAAGGAGTAAGTTTAAATGAAAAGGAAAAGGTAGTGGAAAGGATTATGGAAAAAATCAGTGAAAAGGTGGAAATAAAAAGGAAGCTTAGAGCAGAAGAGAGACATAATGTCCAAGAAATATAAGCTTAAGGAAGAAAAGAAAAGACTGGAGGACGACCTTACGAAGAGGGAGCGGAAAATGCAAAGGGAACTGAGAAAAATTGCAGGAAAAGAACGGAAAAGAGAAAGGAGGCCTTGGATCAGATTTATGGCAAGATTCAGATAGATGATTTATGGTAGGACGAAGAGGAGAATGTGTTAAAGAATTGAAGAGGAATTAGAAAGGAGGAAGAGAGGCATCAAGAGAAGTAACTGAGGGTAGAGACGACAGGAGAGAAGAAAGAGAAAGGAGTAGGAGGGAATAAAAAGGGAGGAAAAAGGAAAAAAGGTAAAGAGTAATTAGAAAATGGTATTTTGGAATGTAGCAGGATTAGGAAATAAGAACAAGGAATCCTGGGGAAAATTAGGAGGTTGTTTCTGTTAGAAACATGGATGCAGAAAAAAGGATGGGGAAAGATCAAGAGCTACCGAAGGGATATGATTGGCATAGACAGGACGCAAGTAGGAAAGACAGGAAGGGAAGAGCAATAGGACGTATGTTAGTGGGGGTGAAGAAAAACTTGGCAGTTGAGGAGAAGATATTGGTAGAGAAAGGAGTGATAAAATTGAAAGTTAGAATGAAACACGACGTATGGAGATTGGCAGGAATATATGCTCTAGGAGATGTAGAAGGAAAAATAGAACAAATAAAGGATTGGATGGAGATAGGGGAAAAGGAAGAAAAAATAATAATTGGAGGAGATCTAAATGTTAGGATGGGCGAACTAGGAGAAAGGATATAGGGAGAAAATGAGGAAGGCAGGAAAAAGGAGGTCAAAAGATAAGAAAATGAACTCTGAGGGTAAGAAGCTGTTGAAGGTGATGGAAGAGACGGAGTAGTTTATTTTAAATGGAAACATAAAAGGGGACGAGGGGAGAAAATACACATATATAGGAGCAAGAGGAGAATCAGATTGATTATGTAATAACAGAAGGGAGAAAGGAGGGAATAGAAAGGATGGAAGTGGGAGAGAGAGTCAATTTAGATCACTTTCCACTGATTGTTAGCATCAGGGGCAAGGGAGAACTAGAGAATAAAGGGAAAGGGAAAGAAAAGAAAAGATAGAGAGGAGATTTGACAACGAAAGATGTGGAGAAATTTAGGGAAAGAAAAGAAGCATAGAGGAAATGATGAAACAGGATATAAGGAAAATAAGAAAGGCATTAGAAGAGGGGGAACAGGAGGGAGGGAGGAAGAAGACTGGATAGTGGAACGAAGAATGCAGGGAAAAGAAGGCACAGGTGAGAAGGAAACTGGAAAAGAGAAAAAGAACACAGAAAGGAATACACAAGAGCAAGAAAAGAATACAAAGAGTTGTGTGAGAAATGGAAGGAAGTAGAAAGAGAGAATTTTAAGAAAGAAGTAGAGGAGGCTAGATTAGCAAAAGATGTATAGAAGGTGGTAAACAGAGGAAGAATAAAAAGGGAGAAGATAGGAGAGAATATAACAATGGAAGAGTGGAGGAGATATTTTACAAAATTACTGGGTGGGGTAGAATAGAGGGTAATGGGGAATAGTAAGAACGATGAAATAGAGGAGGAAGATGAATATGGAACTGGAAAGGAGGAAATAGCGAAAGTGTTGAGGAGATTAAAAGATGAGAAAGCGGTAGGAACAGATGAAACACCAAGCGAAGTATGGAAATATGGAGGAAGAGAAGTGGAAAATTGGATATGGGGAGTATGTAATGAAGTATGGAGAGGTGAATCGTGGCCGAGGAGTTGGGAGGAAGGTTTGATTGTTCCAGTTAAGAAGAAAGGGGATGGGAAAGTAATGGAAGAGTTCAGAGGTGTAACAATAACGGACTCATTATACAAAATATACAAGCGTATTAGCAGAAAGATTGATAAAAGAGATGAAAAGTAAGAAAATATTAAGTAAGGGATAAATAGGTTTTAGAAAAAAACTAGAGACAATAGGTAATATTTATACGCTAAATTATATAATATATAAATATACTAGGGTGGAGAGAAAGAAACTAATTGCTCTATTCGTGGATTTAAAAGCAGCGTTCGACTCGGTAGACCGTGAAAAGTTATGGGAAGCAATGGCGAAGAGGGGTATCAGCGAGGGAATAAAAAGGAATAAAAATTAGGAAAATAAAAAGAATATATAGGGAAACAGAGAAACAGAGTGAGAGTAGGCAATGAGTTAGGAAAATGTTTCTGGACAGCGAGAAGAGTAAAACAGGGATGTCCATTAAATCCGCACTTATTTAATATATTTTTGTCAGATTTAGAAGATGAATTGGGAAAGGGATGATGGAAGGAAGTAACAATAGATAAGATGAGGATATACTGCCTTTTGTATGCTGATGATATTGTGGTATTGGCGGAGGGGATGAGGGAACTGATCAAGAGATTAGAAAAGTATCTGAATCAAAAGTGGTTATATTTATATGTAGAAAAAACAAAAATATGAGGTTTAAGGTAGGAAGGGAAAAAATGAACAGAGTGAAGTGGAAATGGAGAGGAAAGGAGGTGGAAGAAGTGAAGGATTTTAAATTGAGATATAAACTGATGAGAAATAGTAGTCAAGAAGCCCAGATAAGAGAAAAAGTAAAAAAGGCGGCAATGGTGATAAGATTAATATGCTAAATCAGAATGAGACTATTTGGAAAAGATTGTGAAAGGAGGATATGGCTATTTGACAGACTAATGTTGACGATGTTGAGCTATGGAGCGAAAATATGGGGATGGAAGGAAAGGGGATGGAAGGAGGATCCAGGAGAGGTTCTTGAGAACGTAGGGGGTGGAGTGGCACCAGAATACACGATTAAGGAAGAACAGCAGACGGATTTGTTAAGGACAAGAGCAGGGAAGTTAACTTGGAGCTATGAAAAAAAACTGAGAGAAAGGAAGGAAGGGGAATTGGCGAAGGAGTGTTGGAAAGACAGTGAGAGAAAGAAAGAGAGAGAGAGAAAGCAGCAAGGGCAAAGGGGGATGGTGGGAAGAGAAACAGGAATTCTTCAGGTTAAGGAAATTGAGAGGATTGATAAAGAAATGCAGAAAAATGAAAGGTGGCAAAAGATCATAGATTCAAAATATAACAAATGTATAAAGGAAGAGGGAGTGCCAAGATGTATAAAAGGAAAATGGAGCGCAAATAGGGTGAGAAAGCTCGCCAGGTATAGATTGGGAAATGAAGTCAAAGAAGGAAGATACTGGATAACTGGAGAGGAAAGAAAATGTAGACTGTGGAGGAAGAGACGTGGAAGCATATGTGGGAGGTATATGGAAGGAATGGGGAGGAGGAAGGAGGATGGCAGGTAAATGTTAGAAGAATTTTGGAGAATAAAGGACAAGGATGGTTGAAAAGGCTAGATAGTAAAAGAAATAAGGGGCAGGAAGAAGAAGCTGCAGAAACAGATAAACACGTATCAGAGGGTTGATTGGAGGAGAGAGAAGAGGATGGAGAGAATGGCTCAGAGGATGGGAGAGCAGAACGGAGGAGGGAAGCAAAGTAGGGTAGGAAGGAGATGGTAGGGGACGAATAATGCAAGAAAAGGACAAAGTATAATGATACGAAGAGTGAGACCAAAAATAGGATATTAGAAAAAGAAAGGACTATAATTATATATAAGAGTAGTTCTGATGTAATATATAATAGGCTGTTATTTATGGTTTTTCTCTTGGTTTGTTTATGTTGATTTTATTATATTCTATATTATTGTATGTTATTTTATTGTATTCTATTTTATTCTATTGAATATGTTTTATTTTATAAGAAGAATGTATGGAGGATGAGAAGGAGCGGAATTGTAATCCTATGGGAAAGCAATAAAGATTTATCTATCTATATAGATTATTTGAATAACAATTAAAAATAATATTTACAGTCGGTGCAAACCCAAATTAGATTTAAACAAAAAATCAACTAATTATAAAAAGACAAAAGTAAGTGGACACTACCAATAACTGCTAATTATTAGTATTTAGTATTGCCACCTTCTGCTGCAATTACGGCCTCTAATCGTCGAGACGTGCTGTTTATAAGATTTTCTATATAATCTTTGTCAAAAGCTGATTTTAAATTATTAAAACAGTCCATTAAGTTAAAAGTCTATTTTCTTTCGCTTGTCCGAAGGAAATTTGGAATCCAATACATACCATAACTCTATCGGATTCAGATCAGGACTTTTATAACCCAGAAGTATAATATAAAATATCAAAAAGTGCGGTGGAAAAAATATGGTAAAAATATTTAGTACATAATACTGTAGAGAATTTAAGACGCGGTGGATGAAAACGTTGTACTACAATACAAGAAGATCGTCGAATTGTTCAAGAATGTCGACGAAAGACAACGATCTTCTCACGGCAGATTTTAAACGCAATAGGACTAGATGTGTCGAGAAAAGCTATAAAACGAAGGTAAAAAGTGGAACTAAAATCTTGTAGAGCAAGGCGTGAACTTCATATTAATAAAAAAAGCATGAAAAAACGTTTAGCTTTTGCTAAAAAGTATGTTAATATGCCTATATCGTTTTGGAAAAAGATAGTATAGTCTGATGAATCAAAATTTGAGACAATTGAAGAAAAAGCGAATAGTCTGGAGGAAGAAAAATGAAACGTACAAAAAATTAGATGGTTCATTAATGCTGTGGGGTTGTTTTTCATGGAACTGGAACCTTAGTACCAATTGATGGTATTATGAATACTGATAAATACATTAGCATAATCAACAACAATTTGGAAGAGGCAACAGTAAAAATGAATTTGGAGGAAGAATTTATTTTTCAACAGAACAATGATCCAAAACATGTCACCAAAACGAGTATGAAATTCTTTAGTGATTCAGATATTAAGTTACTCGAATGGCCAGCACAAAGTCTTGACTTGAAACCGATTGAGAATTTGTAATATGTATTGGACTGTTTTAATAATTTAAAATCAGCTTTTGACAATATTGACAAAGATTATATAGAAAATCTTATAAACAGTATGCCGCGATGACTAGAGGTCGCAATTGCACTAAAAGGTGGCAATATTAAATATTAATTAGCAGTTATTGGTAGTGTCCACTTACTTTTGTCTTTCTGTAATTGGTTGATTTTTTGTTTAAACCTAATTTGGGTTTACACCGACTATAAATATTACTTTTAATTGTCAAATAATCTATGTACTATAAGGATAAATGTTAAATAAAGCTTAAATATGTAATTACAATGCTATATTGATTAAATTTCACTGATATCCTTTTTCATCATCTGTCCACTTTTGTCCGTGACTGTATATCTAATGCGAATGTGTGGTCGCGAGACTCGATGCAATGAGAAGATCAATGCAGTAAAGAAGATAGATCTAGCTATATTTGTTTCTATTCTTAAAATTTTAATAATTTCTTAAAAAATATTATTAAAATTTCTAGAGTTTTCTTTTATTTAAAGTTGATTAATTTTTTTTTAAATTAGATTTCTGTATCTACATTATTTTTGGATTCATTTTAAAAATTAGCGTTACGATACTGTTCCATCGCATTACAGTTCTTTTCTCAATTGGTGTTGCATTTAGTGCCAATGTAAATTGCTGAAAATTTTTCCACTTACTGAAATTGTAGAAGCACATATTGGAATTGCAGAACATCCTTCGCTGTGTTGTAAATTGTAAGTGTTGTAAATTGTAAGATATCGCAATGTTCTTTATAAATTTCTTATCTTTATTTGCAATAATTTTTTAAACAATAATAATAAAATTTGTCATACTTCCTTTTTATTTAAAAAATTGAGAGTCAATTTTTTATTAACTTTATTGTGAATACAAATAATTATTTCTTATTTGACGTCGGACGACTGACGTTTGTTTAGTACCCAGAGTTATCGAGGCAATTTAGCGTTTTGATACAGGGTGTTCTGTACCGAGGGTATGAGCAAAGAAAGAATAAATATGCGTGAAAGTGTATTGATTATAAGGTACGGAATACTCGATCTTTTTTTGGAGCAATCGGTTCCAATCGATTCTTGGAACGGTACAGATCAAACGGCGAACGAGAATGAATATCAATACTATATTCAATAAACACCATCTCCGACATTTTGTTCCCAAGCGATAGTGGACGCTCCGGATGTGAAATCATAACACACCATCGGTAACTAATATTATGAAAGGGATAAAAATCAGAAGTTCGTCGTTGAGATTCAAACAGACAGTTATTTAGTTTCAGGATCTTCTATATCCATATTGTACTAGCTCTCAATTTTTCTATTTCCATATACGTGTCCGCATGTATTAGTCTGTAGTGAATTAACGTTAAGTTTTGTATAATTATTAGATTAGAATATATATATGTAGGAATCCCGGCTGAGTCACCAATTTTAGGTATCCCGGACGAGATCCCAATTTATAGGAATTTTATGAAATGATGGTTGTTTGGAATTGAATAATGAATAAGATTGGTTTATTAATATTAAATAATGAATAACGATGTACACTGAATTCTTAATTCTCGCAACTCTCGATACACTCTGTTCTCTTTCTCGCAACTCTCACTCTGTTCTCTTATACGTCTCGACTTCTCGATACTCGCTCTCTGACTCTCTGATACGCACTCTCTGACTTCTCTACACGCACTCCCTTTCTTCTGCACAAAATTCATCATTCATACACACAAACGCATCTATACTCTTAGTCTTAGACGTTAGGCTGGCCATAAACAGTCTCAAGGCCCAGGCCTAACTTTCTTTATTGTTTATGTAATATGACTCGGGACATCTACAGTTGAGCACCAGGGAGAGTCTTGGACCCTTTTCCCAGAACTGCCTATCCCACATATACTTACCTTTTACATAGTGTCACTAATTATTATTATTATTTAAACTCCTAGTGAATTCTACCTCATTCAAACATCCTAATAATTCTAACTTATTGTTAGTGAACACCACGGATGCCGACTAGAACCGGACGTACCTACGTGCTGGTTGGGCCAAAAGGTTGCATCTCACTCAATCCGGCTTCATGATAGCTAGCAGCACAGTTTTCCCGCAGCGGGGACTTGATACTTACTTTTATGAGACTAAATTGTGAGACTAAATCATGATAGTAAATTTTATTTTTAATAATAATATTACACAGAAATTAATTTTAAGAATTAATGTTGTGATATTCTTCCATTGCGAGTTCTTTTGTAGCGGCTAGCTGTTGTTCGAAAAAGTTATTTTTCTAGAACGAGAAAGTTGGGAGAATTTACGATTCACGCGTCGACGAAGCTATTGAATTGAGAAGACCAAGTTCTGTTCTTTCAGTGTGTAGAACAATATTGTCCGCATTTCGAATTTTAGTGGAAGATTACAATAGCATTTGTGAGCGTCATAAACCTTAGATTTCCCATACACAGGCCAAGAAGTCTGAGAAACAACAACTTGAGAGTATGGTGCGGCCTGGAAGAAACTCCGCTGCGTCACCAACAATTAAGGAGTTGTCTCCAACGAAATTGCAGCCGGGCTCTTGAGAAAGTGCATTACGAACGCGAGGAGTAGGCGGTACAATTTCGAGACAGCCTAATTGGTTAAAGCCTAAAAGCGGCTTAGCCAATTAGGAATGTCTAGAAAAAAACTTCTTTTTTCGTGAAAGCCTCGAAAAAAGAAAATTGTCAGTTCTTAATTTGAGTTCGAATTTTTAATCAGAGTCCTCAGTCGCCTAGTGAGTTTACAGTTCGGTAAACAGTTTCGAGTGTAACGCAGATCGAGAAATCAATCGAGAAGAAGTTCGCGATGTATAGTCTAAGAAAAAGATTTTTCGCGAAGTGACTTCGTATCTGGAAATAATGAAATCGAAACAAGACTCCAAATAAGTGTCACACATCCTGAACACCCTTACGCGCTACATCTTCATCATTTCGATCTATGATTTAACAAATCACATGCAGCTGCCTATATTCGTTAACTGGAAGCGTTGGATAAATCATAGAAATACATCGCGAATTATCTGCTATCAAGCATCGTCATCTTGGAAATAAATACGAAAACGTGAAAGTCATGGAAATGAACATTTGTAGACACGGAAGTATAAAAAATCATGAACCTATTCAAATATTTTCACAATGCTTCGCATCAATCAAGGGAATTCGATTATATGTCCACAACGAACAACGAACATGGCAGTGTCATATGTGACAGTATGAAATTTCGACAGAGTATATCCATATATTGCAGTGAGCTTTTGTTAGTGTTAAGTTGTATGAATAGTCAAATACATACACACACACATACATAGTGTCGCTTCATTGTCGATCATCGCTCCTGGTGATTCCAACATCTCATTGAGACTTGGAAGTAAATAAAAAAATGCATTAACTACAGAGAATATCGCAGATCCCGACTAGAACCAGATGTACATATGTACATACGTACCGATTAAATAAAAGTTTGTATCTCGTTACTCAACCCGGGTTCCCAATAATTAACTCTCAGATTCCCCGCAGCCGGGACGTGACACAATCTTATGTAGATAAAACTTAATGTTGAAATTATAAGCAAAATCGGAGAGTATTGAATACACAAATTATGCTTATAATTTAAATTTATAAAGCAAATGGAAAATAATGCTGTAAATAAAAAGTAAATAAAATTAAAATCAATATGTTTAGTATACTTAGTTATTATATTAAAGTTTATTCATATTAATATTCAGTTTATTTCATATTAAATATAAAAGAATAAAGCGTTAAAACTTACTTAAATTAAAACTTTTATAATTATCACTCTTCTTTTATTTATATAAACTCCTACATCTAATTTTTTGTGTTTTTTATTTGTTGTCTTATTCTCAAAATAGAATGGAATGTACTAAATATATAATTAAATAAATTGTTTGTTTCAGTACAGAATTTTTATTATAACAAAAATTTATTTATAATTAATATAAAATGTAAAATTAAAAAATTAATTTAAATAATTGAATTAAATGTTATTATAACATAAAATAATAAATAATATATTATATAATTGATATTATAAGAACTAAATTATAAAAATTTATTTAAAATATTTTTTTAGAAATAAATTTAGAAATAAATTAAATGTTATGTGATGTTTTCAGTGTCCTCTTTTATATCAAGACTCTTACTTACTCTTTCTTAAGGACTCTGAGAAGTTGTGAGGGAATATGTTAAGATCAATCAAGAGTTGATTTCCAAAAATGTGTCATTGCCATCTATGAGATAATTCGGGTGGAATGGCAGTTCTGGGAAACGGTCCCATCCTCTTCTGGAAACTGTTGCACAATACTTCGGGTATGCATGTGTTTGCAACGTAACAACTCCTATAATGCGAAAAATCTCATCACATTTGAGACTGACTAAATTTATGAGGCACTTAGTTTGGAGTTTCTTAAAAAAGAAATACTTGCGAGTTTACGCACAAATATTTTAGAAATTCCTAATATGATATGCTGGGTTTGGAGTATCCATATCATAAGTGTTATATTGTTAGCCTTAACACATCAAAAAAGAGTAGGTATCTTTTAATGTAGAAGAAAAATTCAGGACAAAAGATTAAACACGGTTGTTAGGAAATTTTAAAGAAAAAAGACCAAATTATTTGGTGAAAATCGATATATCAAAAAAGAAAAAGGCAACAGAAACGAAACCCATAATAAGTGAGAGCAAATTGTGAGTGTATGTTATAGGGATGTATGACAGCAGATGGTGTTGACCCATTGCACAAAATTGAAGGGATTATGAATCAATACATGTATAAAGACATTTTAAAAGAACATTTGCTGATGGAATTAGGTTTTTGGTGGAATAAACGCGTGTCCAGTTAACAGTGAGAAAAATATATATTTGTTTAGAGACTATATGTGGAACTTACTTCTAAGTTGTTCGGTCTAAAGAAAAATTGCGAGTGACCACGTGGAGTGGCATAGCAACAGGGAAGACACCCCGATAGTACCGCCACAGCGGAACAACAGAAAAAATCGGAAACAGTAAAAAATAAGTGGCGACATCCCTGAGCTTGTTTCTAAAGGCCAGCAATCGTTGACCACCAACATTTACCAAATTGTATGCAAGATATGTCCTTCGCTGTAGAAGAAATTCTTTTTCAACATGATCCGGACCCGAAATACATACAGCGAAAAGCGTAACTAATTGGCTGACTACTCAGGCATTTTCGATCTTAGATTGGCCTGCACGAAGCCCCGACCTAAACCCCATTGAGACTCTATGGGGTATATTGAAAAAAAATTCAAGACGCATACAAATCTCCTCCTAGCTTAATAGTGGAACTACATCCTCGTGTTATAGAACAGTGGAATCAAATGTCACCTAATTTCTGCTCAAGACTATTAGAAAGTGTACCAAGACGTATTAGAGCTATTATCTAAACAAATGCCTTATGGACAAAATATTAAGGTATGATAAAGCTTGTAAATCTGACTATGAAAAAATTCTGGTGCAAAATTGATTCTGTGTGTTTTAATTTTTTCAGCCAGGAAGAAACCCAATCTTGAAAGTTAAGAAATAGCTTCAGTTTCCTAAAACTATAAAGAATCAGATAGTCAAGTTTATTTTCATGTTTTTATACTTTATTTAACAATAAAAAATATTTTTGTTATTGACGCAATTTTGCACCCCATTGTATTTTCTAATAATATGGAAAGTAGCAAAAATCCACCCCGTCCTAATCCAACCTAACCCCTGGCAAAGCCAAAACGAAAATTCATAACTACAGACCTATCAGACTGTTTAGTATACTTAACAAAGAAAAAATAATACGTACCCACCTCCTCAGACACCTAAACAAGAATAACATAATCATTCCACATCAATACGGCTCATATATTCAACAGCTACTCAGAGTTGCAGAATACACGATTATTGAATATAACAAAAATGAAATTAACATTGCTAAATGTAGAAAAAACCTATAATTCAGTTTGGCATGACGCCCTAATATTTAAACTAGCCAAAATCGGAATCCCGATAACAATAATCAAATTAATAAAAAATTACCTCACAGAAAGATGTATGTAACAATAAAAGGTTCTAAATCAGGCATAAAAGAAATAAAAGCTAAAACCCCATAGGTCTCGATACTTGGACCAGTATTGTACACATATACATCAATGACATACCCAGAACAGACAAGACACACCTGGCAATATATGCAGACGATACAGCTATATACGCGATCTCTTGGAACGCACGACAAGCAACTAAATACTTAGTCGCATCAACTAGGATCAACTAGAACACACGTATAAGTGGAAGCTTAGGATAAACCCGCAGACAACACAAGCTTCACACGAAAAAGGATATTTTTTTTCAGGAACTCACGGAGCAGATCATAATTAACGGACACAAAAGTGCCATGGACAAACACGGTCAAGTACTTTGGAGTCACGCTCGAAAATAAAATAACATAGGTGCCCGCAATCGAAAAAAGGGCAACTCTAAATTACCCTGTTCTCAAGAATATATACCTAATAGCCAGAAACAACAAGTTCAAACACATCAAAATCACATTATACAAAATATGCTCATTCGATCGACAATAACTTACGAACATCAAGTATGGGCCGCGACAGCCGAAACATACCTCAACAAGACACAAATGACACAAAAATTTCTAAGAATCTTAAATAAGTAACGAAATACTCCTATACACAAGATAGCAAACATACCTACTATCCACGGCATACAGGTGTTGGATTCCGTGTAATGGAGTTAATACGCTTATAATTTACAAGAGTTTATTCCTCGTTACAGTCGTGGTCGTGTATGAGATAGAATGATTTGGAATGTTCTTGTACAATATAGAATATGATGTAGAATGTCTTTATAATGATGTAGAAAGTCTTAGAATACTCTTAATGATATAGAATGTCTAATGCTATCGAATGTCTCTAAAGCATGTTCTTATATATATTTAGTTATCATCGTCAAGTGGAAGGGGAAGGAGCATAGATGACCAACTACTGGATCTTGTTCTTATGACTATTCACAGTCCACTTTTATGTGAACTGTTACTACCTCATTGTCAATGTTAGCACAGATTCAATATTGTCCAGGTTGGTCATCCAATACAGGAATCCGTCACGCACGCATACAACCATGAACATAGTAATCCGCTAATAAGAAACATAAGCAACAAATAGAAGAAATACAACTAAAGATAAAGATCAGGCCGAAACACGTGGTAGCGAACAAATAACAACAGACTATAAGAAAAAAGTTACAAGGATCAGCAGGTTTTTTAAACTTTTCCTGCAAACACAACAACATTCACAAGGAAACAAACGAATCATATAAATAGCACACATCTAATTACTGTTACTTTGTATGCAGGTAACAGAGCGGAAAAAACCCCAAGCACTGCGGAAAAATAAACTACAGGTCAATAAAAAAAAAAAAAAACAAATAAGGACAGTTGGATTCTATTCGAGTTATTGAACGAGTCGGGCGAGCTACAGCATTTTTGTATAAACACCGAATTGTATAATTGTATAAAATATAAATTTATTTTTATATAAAATATAATATATAATTGTATAAAATATAAATTTATAATTATACAATCCGGTGTTTATATACACACACACACGTATATTCCTTACAAATTGAAAAAATATCGAAATGAAAAAGTTGATTTTTTACAAAATGTGAAAATTCTCGACCCGGCCTACTATGCGCCACGGCGACTTGTCGTTTGTTTTTGAACTTTATACAATGTGTTGAAGTTTTTTTGGCTCCAACGAACGTTGAGCCGTGGTTGCACCTAAAGGCTTTATCATGTGCAAACCATCTGTACAGTATTGCCTGAACAATATCATAGTAACTAATAACTAAGTTGGGGAAAACTAATAAATAACTTGGGGAAAAATTGAAATCGATTGGCTGCAGACAATTACTAATTTTCCTATCAAAAGACAACAAAAAACAATCTCTCCTTCACTGCAAGTGATTGCTAGTGTAGCGGCTAGAACATGTTCAAGGAAGTTATTTTCTTAGGACGAGAAAGTTAGGAGTATTTACAACACACGCATCGACGAAGCTATTGAATTGTGAAGACCAAGTTTTGTTCTTTCAGTACATAGAACAATATTGTCCGTACTTGAGTTTTAGTAAAAATCTAAAATAGCAATTGCGAGCGTCATAAATCCTAGGTTTCTCAGGGGCCCACACGCAGACTGAGAGGTTTGCGAAACAACAACTTGAGAGTTGTTAATAAAAGTAGAGCTCGGAAGAAACCCCGTTACCACCAACATTTAAGGAGTCGTCTCCAACAAAATTGCATCGGTGCTTTTGAGAAAGTGTGTTACGAGCCAATTGGGAATGTCTAGGAGAAGAACCAAGACTTCATAAAAGCCGCGAAAAGAAGAAA
Source organism: Tetragonisca angustula (assembly GCA_036937485.2). NCBI lineage: Eukaryota > Metazoa > Arthropoda > Insecta > Hymenoptera > Apidae > Tetragonisca > Tetragonisca angustula. Next base: position 1,034,180 of record JAWNGG020000060.1, on the reverse strand, counting down.
TAGTTCTTAGTTGCTTAGTTCTTACATTAGTTTGAGTCCAAGTTTTCTAATAGAGTCGAGTTCAAGAGTTCGGTTCAAGAAAGAGTCCGACATTGTATCCGAATTTAATAAAACGAGATACAAGCCTAAAAGTGTATGAATCATTGAACGCATCCAGAACATCCTCACGCGTTAACGATGTAAAAATTAAAATCTCGGTTAGTAAGCCGAAACTCCGAGTGAAATTCCGGGACTTAATCAAAGCAAACATACAATTTAGACAGAATGAAAATTTTGGGAGGAATTTATAAATATTTATAAATTGCACGAGTGTTCGTGGAATAATATAACAGAAAGATCAGATGATCGATTTGATATAGGAAAAAAATTACATTTGATTTAAAATGTTTAAACGGACATAAATTAATTATTGCAAAGAAATTAATTTTGAATATAGTTTATTATGGAATATTTTGGGAATTAAATGAAAATTTAACAGTAGTATTAAACAATAGTCATCAAAATATTTCTGTACATTACATCTCATATAATGCACCGCCTCAATATAATTTAATTATTTAATTCAGTACTGCAATATTCATTAAACTCAAATAAAGACATCCATATAATTTTTTTCATTGTCTATTAATATATTTATGTGTATTTTTGTGTGTATTTTTATATGTTTGTAATGTTATATAATGTTTTGTCTGTATAAAAATATTTAAAATAAAAATTTAATTTTGCTTTTAAATATTCTTTTTTTAATTCTTATTCTTAAATAATAATCTTTATATATTATATATAAAAATCTTGAATAAAAATCTTTAATTCTTAAATAGTAATACACACTTCGGGAATCATTTTTCTCAATCATTGAGGTGAAATTTTAAATCTTCATAATTCTATCATAATTGAGGTGAAATTTTAAATCTTCATATTGCTAAAAACAAGACCCGCACAGACGTTGGAATATGTGACGATGCATGCATGGACTTACTGGATTAAATAATTAAATTATATTGAGGCCGTGCATTATATGAGATGTAATATGTAGAAATATTTTGATGAGTATTGTTTAATACTACTATTAAATTTTTATTTCAAGTATTCCATAATAAACCGTATTCATAATTAATTTCTCTGCAATAATTAATTGATGTCCGTTTAAACATCTCAAATCAAATACGATTTTTTTTCTATAATATCAAATCAATCTGCTCTTTTTTCTATTATATTGTTCCACGAACACTCGTGCAATTTATAGATATTTATAAACTCCTTCCAAAATTCTCATTCTGTCTCCAGTCATATTTCATATGTCTGATTTCACAGATTATATATGTATATAATAGCTAATCTACACGTGGTGGCAGACTCGATTAAATGAGAATGGGGCTTGTGTAGTTCCCCGGAAAAAAAAGAAGAGGAGGAAACGGCTTCTCGAGAGACAAACTCTTGTAGCACACGGAGGGGTCAGGTTTGACGTAGGCAATTCTATGCTTATGTACATTAACCTTAAATCGGAGAAATCATAAAATTTTATTTCTTGTACGATCACTATTTCAGATCATGGAATTTGAAATTCTATAACGGACGAGAGATCTGGTTCTATAATATGATAGATCTAACCTCTATTTCATATCTATGATTATACTTAGCTTTAAATCAAACAGTCTTAATGAAAAAAATTTTTTTTGAAAATGAACAAAAGTGAAAATTTTATAAAGAAAGGTACCACTATTTTAACCGCCAAACCATTTGCTTATACACTCTATTCAAAATATAGAAATCAACGATGTGATTATTGTTTTAAAAGGTACAATTTTTAATATTTTTAGAAAACTATTTAATTTATATAATATATTTTATTTCTAATATGAATTAATAATCTGTTTTTATTTACAATGTTACAGCGGGAATCTATTTAAATGTTCTGTCTGTCAGTATGTTTATTATTGTAATCGATCTTGCCAACGATTATCTTGGCCCATACATAGCAAAGAATGTGCAAGTTTAAAGAAATGTTCACCAAGAGTGGTACCAAATGTTGCAAGACTTATGGCGCGTATAATTATAAAACTAAATCAAGGTGGAGATGAAGAGATAGGATATTATAATGAAACAAATTATAGAAAATTTAAGGACTTAATGTCTCGTAAGCTTTTATATTACATAAAAAGAACAAATTATTATTTACTTCTATTCAATTTAAAATATTGTCTTGTTAGATTGTTCTGAGATCAAAAGAGATAAGAAAAAAATGGAACATTTTATATGCTTATGTGGTATTTTATATGAATTCCTTGGAGATATGCCTGTACCAAATACCACAGAATTAATGGGTATTTATGGCAGAATTTGTATTAACTCTTTTAATATATCTAATTTAGATATAAATATTGGTGTTGGTATTTATTTGGCACCTTCTATTTTGGATCATAGTTGCAAACCTAATGCTGTAGCAATCTTTGAGGGAATTACCATAATAGTTAAAACAATAGAAGATCTGCCTTCTTTAGATTTATCTCAGGCAAGTTTTGTAACTTTATTTGTTTTTATCACATTTTAATCATCTTTCTTAACAATATAATGTAAATATAAATATTTATGTTTAAACACATACAGATAAAAATAACATACATTGACGTAATTAAGACAACAAAAGATAGACGTACAGAATTGCAAAGTTCATATTATTTTTGGTGTAACTGTGAAAAATGTGAAGGCCCAGAACCAATGACAGAAGCAGCAGCATGTCCAAATAAATTTTGTACATATCCTTGTCCTTTTGATGCTGATATGTGTGAAAATTGTAATACAAAATTCCCAAAAAATTTTAAAATGATTTTTGATGAAATATCTGAATTTACTGCATATCATTTAGAAAACATGAAGAATATTGCCTGTATCCTTTTGCGAATAATAACAGTTAACTCATTTAATAGAGAGTATATAATTTCTTTATAAGAAAAAATAGATCTGGATGTAAGCAAAATGTGTCTCTCAAAACAGGAAGGTATTTTACATCCTCTCAATGTACAGCATGTACAAACTTTACAGACTGCTTTTGATTCCTCTATAAACTTACAACATTGGGAAGAAGCTGAATCTTATGCTAAAAAACTTATTAATGGCTACTTGTAAGATGAATATTCTTTAAGTGTTATTACAATAATAAGTAAAACACAATAAGTTGCTTTTGTATTTCAGAACGTATTATGGAGAAATTCATCCAACAACTGGATTACTTTACCTAGCAATAGGAAAAATTCAGGTATATTCAGGAAAAAAACTAAAACAAGCTATTGAAGCATTAAAAAAAGCTAATTCAATATTAACAATAACACATGGAGAACAACATAGTGTAATAATAGAAGATTTGAAACCACTTCTTTATCAAGCTGTAGTAGACTTCAATGAATCATAATATTTCTTAGAGTGATCATTTATTGTATATAATATACTATGTAATACTTATATAATTGTATATAATATACTAATAGTGTACATATTATTTATAATAAATGATTTTAATATTTAAAAAGATTAATTATTATTTAATCCTGAAAAAAGAAATACTCATATATTATGATAAAGTTTTAAAAGTCATACTCTAATAGATATGATAAAGTTTTAAAAAGTACCGCTTTCATTAATACCAACCTTACCATATTATTATAAATATTTATATAATATAGCAAAATGCGCAAAATATGCTAATAATTTTTAAATATTTATTTTTATACCACTCTAAACCTATAATATTAAAAATGCTACAAATATAATAAAATAGTTGCCAACATCACAACAAAAAAATAAGTACAGCTGGTAAGTGACAGCTGCCTAAGTTTTATTAGATGTGTTAAGTATTACGAATAAATTTTTATTTTCTATCACGACACATGGAAAATTTGATATAATGTAGTAAGCAGTTAGTTTTATTTCACAATTTTGTTATAAAAACATTTAGAATAACAGACTCTATAATAATTATAATAAATGTAATATTTCATGATGTAGTAAACATTAGTCAATTATTAATCATGTAAATTCACTATTTTTATAATATTTTTGAGTTCGTGAATTTTAAATATTTAATTAAAGAGCATTTCTATATACTTTATAATCAGAATATTATTTCCATGAATAATTTTTTTAAAGTTAAAATAAAAATTTAATTATTTTAATAATATATAGATAAGTCAAGTTTGTTTGTATTTATTTAAAATATATTTTCTATTAAATTAGTATAAAAATTAATAATTTCCTTTTATCCATTTTGTTTAGATATCTATTATAGAAATAAGGAAAAGTCCTTACCTAAATTATTATTAATCTAGTTAAGAAGAAATATATAATGTTCTCTGCATTTAAAAGATTAGCTGGAAAGTCAGATGGAGTTAACAATGTGTCACCTAGACCAGCTCATCAATCTATGCCAACAACTTTACAGAGAAAATTTGCTAAAGGTGTACAATATAATAGTAAGTATAACAAATCAATTTCTAAAGAAAAATAAAATTCTTTAAATGAAAAGAACTTTATTTTTAGTGAAAATTATTATAAAAGGTGACAGAAATGTGGGAAAAACTTGTCTATTTCATAGACTACAAGGCCAAAAATTTATAGAAGAATATATACCAACAGAAGAAATACAAGTAACAAGTATTCAATGGAATTATAAAGCTACTGATGATATCGTTAAAGTTGAAGTTTGGGATGTTGTAGATAAAGGTCGACGTAGAAAAAAATTAGAAGGTTTAAAAATGGATAACTCACAACCCGAAAATATAATCGAGGAGCCTGCTTTAGATGCAGAGTTTCTTGATGTATATAAAGGGACCAATGGTGTTATTATTATAATGGATATTACAAAATCTTGGACATTTGATTATGTACAAAGAGAACTTCCAAAAATTCCTAGCCATATTCCAGTAATTGTTTTGGGAAATCATTGTGATATGTCACATCACAGAACTGTTACATCAGATCATGTAACATACTTTATTGATTTATTTCATGAAAGAACAGCGCAAGTAAATTTATTGATCTTATTACTTATAAATAATTGGAAAAGCATGTTCATTACATTCTATTTTATTCCATTTTTGTAGGTAAGATATGCAGAATCCTCCATGAGAAATGGCTTTGGATTAAAACTTTTGCACAAATTCTTTAATCTTCCTTTTCTTCAGCTACAGAAAGAAACACTATTAAAACAGCTTGAAACTAATGAAGAGGAAACACGTTTGACAATACAAGAACTTAATCTCTTTCAAGATAGTGATGATGCCAATTATAACAAATTCTTAGACAATCTTGTTAACAAAAGAAGAGCACTTGCTGATTCTGTTTCTGCTAGTATTCTAGTCCCTAATGTTACATCTTCTTTAAGCAATCATAATATACTATCTTCCTATGGCAATATGAATGTAAATGCTGAAGTTAAAAGATCATTTTCCATGCCTGGTCCTATAGGAGGTGGAACTCCTATTCCAGTAAAAAATATAGATTTAATAGTATCAAAGAAAGAAAATTTTATTAATACTTCTGAAAATCAAGCAATTTCTGTTAAAAACTCACAAATTACATCAACATTGTCTAGTACACAAAATATTTCAAAAGTAGATTCTAAGATAACTGAATTTTTAAATGAAAATTCTGACAAACGAGATTCAACTAACAAACCACAATCACTTATGTCAAAGATATTTGGTAATAAAAAGGAAGACGAAATAGACAAAGTAACACATATTAATAACCCAAATACAAATGTACCATTAACTAGTGTTGAAGATTTTGTACCAGATGATGGATTGTTAGATCGGTCATTTTTAGAAGATAGTCAAGTTTCACCACAGAAAGTACAACATGAAGAACTAGATTCCGAAAGGTATATCGAAATTATATAAATAAAAACGAATTCGTAACTTTTTAAAATTGATTTTAATTCGTATGTTTTGTATTAAATACTTTTTCAATTTTTGACAGTGATACTGAAACTGCAAATCCCTTAGTTGCGGAATATGAAGATGATTTATCATCAACTGATGAAGCAACACCTCCTATTCAACCTAAATTAGCAGAAAATCCACTAAGCAAACAAAAACATAAACGCGAAACTTTATCACATACAGAAATAAATGTGGAAAAATTGCGGCAAATTACGAAATGCGATTCTATTTCATCTATAGACCAAGAATTACAAATATCAAATAACTATGACATAAATGAACAACAAGAGATTAACTCGGACGCATTTGATAGTTGGCTTCGACGTGATTCTAAATGGAGACAAAGTCCTGAAGGTGGTGAAGATGTAAGCAGTAATAGCACCAGAAAAGATAGATTGGAATTAAGTGATAAAAGCGTAGACGTTAGTGTAACAAGTTCTAATGTGCATTTAGAATTACTTGACAATACTAGCGTACGTCATATGAGTTCTGATGGTGGAAGCCCTGTGTTAAAAGAAAAAAAAAGGCATAAAGAAAAGGTACGTATCAAGTGTAAAATATTGTTAATAATATTTCACTTTCTTTCTATTAATATTAATTTTGAATTAAAATACTTCCAGACGGAAGATAAAGAAAAAAAGAAAAAGAAAAAATCGAAAGATAAAGAAAAAGATAAAGAAAAAATAGATAAAACAGAAAAAAAGAAAAAACGATCGTTACATCGTCCAAGAGATGAAACCAGAGAACGCGATGAACTTGAAGAATTTCTCAATGGTTCTGTAACTAGAGTTGATGTTGATGTTGCCTATGAAGCAATATAGTGTTTTTTTCATGTAACATTTAATTTTATTTTGAATCAGTAATACTGTCTTCTGGTAACGCATAAAAAACATGATATAACATTGAGTTATTAATTTTATATTAATATTTGCAAATGTATCTTTTATAATTTTAATTTCACAGATTAATATTCTGTGAATGTGTAATATAATCACAAATGTATTTTTGTAAATGCAACATATTGAAATTATTTATTTTGACATATTAAATATTTATCAACGATATATTTCTCTAAAATTATATTAAAAAATCATTTGAATATTAACTCTTCTTTAAAATAAAAAAGTTAATATTGTAATTTTTTAATGTATCATAGTACAATGTGTTATCAATACATATTAATAAATGTACATAAATAAACAAGAAATTGTCATATAAAACTATAATTTCAAATTTGCCACTAAACACAAGCGCCATCTTTGAAACTTCAAACATATGTTAAAACTCGTGCAATTTATAATCGAACATGTATGAATTGCCGGAGACTCTATAATATGATACTGAGGTCATGCTGTCAGCTCTATTTCATATTACATTAAACAAATAATTAAATAATATTGAGTACAAATCATTCAAATAAAAAATTCAGAAAAATGTCATTTTATTTACGTCCCATTTCAAATAAATTTACATCTTTTGTTAATCTACGAAAACAAGTAACTGACATCAACTATCAATTATCAAAAAATGTTAAATCTTCTTTATTTCTGGATGAAGTAAGTACTAACTGTTTTACAATAATTATTAATTATTTGTATGTGATATTTTTAATTCTGTTAAGTCTTAAAGTGTCGGTTTCAAGAATTCTTATTCTATAAAACAAGCTAACCTTTGTATACTTATGTAATAATCATTTTGTTAGAATAATTTATTGATATTTTTATAATTCTCAAAGAAAGTTTATTAACAGTTAAGTTAACTTTTCATTTTTTTTTCTATTTTAAAATCCTGTAGATTTAAAATCTTGCTTCTAGAAATGATAAATAACTGATTGATAGATTACTATGCAGAATTTTTTATATACTATGTTAACAAAGTACGGAAACGTATCTTTATTGTTATTAAAAACTGCAATAAATTATAGATGACAGAAGCTATCGTGTTTTTGATCATTTGTTTATCCATATATAGTTATTTATAAAATTGAGTGTGTATCCATGTTGATAATGAATTAATTGTCAGATAAATACACAAAAATGATATATTTGAAAGTAGGAACACAATATATATTATATAATTTAACAAATAATTTACGAAAAAACTTTTGAATGAAATGAACTATTTATCTGCATTTAACAAACAACATAAAAATACCTTCATTTGATTGTAGATGAAACATATAGTTTAATTAATTACTTAAAATCTGATTCTTGTAAAAACTTATTCTGTGATGATATCATATCATGGTTTGAAATTCCTTCAACTGTTTATAGCTTACATTTTTTCATTGCTGTGTTATCATTAATTTGCATTTTTCATTATTTATTAATAAAAGTTAACATCATGACTTCAAAGACATTTCTATATAAAAATTAGTGGTGAAATTATTATCAAAATAGATTCCTTAAATAAATTTAAGAAATAATAGACAAAAGTCACTCTGTTATACAGAAAATTATTAATAATTACAAATATAATAAACATAAAATATGAATTGGAATGTGATTTTAACTAAAGATAATGAGTAGTATATATTTAGATAAACTAAAATTAATTAGAAAACTAATATATCACAATTAATAAAGAATTAAAAAAAATATATCTATGAAAAATTACACAATAAAAACTATTACAGTGGAATAGCAAAGGAAAGTCGTACACTTTTAAAATGAATAGAACAAGGTCAAAAAATATATAAATTAGCACCAAAATTTTTAAAATAACGTTTAGAATTTTCTGATTAAAATTATTATAGTAAACTAACTACAGAATTTAACAAAAATAATACAATTCAAAACATAAAAGTTCAGTAATAGAATATACGGCAAGTAAAATTGATAATATACAATTTCTTGAAATTATAATAGACAAAATTAAATATTTTAAAATATTAAATATAAGCATATTTAATAAAATTTTCATTTGCAAAATTACATATAATCTTTACAAAAGAATAATATTCCAAAATTATTAAATACCGCAATCTTCAAATATTAATTGAATATTTGTGATAGAAATAATGCTTAAATTAAATAATTACTGTATATCAATAAAACAAATGTAAAACTCAAAATCACCAAAATATAACAATTCTGTATTCAATAATACAAAAATTAATAGAATATATGCTTAGATGCTTAGAAACAATAAATGCAAATAGAAATGCAACAAAATATTAAAAATTAAGTTTATTAGTTATTTTTACGTAATCCTATTTTCTATATCCTTAATCTTATGACAATAATAATAAAATGTAGCATAGTGATGATGGTTCATTTTATTAAAAAATTCTTTCATGTATTATCTATTAAAACATACAACTAGAATATATGTTTTTACCTATGTTTGTTTTTATTTTGATCATTTTTATTACTTATGTTATTCTATCAATTTTTATTACCAACATAGATGTACACCTAATTTTGTAAGTAATTAATATATAGTATGTCCATACATATGCTATTATTTCCTTAATTGTTTTGAACAAATGTTGCATGGTTTCTCTTGTAACATTGCATGGTTTCTAAATAATACCATAACTGTTTCGTTGTTATTTTGTTTTTTTATTAGTTTTTTAAATAAAATGATATATTTTAATATAAGCTCGATATTCTTTACAAAAAAGTATCAACTTACATACTGTGAAAAATTATTAATTCAAAAGATAATTTAACTTTAATTTAGTATATATCTGCCTGGAAACTTTTACTTGAAACATTCTTTCTTATTTTCAACAATTAAGAAAATAGTTATGTGTATATGAATGAATTGAACATACTATACATCTTTTATGTGTTACTTAATTACAATTTTAATATAACTTTTTTTATATTTTTTTTAAAGTATTAACTTTTTAATTTAAGTTTTAATAAAGTATTAATTCTTTAAATAGAATTTTTATAAAAGATACAAAATTCAAAAAGTAATTTTTAATTATAGTTTTTAGGTGCACAAACAAGTTCAACAATAAATGTCAAAATAATACCTTCGAATTCAATAACTCATTTATTAACTCACAATGTTATCTTTTTCAATACTAATATTGAAAGTCCTAAGATAGAAAATAAAAAATATAATTGGACTAAACAACAAATAATCAAATTACATCAGCAAAAACAAATAAATGCTCAGATGCAAAATATTGTCAATCCAGATTTAAATATGACATTATTAAAAATTAATGTAGAAGGTGGAAAACCATTTATAACTTTAAGAAGTAAAAAATCTAGTTTACCATGTACAAAAATGGTATTAACCAAAAGTACATCCGATAATATCTTACTCAGCTCTCAAAAGGATGGAATGTTCCATACAGAAATTTCTCCTAATGTGCAAAGTATAAATGAAATACAAGCTTCTGAAAATCGTAAACCAGTTGACTCACATTTACAAAACGTATTTGACATTCTTCGTAAGGATGTATGTCTTTTTTGCAAATTGTTATTATTACACAAAGAAATTACTTAGAAACAAAATTTATTTTAAAATAACAAAATTTTTTTTTCAGTTACCACTTCTATTTATTAAACAAATGAATTATGAAATTTATACACAAGATGTAGTATTTATCAATAATATTAGAGGAACAACAAGTGTGTAAGTGTATAAAGTAAAATTTCTATTTCTAATGTCATTAAAAAAAATAGTACATATATATATATAGTATATATAATAAACATTACTGTAATTTTACAGTGGTATTACGCAATATTTTAAGCAAATAACATTATTAAAAATCATTGGTCATTTAAAGTATGCGTTTGTTAAGTTAGAAGTTTTAAAAATGACTATGCATCCTGAAGATAACAGTATTAAAGTTCGTTGGCGTATAGTAGGTATTTCTGGCACACGCGTATTTCTTACCTTTTGGAAAATTAAAGTCTGGGATACAAAAGAAAAAACAGACAATGCAGCAGCGTAAGTAATTTTATTTATATCTATATTTATCTATTTATTTATATTTATATCTTATATTAATAGGTGGTACGATGGCTTTTCAACATTTTATGTTAATAATAATGGCAAAATATTTAAACATATTGTGGATAAAACAATGCCTGATCAAGATATAGCAGAAAAAATTAAGACACCTATTGAAACGAAACTTGCATTATTTGTTGCTTTATTAGGTTTAAATCCACATCTTATTCAACTTTGTTTAAAAAGATATATTAAATTTCTTCGAATAAGATAAAAAATTTATTAAATAATTTTAAGTATGTAAAAAAAAATAATAAATGTTGAAACTACAATTATTACATTGTTTAAATCTATTATTATATTTATAATTAATTTTTAGTCATACTAAAAACCATGTTCCTTTTTAATACTTTTTAATAAATGTAATAGATTTAAAAAAAAGTTTATAAATAAATTAAATTACATTTATTATTAAATGTTATTAGAGTTATATACAAGATATTCTGAAGTTTAGTTCTTAAAGTTTGCTATTGTGTTCTACAAATAAGACTGAATATCATGTAACAAAAAGCTTATAAATGCTCCATTAAAAAATTATAACAATATGAACACAATACAGCTATAAATACTTATGTGTATTACTTTATCAATGCAAAATTAATTGAAGAACTATTGAATAAACAAAATTTCATATTAATTTTGTCAAATTTCTTCACATGCAGTTTTGATTCAATTCATTTAAGTAAATATTTTTATATTGCAAATTTTTGCTTTTAAGGATAATGAATATTTTTCCCAAATCTAAAGATGTAAGATCTAACAATCTAGGAAACCAGAAAATTGGTTCTTCTCAATTCCATCCTCGAAATTATTGATAATTATTGATGGTGTTTGCCTTAAAAGTACTTTGTATTTTCAACGAAGCATTTATGGACTTTTTGCTATATGATATTTTAACCTTATTTTTATCTGCAAAATACATTGACATTGAATACTAAAGTTCGGAGATTCCTGTACATAAGAGTGACAGAATTTTATATATACAATTTTATTTAAACGCTATACATTAGTGCTTCGTTGTTATTAAGAAACACAAAAATATATTTTAAATATATTTATGGATACCGCAATTTGAATTTCAAATTTATAATAAATAAAATATTTATAGTCGAATAGTCATATTTAGATAATACAGAATATACATTATTTACTTAATGTTTTCTATATACATAGAATTTATTATTTCATAAAAAAATATTACTTTAACATGTAAAACTTGTATTACAGAACCAATGATTGTATTCAATTACATACAAGTCCTATAAAAAAATACATACGTATTAATTCTTATATAAAAGAATAATATTGTAGTAGATTGATAAAATAAATATTTACCTAGATAATCATCCATCAATGTTCCAATAGCAAACTAAAAAACATAATATTAATGTAATAATGCACAACACAAATAAAAATAAAATTATATATTATAAATACTAACAATTCCTGTTGCATCAACTCTTGTACCAACAATTTTCAATCTTATTTCATCATCTGGTTGAATAATTACATCCTGCAATTTATAAATATAATTTGTAAGATTTTTAATACGTCTTTTAAAAACCTACCTCTTCTTTAGATTTGTAACATGGAGGATTTATGTTTGGACAAAACTGCATATCTGCTGGGATTGACTGTAAGAAATCATATAATAAATTACAAAGCATAATTTTAGAGTTATAATATACATAAAAATAATCTTACATGATGTGATATAAAACATGAAAGTGGTCCTATTTCAGCAAACATTCCAACCTAAAAAAGAGAGAAATAATATGTAATCTTTTAAATTATACTGTCATATAAATTCAAAACTATATTTAATATTTACCTTATTAACCTGTGTTACTATAGCATCTAATACCTCTCCTTTAAATGGTCTAAATACAATAGCCTTATATTTAACTGGATATACAACAAAACCCTGTCCTGGCTGTATGATTCCTGCACCAATATTATCTATTGTTGTTACAGCGACTACGAAGCCATATCTGAAATATAAAGATTTATTATATTTATTCAAAATAAATATATTATTTTAATTATGAACTCACTTTCCTGTACAAGTGCCTTCTACTTCAGTATACAGTTTTTGTTTCACAGTATCTAATAATTGAGGTCCAAAGTATCTAGGATGTAATAAAATTTCATGTTCCAATGAAATCTGTAACAATTAGAATAAATTATGTGCATAATATTTCACATGCCTTAATATGTGAACTTAAGTTCCTTTCTCTGCTACATTCTTCAGTACATAAAACTTATTTTTACGATAAATGATATTTTTCTCATTAAAAAGGTAAACAACAATTATTAATATTTTTATATACTCTATAATGATACTTGGAATACTTTTTAAGAATTGACCGATAATGGAATTCGCGGCATTATATCGCGTTAACAATAACACGTCTTTTGTTATCAGTCTTTTTTCTTATAAGTTCTTTCGTTTCGCTATAAAAGAAAATATAAAACGCGAAGAAAATATACAAAATTTTAATAAGATTGCACGGAACATCACAAAAAGGATATGTTACATAAAATTATAAATAAAAAACATTAAAAATAAATATTATTTATTTTATATTTTCTCATATACACATTCTTATATGGATATTGTTTTACTATTTTATATTTCCATTATTCTTATTTATTCAGTATCAAATAAATTTTTGTTTTATATCGCGTAAATTATGTTTTTAATATTTAGAAACACCAACAAATAAATTTCCAGTACATAAACAGAAAAAAATAGGTAAATTTTGCAGATTTCTTAAATTTTATAGCATATACCATTTTTAATACATATAACGTGAAAATGACACAATTAACTTGACATGTAACGCACTAACAAATATATTGTTCAATGTTTACCAATGTTTATCACTATATTTATTTTATCAACTTAATTAAATTTAGGTATGTTAATAAACTTACATGATAAAACATGTTTCACATCAGATCTTCAAACACTTCTAAATACGTAATTAAACGTATCTTCTGTTGTTAGATATTTGTAACTTTTTGTTGGTATTGGATGTTTTTAAAAAAGATGTAGAATGTAAATGGTGATGAGGTCTAAATAGGGTTATAAATGATATAAAAGATGGAATATTTTTCGTCTCAGAGTCGCCAACAGTGGGACTGATGGTGGTGACCCCTACCCCAGATGTTTGGTTTATTAACACTTCTAGGTTGGGCATGGAGACGATTACACATCTTAGAAATGCTCTGTACACTGTACGCTTAATCTGAAGATCGCACTTGATCCGTAGGTAAACGGCATCCACTTGCGGCTGGTGATGTTCGTATCTTTTAGAACTGGTATACTAAGGAACGACTAGATGTGCTAGCCGCTACATTTCTTAAATATATGGCGACATCTATTTTCGCTTAGCCATTTTATAAAAAAAAATTAATTTCCAGTGAAAATTATTTTACCGAGGAAAATAAATAACTCTTTTTCTAGCGTATCTTCTATCGTTGTTAGACATTTGCAACTTTCTCAAATATATAGTGACGTCTACTTCCACTTAGCCGTTCTATCAAAAAAATTCATTTCCGGCGAAAATTATTTCACTGACAAGGAGAGGTCACAGCAGTTGGGTCGTCGATTTTAATGAAATTTGGTTTATCTAAAGCAAATGTAATTTAACTATGTTCAAGCATTTGCGTCAATACTTATTATTTACAGAGATATTTAATGTTTCTGTCTCTTAAAGTTCTTAATTATAATTCATCTTGTTTATTACATTTTTTGTTGTAAATTCAATGTTAGTTATTAAGTTGTATTATTAAAGTTTCAAAAGTTTCAATCAAGTGTATTTATCTTTATTATAAATTACGGAATTCCAAGTAGACCTTGGTCTATTTTCAAAAATTTTGAAACCAGTGACAATCACAATGGCTGCGCAGCAAAATCGTTTCAAATTCTTTAATACTTAAATTAAAAAAAAAAAAAACCCTTAGCTTAAGAAGAAACAAATTGACATCAATACTTAATGCAGAAAATAATTTATTCTAGAATATCTCACAAATATGATTCTTAAAGAAGCAAAATCTGATACAAAATATCGTACTATAATATCGATCTATTTAACAAGCTTCTATCTAATATCTATTTAACAAGCTTTTACGCTAATTGACAATTCAGAAGGAAACAAAATTATTGATTATCATCATCTATAAAATTTAATTTTCGTTTAATTTCTAAGGCTAATTTATATCCAAGTTCTGGTCGACGATCTTTCCCCTCAACCATTGCTTTTACTTGACTTGAATTTACAATTACGCCATTATTAGCTATAACAGTAGTTTTAGTTTTTTCAATGTCAACAAGATCTACTCCTCGGCTGCAATCATCAATTAAAATAGTCCGGTAACCGTTTGTAAGTGCATCTATTGCAGTAGCCCCAACACAAACATCATAAGCTAATCCGCAAATATATATATCTGTTGCACTTTTTTCTTGTAATTGCGAAGATAAGCTTGTTTCCATCATCTTTTTATTATCCCAAAAAACGGAATATGAATCTACTTCTGGATTAGTTCCTTTGTATATTTTAATTGCGTTATCCACAATTTTTAGATCTTTATGAAGTTCAGCACCCCAAGAATCTTGAATGCAATGACGAGGCCAAAGACGTTGTTTTAGTAATGGTGGACCTCTAAATGTAATGGTATCATAAACTTGCGCTGCTTCTTTTGAGATTCCGCTACTAGGGTCAACTTCTCTATAAAAAATAAAATATTCAATTTATAAATTGCATTACTTAATTAATTAGGTATATTACAAATTAATTAATTCTTTGCATTGCGTTAATTCCACTACGAGGAACTCTTATAATTAAATTGCAAATTTTTATACAATTTCATACTTTTATAAATGTAATTAGAGAAATAGAAGCAGAAATTTATTTCCACTACTAAATATTATAAGTCTAATCTAGTTTTAATATTTTATATACAAACTGAATCTCATAACATGACGACTTCAAATAACGCACAAATTATTTACTATATGAAAAAAAATACAATAAGAAGAAAAAAATAAAGTCTAAAAACCATATACAATATTTATTTCGTCGTTACTTTGCTATTTTATCGATATATGAAAGTCACTTTCAATTTTTTAAGTAGAATGCTTAATATTTCTTCTTAAACTCGAATAAAACATTGAATTTTGCATAAAAAAATGTTTTTATATTGACTGCATTTTTTGCACTTCGATGAATGAATAAAAATATTAATTAATTTAAAAAAATAATATATAAAAATATTGAAAAAATATTAATAAAAATATTAATTAATTATTCAAAACTGCCGAGTCAACAATATCAAAAAATATTTGAAATATATGAATTAAATGTATGAATATAATGAATTAAAATCAAGACC
Organism: Tetragonisca angustula; assembly: GCA_036937485.2. NCBI lineage: Eukaryota > Metazoa > Arthropoda > Insecta > Hymenoptera > Apidae > Tetragonisca > Tetragonisca angustula. The sequence continues at coordinate 1,017,867 of JAWNGG020000060.1, read as the reverse complement.
AATTATATATGTACCTCAAGTGTAAGTTATCAATAAAGGATACATGATCCATAGGATGCCAATCAAGAGAATAAAACACTGCATCAAATTGTACAGTTTCCAATAGACGATTAATCGGTTCAATTACTTCTGAACCATCATGCTGAGCAGCACACTGTTTAATATTTAAGGAGCCCGTTATAAAATCGTTTTGTACATCTACAATTAAAAACGCGCTCTTTGGACGCGTGCATATTTTAATCCAACGATTCCAGCATATCTAAAATATTATAATTTAATAATTATTTTGATAATATCATATTTATAAGTAAGTAAATACCTCAAATTCTTCTTTGTCAACTTTTCCATCTCCATTCAAGTCAAATATAGAATACATTTCCTTCAATTGACTCTCATCAACATTATAAACTTTCCCACGATCATTACGAAATAATGCACGACAAATAAATTCAAATTCCGTAATAGACAAATATCCATCTCCATCTTTATCAAATGTAGTAAAACATGCATCCATGTTTCTTTGATAAAACTTCTTGTTTCTATGTTATTTGTTTAATCAATATCTACATTAATAATATACGACCACATTATACATACATATATTATTTTTTGGACTCTTTAAGACTGCAGTAACTTATAAAACTGTTACAATATATTGTTGCAGACATATTTCACTTTACATTACACTGCAGTGCTTTGTTTCTATATTTGTATTTTTTTATACGCTATACTAATAATACAGCATTTTTTAGCATTAAATGTCACCTACAAATTCATAATTTTACTTAATAAAATAATAAAAAATGGAATAAATAAAATTTAATTTCAAAATTTATTACTGTTTCAAATAAAAAAATAATTTAGAATAAAAATAAATTAAAACTTTTTCCATTTATTTATTTATTTGTACATGATCAAAATAAGATATTATTGTTGTATTAATCTTTGATGAGTTAGTAATGATACATCAATCATTATCTCTGGTTCTAGAAGTTCATTTATTTTATATTTCATAGATTCTTCATAAGCATATGTAACAGATGTATCTGTAAGTTGAATATTACATTGTGCTAAGATTAAAATACAATTACGTAATCGTGCACAAACTTCACGATTTATTTGAGGAATTCTTGATAAATCTTGGGTAAAACCACCTTCTGATCTATCACTATCTTGTTTATTAGCTCCAATCCATATATAACCATTATTTCCTAATATTAAACTTGCACCACTCTCCAAATTATGAAAATGGGTTTTCTTTCTTTTTATAAGAGCTGGTGATACTTTTAACATTATACCCTGAGACAATTTACCATACTTTAAGACTCTAGTGTGTAATGAAAGCGAACCATCTACAAAAGTACTTTGTACTTCTGCACAAATTAGATCTCCTTCCTGGAGATACCTTCTCATAGTTTGTTCATCTTCTGCTGATCTTCTTCTCTATAAATTACAATATTATTATTTTTAAAATGTATTTACTTTAAGCAGTATAAAATCAATTTTGTATCATACCAATTCACCACCCGGTAAATTAACACTTGAAAGAAGTAATACAGAATCAAGTTTAGAATTTGTGTCAACTTTCCACCGTTTCTGCTGTACTTCGGTTATGCGACCAACAATTACATCTCCTATTTCACCTTGATAACGTGCTTTTAAAGGTCTGATTGATATAAGTTTATTTACTTTTTCTAAAACACCAGCTACAGAGGCGCGTAATGTGTTTTCGTCATCCACGTATGTTCCGTGTCCTCTAATAAAATTATATAATAAATGAATTTTTTTCTTTTGGTTTTAAGAAAACATATGTACGCATTTACCTCAAAAAATCAGGTTGACTAGAAATTTCTTCTCCTGGAGTATAAATTCGAGGTTGTACATTTTCATTTTTTATTAAATTTAGATCGATTCTATTTATTGCCAAACGTACAATAATAGGTGGATATTCTTCCATTATAGACAATATTTATGCACTAAATAAAATATTTATATGTTATATACATATATTTGAAATTACATATATATGAAATACAATGGCATAGAATATACTATTGTAAGAATTACTATTTGCCTATTATAAATTAATTGTATATTATATATTTAAATAACAATGAATAATATATGTTAAGTAACAAGTAACAGTAAATAATATACCATAAAAAATAATAACGTTTAGAAAATTTATCAAATTTTTTTATCTAATTTTAAATTTAAAAATTAATATATTAAAAGGAGTAATATATCTAAATAGATAAAATATTGTTTAAAAAATGTCGTTATCTAAAAATGTAATAAACCTTATAAATGTTTTTAATTGTAATTGAAGGTACGAAATTTGACGTTAAATATATCCTTAAAACTATACAAACGGAAGATCCCTAAAACTATCCAAACCGAGGATCTCTAAAACTATCTAAAATCGAGTATTATATTGATAAAAATTAAATTAAATTTTAGTTTTTGTTGCTTAATTCCTATTCCTTTTGAATTAAAATTGGATTAGGTTTAAATTATGTATTTAATATTAAATTTCATACAATAACATAATTGTTTTTAATACTCTTTTTATATTTTGCCTTTTTTAAACAACTGCTTTCAACGCATTAGAGGTTAAATAATATCTGAAATACCGATTAAATAATAAAGTATTATATATTATTTTTAGTAAGGATAATAAATTATATGTTTAAATGAATTTTAATTTCATATATTGGTAAGTAATAACTAGGCACATATAGTAACATGCATACATACATATATGTGTGTGTGTGTGCGCGTGTGTGTACATAAGTGAATAGTGAAATAAATATAAATGAAGTAACATAGGTAAGTGAAATAAATTAAATAATTTTTATATTATATTACAATTATATAAAATCTAATATATATATATATACATATCTTTTCAGTATTTTATAATGGAAGACTTTATTCCAACACGAGTATCAAAAATAAAAAAGGATGGTATAAAAAGATTTATATTAATAAATTATGAAAAACCAAAAAAAAAGATAGAAATTGTTAAATGTGAGGGAAACAGTGAGGCACAAAATTCTAGATTCAATGTGACAAAAAACGAATGGAGTAAAAATGATGATAGAAAGAAACGAGAATTAGATATGAAACGCGTCAGATACGAGGTTATGAAATTTGGCATGTCTGGTTTCAAAGGAGCAGAAGCAGAAGAAGCAGAAGTTGCACTTGCTATAAGTTTAGGAGCAAAACCCTCAAAGAAGGAAGGTATTAATTATAAAATATTGCAAAATAAGAAAAAAAACCATAAGGAAACATGGCAGAAAGATATAACATTAGCATCAAGTCTTAAAAAAAGTCTATTAAATGACAAACATAAAAAATCACATAAAGGTTCTGATAGTTTGCTAAAGATTTATGGAAAAATAAATGAAAAAAACACTGTAAGATAAAAATAAAATTTTAACTATAAACATTTAAAATATTTTTAGTTATTTTGTTCAATAGTTACAACATTAACTAATTGTCTAACAATAATATATTTCATGAATTGTATATTATATATATATGTGTATGAATAACAAGTAATAAAATAATATTTTTATATTTTTGTGAATTCATTCGGACCAGCCTTGAGCTTCAATAGGAGGATACATATTTTTATCTACTCATATTTAAAATAGATATTCATATTGTGTTCACTATGCCATAATGGAATGATTTGGCATTTAAAAAATCACACTTTTGCTCGAAGTCAATCAAATGCTGCAGCTGTTGGTGCAACCTCGAGCAACATTTGAAGAAAGGCATTTACTCCTTCTGTAAACAGAATAAATGATGCGATTTTTCTTATTTTGCATTAATATTTTTATCAATGATGATTTTTGAATGATCAGAATTACCCATAAATTTGGGCACATATCCATATTTCACAAACGGGAGGTAGACGAGCATGCCTGCTAATATGAACCCAGCCGCATACAAGTATTCAATTTGAGGTTTATCGATGATCGGCGCTACAATCAGGTACGCAGAGATTCCAAGTACGAGAACAGGTATTATCAGTGGACATTTATATGGTCGAGGATGATTCGGTCTGGTTCTTCGCATTACTAATAAAGCTAACATCGCTCCGCCATAAAAGATCCAAGCAGTGAACGAAAAAAAATCGATCAAAGAATCAATATTTCCTGATAGTACCATTGCTCCTAAATAATGGAAAGATATTTCATTAAATATTTGGAATATGTATATCAATCAAAACCAGAATAAGGTAGGTGTAAATAATACCTGCAACAAGGGAATGGAAGATAAGTCCTGGTGCAGGAGTAAAACGTCGCACGTGCACATAACTAAGACAATCAAGTAAATGACCCTCTCGAGATGCGGCAAAGCAGAGTCTACCTGCTGCAAAAAGAGTACCATTTGCAGAACCAAATGTGCTGATTGCAACAGAAAGGGGCATAAGCCATGCCATAACGCCAAGAATTCGATTTCCGAACGTCTGCAAAACAAATCAGTTTTTGAATATGAATTTTTATTTGAATCTCTGTCTTTTTTTGTCTGACTTTAGGTGAAGAATTCTCTTACCACTGCAACAGCTTCACTTTCGATCATTTCCGAAGGTGACATCACAGCTAGATAGGAAATGTTTATCAATGCGTAACATAGCGTGACAAGGGGTATACCAATCATAATAGAACGTGGTAGATTTTTGGAAGGATTTTTGATTTCTTCGGTAACATAATTGAGATTGTTCCATCCATCATATGCCCATAAACCAGTATAAAAAGCTGTGGCTAATCTGCCTATATTAACAGTACCACCGTCCATGGTATCGAAAGCACCTTTCAAATGCTGCGTATTACCCTGTATCAACTTATAAGAGCCACCAGCAATTACAACAAGTATGGCGATCAGTTTTGCTGCGGTAAATGCGTTTTGTACACCTGTGGCTAGATTGACACTGTAACAGTTTACTAACAGTATAAGTATGATCGCCAGAAGTGCAACGATTTTGACGACTTCCTCGGGTGGATCACAATCAGCCGCGAATGCCTCAACAGCGTACTGTGCGAACGACAAAGAGATTATTGCCATCTGAGATGGTTTTAAAACCAAAGTGGAAACCCATGAGAAGAGAAAAGCAGGTGGTGCACCGAATGCGTCCATAAAGTAAGCGTACTCGGCGCCGCTGCTCGTATTCATCGTACCCAGCTCAGCGTATGCTAACGCACCGCACAAACTCAACAAGCCACAGGCCGTCCATACGAGGAAGCTGATTCCGATACTGCCGGTTCGAACCAGAAGCCCTGATGGCGAAACGAATATCCCAGAACCTATCGTTTCGTAATTTAACGAAGAAGAAGAAGAAGAACAAGAAGAAATTGAGATTGTACTATTTTTAATTAATCGTATAAGATTTTACTGATCGTATAGATTGCTCTACCTATCATAGTACCAACGATTAGAGCCACCCCACTGACGAGTCCCACCCGTCTCTTGAGGTGAACAGAGTTGTTCTCCTCTGGGTCCGTCCCCTCCAGCCCTCCACCCCCTCCACCACCGTCTTCATCATCTCCCAAATCCCCAGATTTAATTTCTTTTTGTTTTCGTACATGTAGCTGTTGTTCTTGTTGATGTTGGAACGGCGATATAATTGGGTTCCAACCATTGCTGTTACCGTTGTTTCTAATCGATCGAGAGACCAACGTCGTTTCAGGAATTCCATTCCATCCACCGCTTTGTAACTGCTGTTGCGATTGGTTTCCGTTACTTGTCTGTGGATCATGTCCCACGGTAGCTGAAATCATTCATATTGTTTCATTTACTAAAAAAATTATTATTATTTTAAATCAAACAAATTGATTTTTAAACCATCATTCAACGTTATTATGTGATATTATTACAGTATAGTTGTAAGTATACCGTTAATCGAATAGAAGGTTTACACAGAAATGGACCGTATGGTTACCTTCGTACATAATTTATTAGGCTTTATTATCGACAGTTTCAACCAACTCCTCTGCTACTTGCAAATGGTACAAATTTCCGTGAAGAAATTTGACTTTATAGTCATTAACTAATATTTATTAATGAGAAGATCGTTTGAACATTAATGTCCACTTTCTTACGTATTCTGTACACTTTGTAATTACAGAAAAAAAAACACGTGAATAAGATCTTTCAGAAAATCTTACTTAAATGATATATAAACGAATTATCGATAAAGTCACTACAAACAAAATCGATGTGAAGATGTGAAGATAATTGTATTTTAAAAAACGCAATTCTTTTCTTTTAGCAAAAACACTTTTCTTTTAGCAACTAATAAAACATATTTGCATACTTCAAAGAACCACGATGATCTAAAAAGCGACAAATTGTTGAATTTGTATTTTGTCGTCATGTGACGTACATCATTATATTATTATAACCGAGGTATTATTGTTACCATAATAGTTCGCATGGCCAAACGCCAAAGATTTCTCGTGACTGCGATCTTTTAACGTACACAATTTGTTATGAAATACAAACACGTTTCTCAAAATCATGACGCGGCGGTTTCTTTAACCAATATCAGAAATATCGGTAATGTAATCGAATAAACTCGATACTACATTTGTTAATCGTCTTTTTGATAGATTATTTATTACATTTTTTTGATTATTTGATCTATTTTTTCCTATACTGACCAATTGTGCACATTAACAATTGAAACTCGTGATAATAGCGTTGATACTGAATGTCGATAGTAAATGATTTGAAAATAGAAAAGCATAAACGTTCATTTTAATGAGCTCGTGAGGTAGGTAATAGTTACATTCGACCGAACTTCGTATTACACAAGGCATTCGTGGTTTCATCTTCAAGGTGACCTTTCGATAAATTATTGATTTTCCTATTGACGCATCCATGTTAATAATTTATTATTGCATCAGATTTAATATTTATCTTAAAATATCATTCCGATTTCTTCTTTAAAATACATTACATAGAGTACATATATTTTTTGACGTACGTATACACACACACACACGCGCGCGCGCGCGCGCGCCCACACATACATATATACATAAAATATTTTAATTTCTTTATTTCTTTCTCTACTTTTTAATTTCTTTATTTTTTATATGATATATAAAAAAAATCGAAAAACTAATTATAATATTTAGTATTCACGGAATGTATTATTTTAATTTTAATTTCATTTGGACTTTCTTCATTAATGAACATTTTGCCCAATAGCTTCAATAGAGACATAAAAAATGCTGATTATTTATATTTTTAAATGGCAACGTATCATTTAGCTATATATCTTTTACAATTCAAGTTCAATATCTTGGATAATTCTTTTAGTAAAATTGAATATATAACATCGAATGTGAAATATTGTTAATATTTGATTAAACATAGATGATCGATGGGAAACGTAATTATGTGTTGTAACTATATTTATGTTATAATAAAAGTTCTGTAAGATTTGTGGCTAAACTGTCTTGTTTTATTTAACAATCTACAAAAAAATAATTCAGTGTGACAAAAGATGCACATATTATTTTGTGAATCACTATAATATGTAAATATGAAGGAAAATAAATATACAAGATGAAAATATGTGACATAAATTATACAACTGTTTTTAAATTCTGATCTACTACCAAACAATGGTTACAAATTAATTAAAAACATAAGCTATAAATACTTTATGCAAGAAAGAAATCAATTTTATAGTTTTAAAAGACTTGAGTAAAAACATGATGCTTGAAAAGGAATATTATCAGTGAACATTATGCATGTCCAACGACAAATTATTATATATGTGAATTTATGTGGTAAGACGATATGCTAACACGGATATTTGCAGTATATATATATATATATATATATATATATATACATATATATACATACATGTATATATATAGAGTCAATTCATAGCCTTCCTTCCTATCGTTTAGCACGAAATGATTTTACAAAAAGAATCTTTGTTTTTTAATTCGAGTTACGTTCTTCAAGTTTCATTTCACTGTTTATATCAGAATTTTCATTAGTGGTACTTATACATATGTACATATATTATATATACTTCTATATAAATGTAGTATGCTTCCAACCGTGTTAATACCTATTGTGACAAATTGTCGTAATGATTCAATTGCATTTAATTGATCGTTCGTGCGAAAGAAACCGATCTCTGTATAGCGTCTTGTATGAAAGAGGATTTTGTTTACAACTAAAAACTAAATTGGTTATGAAATGAAAAAGAAAATATAAACTAACGTTTCTTTTAAAAAGAAATGTGAAGGCTTTAGAATCAAGCGTGATACAATGCATGTCCTAATTGTATTCATTAAGCTGCATAATGCATTTTATATCTTTCAATAGATGTATCAAATTCCATTTGATGTTAGTAATCTATTTGACGAGCCGTAGAAATAAAGTTTCAACCATCTTATCAATATACATCAACGACATCGATTGATCGAGTTCGAGATTGTAATATGCCAACGCTAATGATATGCTTCGAATATATTTAAAAATAAATACTTGATCATCATTACGTAAATAATGATGGCAAAAATTCAATTTGTTCTCAACGTCAAATTGTAAATTTTGTTCGTGTAAAGTTGCTGATATATGTATAGTCATATGACATTGGTCGATGGTTTTCGTTCCATTCTATTGATCATTATATTTACCATTACTTAACAGAGCGAAGATAATTTTAACTTTTTCATTTTACATAAAATTTCTATTTCGAAAAAACAGTTTATATATAAATCGAAACTGATCAAAGCTTTTGATTCAAAATTCAGTTATTATATGCGTTCTGTATGTAACGTGTTGGATTTTTAGAAAATCATGAACGCGCTTCTAGTAATCGTATCGTTTAGAGTAGCAAGGTTTTATGATAAAATCAACATCGCTTAGAACACATACTACCTAATCCAGATAGTAACTGAATATAACGGAGAAGATCAAAATACATTGGTTCGCATAGAAAGTACAATTGGCTTAAACGAAATACGCATTGTAGAATAGTCATTGCTGCTGTTCGTTCAGCAATTTGTTAAGAAGTCGTTATTCGTCTATTTGTGTGTCTATTCGTTACATTATGTGTTGTCCAACGTGTATTATCATGACATGTCAAAAATAATCCATGAAATTTGCACGAGAATAATATCAAGATCAATATTTAATGATTTATCCACTATTCATAAAAATATACATCTCTTAAGAATATAAACTGCAGAGTTCTCCGGATTAAAAAATAATTTTTCATATTCACTTAAATTATCATAATCACTTAAAAATTATCGCGTAGATCTGTTCTATTAACAGATGGTTTTACTAACATGAAAAGATATAGTAGCTGAGTCTAATAAATGAATAAATTGATGATAAATTTTTATTTGCAACGGAAACGAAAAACCACTTGCGCATAGTGTCTTAAAATACACAGTAAGACTAAATTTAACATTGAGGTGAATCTGGAAATTTGATTCCTGTAAAATAAAAGTAAACAAACAATAGGCATATATAAATAGAATATTAAGGGATATTTTAAAGTTAATAAATTTAAATATGAAAAATAAAAATATTCTTAAAATTACGTGAAAATTTTGTATATCTCATGCATTTTCGAATTTCTTCTTTCTTTCTAATTATATGTATTATATATTTATATAAATAGTTAAACGTTAAATGATTAAATAGTTAAAATATAATATATATCATAATTAATATATAAATATATATTATAATTAATATAAATATATATTATAATTAATAATATATAAGATATTTCTTTATTTTTTTTTTTTATTCAATTACTTATATTTTTTGTTGAACTCGATTATAATTTCTCTTTATTTTATTTTTGAAGTGAAATGATATATTTTAAAATATGCTAATTTATAATATATTTTAATTATACGAACTTTACTATTCCATTCATTTATTAATATTAATAAATATAAAATTAGAAGAAATAAAAAGGAAGATTCTTATAAATCATAAATAATACGAATTTTTTTTTTGTTTCATGTTACTAAATAATATCGGCCAGTAATATAATATGAATATTATGTTACTTGTCTTTGATATATTTTTATATATCATACTGTGGTATTTATATAAGAAAAAAACATAATTAACTATACGAAATATAAATTGCGTTACGTCCTGTATATACATATCCTGTTTTACAACTAACATAAGTATATATCAATTATTTGATCGATGAATTACGAAAATGTCTTATTAACACTAAACAATTAATGTGATTCCTCATTCTAAATCATTTACCGAATTAAAATAGTAAAATATAATATAATATAATAAAGATAATAAAATCTGTTGCATTGTAGATACACATTGCATTGCAAATGCGTTAGGATTTATGATTTAATCATTTTTTACAGATTTATTAATTTTTTTAATTCTACGAAAATTATATATAACTCAAACCAAAGTCAAATTCTTCATATTAATGAAAAAACTCTTTCAAGAACAGAAATTATATTTATGTAACGAACGAAAATAAAAAAGCGCGCGAATTTTATTAATTGCAAATAAATGGCTAGTCTTTCTATAAATAATAATTATTACACGGTATATAGTAATTGTAAGGAAAAATGTCGCTCACCTCGTTTGAAGGGCGCGACATGCATGACTCTAAAAGGGACCGATAAAAAGGGCGGACTGTGAGACCGCCTCTCATGACACTACGGCGACTTTTTGAAGCAACCACTGTCTCTGCCGTATACACAGCTGTTTTTGGCCCGCCGTCTGCTTCTTTGCTGCGCTAAATTCGCTCGCAAATTTTTAGTTCGTGTTTCAATGGGCGACTTTTACGTACGCCCTTCCTTCTCTTTTAAAGTTTGAACAATTACGATTTATCCGAATCAAACTGTAGTCCTTTTTTATTTAAAATCGAGTATTTTCAAATTGGAATCCTTCCGATAACATTAATCGTTTAATACAAATTTACGTGTTTTCTATATAACTATATATTCATATACGACTCGCACCAATCTATCTCCGACGATGAACTGGATGTTCGAGTTTAACAGAGGGAGACGTACCCGCTAAAGAACGAATGAGGTTAGGAAGGGGAAATTGGGAGTGCGACAAAGAAGGAGACTATTACGAACGCCTAGCGTCGGCGCTTAAATTCGCTCGATATCGTTTTTTCCTATTTCGACTTTTATTACATATCTATAAAATATTTTTCATACTTTAAGTTATTTTGTTTTTAAGCTTTTCTATACCATTATTGTATATAAACATATTAGTTTCAATAGATATTTACAAATATTAACGTTTACACACAATTAAATAGATAAATGTATAATTATATAATATTACAATTGCATATTTCACAATTTTGAAATAAATTATTAAAATAATAAATAATACATGGAAAATAAATAAGAAGATAAAGAAAAAGATTGCAGGGTTTCTATTGATGCAAAATAATATAAATGTATATTATTATTGTAATAAAAGAAATGATTTTTTTATAAGTTTCTTAAAGAAAGTAATATACAAAATAGAACAAATACTATATATTAGTATTTTATACATTCCAACAGTAAATAATATAAATACAATAACAAGTAGTATCAGTATAATAGTCATATTTTTGTAATCATAAGAATTGGGTGTTAAGTAAATTTCAACATTATTGATTAAGTAATTCTATTTCGTAACTACAAATTATAGTTATAGTTATATTCTAACAAATTATAATATTACAGTGGTATAAAAATTATGCTTTTACTATATTAATGTACTGCATATCAATAAAAAAATGTATATATTTGTAAGAAAATGGATTATTAAATTATTAATTATAAAATTGGAGATATAACAAAACATATTTTATAATATATATGATTTTACAATAAAAAACCTAACAGTTCCATTGTCACAATATTACAAAACATCGTGTCATCAATTATACATGTTAATTAATTTTAAGTTTTAACAGTGGAACAAATGGAAATATAAAATGTTTTAAATATTGTTTATATTTTTTTAAAAAATAATTTTTAATTTATTCCTATATTTTTTATTTAATTGTAAACAACTTTGTACATACAGTGGCAAATGCAATCAATGTATTTGTAAAATATTTTAGTTTCAGAATCAACTGTAGTTTCTTTGTTTCAATAGAAGTTTGATGCCAATATGTAAATAAAATTAATTTATTTTTGTACTTATAGTTAGTATATTCACATTATTACATATGTATGAAACACGCACACTTATGATTATATATTCCAGAATTTAAATATAACAAATGAATTTTTGTTTTGTAAATGTTTTTATGCTAGGCCAGCTTCTGTGTGCAATTTCATATCATAAAACAAAACTGTGATTACGTGCAATATATGTAATATTCTTTGATTAATTATTTTGAACAATTGTTTATATATTACAAATTACAAAAAAAAAACAAATATTGGAAACAATTCAATGTGCCTTAATAAAATAACGGTAGACAAGAGTCGCCAGTACCCCAAGAGCAATTGGAATCAGCCACGATCTCCAAGAACCACTGCAACTAGCAATAATCACATCACAATACAGACTTGACTATATTATATATTTTGAATTTTAATAACTTCATGAATTTGGGTAGCACAATTACCATTTATACGACAATCATATGATGGCTTCACGACAAAATAAAAAATATAAATCTATTGTTCCAAGTATTATTTTATAATAAAATTAGATTTTCAATCGTGCTATCCAATTAATATAAATAATTGAGAAATGAAAGTACACCATTACCAAAGATATTAGTAACAGAATTATATATCTGCAATATTTTAGTTAGTATATATACATTATATGTAATATAATTATATGTAATATTACACATAGTATATATTCACACACACATACACACAATATTAACTAATACGTATGAAAAAATATACCTAGAATTATCTACGTCAGACACATCAGTTAATTCACTATTCCCTTGTGTTCTTTCTTCCTAAAATTAATAATTTTTTATTCCTTAATCATTGTCATTGATAATAGGAATAGAAATTAGCAGTAAAAAACATAAAATTATCTTAAAATTGAATCTTATACGTACTTTTACTAATTCGCCAATTTTAAATATCTCCATTAATTCTCTTGCATCACTTGAATGACCAATGTCTTCAAAAGCTTCTGTACAATCTTGACCACCCTGTTCCAAAAGAACTTCTTCTCCACCAGGATGCTTAAATTCAAGATATGGAATAAACGTAAATCTATTGAAAAATACTAATTATAAAAGAAATAATGTAAAGTATATAATTACATTTATAAATTGAGTCACATTGTAAACTTTATTGTGAATAATAAACCACAGATCTTTATTATCGTTATGTTTAGCAACTTCTTCCCGCGTATAAAATTTGGTATAAGCGGTATCACCAGTATTATTCTCGGATGCCATATTTTTTCTTTGCAGTAAATATTTTACAATAAATATACGAGTATTATATAGATATGGCTGAAAGGAATGAATGAAATATTCAATATATAGTAAATGACGTATTGTGAGAGTATTATTATGTTAAACTTAGTTCAAAAAATACAAATCACGCAAAAATTTATTCCGCAACTTATACTTTAGTTGCGACTGTAGCTACAGTCTGAATTCAGTGAATCGGTCAGTGAATGTTTCGAACCTTGTACTCATGATAGTAATATTGAGCGCCAACGAAATCTATAAAATTATTTATCCTTTAAAGGTTATCAGTAATATCTTTCTCATACAAATTATTTTAATTGAATTTTAAACAACATAATATCAGAAATTATAAGCATTACTTCAAGTATATAGAGATACATGTTTATATGCAAATTAAATATTTTAGGAATATTTAGATTATATCAAAATTTTTACAAAATTTCAATATTTTTATAACATAATGCAATAATATAAATTAAAAGTATTTATTGCTATAATATGGAAACTTATATTTAAATGTAAAATATAAATTGATTCAATTCTTTTTATGCATTTGTACGACTACTTTTTATCAGTTTTTACTGTCCAAAATTGTGAGTTTTAAAGTTGAACCAATAGAAAATCGCCGTTTTCATTGAAATGTTTAAAGTAATGTTTACATAGTTTTATTTAGAATATTAATATTTAGATCAAATGTATTTTTATTAATGAAATACGAACAACTACGAATAAATTTTACGAATAAATTTGTTTAATATTTTATTTTTCAATTATGCATTAAGAAGTAATGTTTAAATTTTGTGGAATAGAATCATATTTATAATTAAATAGTAATATAACATGAATCTTACCGGCATTTCGTCCATACTTATTATTATTAATTTATTAATTGTTTGTATAAAATGTGAATTTTCATTTATGTCAATGTTATCATCTGGATTTGATAAAATCAGTAATACAGTAAGAAATGTACAATGTAATTTTGGAGAATGTTGTACAACCGAATATATTTCTCCTGACATTGATAGTATGTATATTAAGTAGAAAATTTTAAGGTTATTTATATTGTGAGATCGTGTTTATATATAATCAAATTAACTATGATAATTCTAGAGTTAGATGATAATCTAAATAAAGAACTTTATGGACAAGAAATTGCTCATCATATAATTATAAATGCTCTACGTGGACATTTAACATCAGCTAACCCTCCAAAAGCTCTAAGTATGAGCTTCCATGGTTCACCAGGCACTGGTAAAACTTACATAAGTCAAATGATTGCTAAGTTTTTTTATAAAAAGGGCGATCAAAGTAAATTTTACCACTTTTTTAATGGCCGTAATGATTTTCCTCTGCAGGAAAAAGTAAATGAATATAAGGTATGTTTCACTTGTTATTAGAAAATTATTTAGGTTTACATTTAATATATTTTATATTACGCAGGAAGAATTATATAAAATTATTATTAATAGTTTACAAAAATGTGAAAGATCAATGTTTGTATTTGATGAAGTGGATAAAATGCCAGAAGGTTTACTAAATGTTCTTGTACCATTTTTGGACTACAATACATGGATCAAATCATGGAGATTTACAAGCACTTCTATAGATACAAGGAAAGCAATTTACATATTTTTATCCAATACAGGCAGTTCACGAATTACTCAGCGTTTATTAACACTTTGGGAGGAAGGTAAACAGAGAAGAACAACTAAACTTCAAGATTTTGAAAATTTAATAAGTGTTGGGGCATTTAATGAAAAGGGTGGCTTTTATCATAGTGATACAATAGACTCTAGTGTTATAGATCATTATGTACCTTTTTTACCACTTGAAGAAGTACATGTGAAGAAGTGTTTAAGAAAAGCTTTCATAAACAGAGGAGTACATCCTACTAATGAAATGATAGAAGAAGGATTATCATATGTGATTTTTGGACCTCCTCCACATAATATCTATGCAACTACTGGCTGCAAAAGACTAGAACAAAAAGTAGCTGCTATTATATATGCTAATAAAAAACACAGAATAGAATTTTGAATATAGATACGTATTATTTTTTTTTGTCTTAATGTCTCAATAGGATCTGAATTTTATTGGTTATTCTCTTATTGGCACAATCAGAAAATGTGTAATAGTTAAAAAAAATAATACAATTAATTTGTTACATTAAATACACATAATGATTATTTATATATTTATGTATGTGTATATTTATATTTAAGAAATAGCTAAAATTTTTATTATCGACAGTACAGAATTACAATATATACAATTGAGTCTTGGCAATTGACCTCAAAATATGGTCATAAAGGCGAAAGCTGTCCAGAATTATAAACATTTGGCGATAAATTTTTTGTATGATTCTAATATATAAGAATATTTAGACAACTTTAATCTTTATGACTTTTCTAAACTTTATTCGTACTGTTATATTGAAAATAATTTTTTTGATCTATACAAGTAGCTAAACATTTGTTTTTATGTGTTCGGTTTCCGTATACGAATATGTACTTTCTATTTATATGATTGTGATAGAATATACCTCAAATAAAGAGAACAAAATAAATTTTATTTTTATAATGATACTAATAAATGTGAAGATAAATCTTTCTATATTTTATATAATGTAAAACTTCTTTTTTTTGTTCTCCATTGAGGCATAAATTTAATAAAATATGATTGCATGATGCTATGATTAATACATAAATTTTGATCGTCGTGCTACCATATAAGTAAAATATCGAAGTAGTATAATTTATGGTTATTCTTCTTCAACATATTCTTTTGGAAAAAACCCTACTTGATCTCCAATTTTTCCTTTCCACCAACCTTTGGCATCACCTTCCTTGCTTAATACCACAACTCTGCAACCTCGCCGCAGGCTTAGTTGATTCCGTTCTCCTCCGCGAAAATCAAATAATGCTTTAGCCAAGACACGTCTATATGGCCATAGCAGGCGTTGATCTAACTTTTCAAAATTTTCTGATAACGATGCCCGCTCATAATATTCAACAAGTTCAACTACGCTTTTAAAAAAACGAGATTCACTAAGATAATATACATCAGCACCATCAACATTGCGTTTAAATACTCTTATATGTTTTACTGTTCCGTCTGCCCTATAATATGAGATTAATGTTTTTAAATACACTTATATTTAAACTCAATATTAAAAAAAAAAAAAGAAAGATGTATGTGAAAGTCTTACTTGATACTAAGAGCATAATTGGTTTCGTGTTTCAAACGTGGTTGTCCAGCAGGTCGTACTCGCAGCATATAAGTACCATCTTCACGAGGTTCTAATTTATTTGATGCTGTATCACGTCCCATTTCTCCTACAAACCATAATTTCACTGAGAGAGCACGTTCACATGGTAGAGGTGGTGGAGGTGGAGGTGGTGGAGGTATTGGCATACACCGACCCGAATGTGCAATGCATTGTTTATGTACAGCATAACGACAGGTCTCACATCGATATCCCTATTTAAACGAATAGCTTATTAGGAAATTCGTATTATGATATATAATAGCTTACAATTAATGTTTTACCTGAAAAATTCGTCCCTTTAAAAATTTACCACATCGTTGACAACTACGTGGTGTGTCGAATGTTGTAAGTTTAAATTTATGATTTGTATTGCGACATGCTGCGGGATTAACATTATCCATTGCATCTTGCAATGCTTTGATCCACATTTGCTTTTGTTCTTCTGTTCTTGCATACAAAGTATATGCAGTATATTCTTGTTTATGGACCAACAGCCATTGATAGGACCACCGAGAATCTCTGCCGAGTGTTCGTCTTCCTGTATGATCCTCTAACCGATAATCATCAAGACGTAAAGTCTCACGATAGCAATATTGTTCTCCTCTACCCGCTTTACAAATTAATACTACTTGTTCGAAAACGAATGCGTAACGAGCTTTTACTCGTTGATCACCGTGAGCTTTTACCTAAATATGATTGCAACATTTTGTTTAAATTTTAAATATATTTGTTTATATGAAATTATTACCTTAAGCTCTCCATCCCTAAGTAATCGCCCAAAATCTTTTAATTGCACATCCTCTGGAACGTCCCAATCAATTATTGATGCTTGAATATCTTTTATAATGTCCAATGTGTCTGAGTCACGTTTTATTTCATTAATATATTGTGCTATGTCAACCATTACTTCTCTAGCTTTTCCAAGTTGACGCCTATCTTCCAGCCAATCACAAGGAGTTTCTTCTACTAGTTTGTCAAGCAATAAGTGATATTTTAATATTCTTTGCATTGGGACAGATAAAATATCTCGCAATTTGAATTTGCCATTATTTGCTTCTTGTTGACATCTCTACAATTACCATTTTCATTAAAAATAAGATATATAAAATATATAAACATTAAGAACAAATGTCTTAAAACATACAATAACTTCTTGATTAACTAATTCATAACGAACACATGCTTCTTGCAATGTGCTTTGAGCGAGGGTAAGATTTGCACAATAATCGCCATAAATAAGGAATTTCTCTCGCCAATCGAGAAAAACCTGCGCTAAAGCAGCGCCGGTCCTTGCTTTCCGAAGTTGACTATGAAAACCGGCATGAATTTCTGCAAGTTCCTTTATACCAAAAAAAATTCGTGCAGAATCTTCGGATCGTAGTAACGGGGAAAGGGGTCTAGCGAAATGTTTAAGTAAACTGTTAAGGACATCAGAATAATTTCGTTCTGTTTCAACAAGTTCTTGTATTACATAATCCCTTTTTTCACCGCCACAGATTGCACCATCCTGTTTCATAAAAATCGATTGAAAATTTTTTTTATAGGAAGTAATATAGAACACAAAACATACTATAAGGCACAATAAAACTAATTATTAATGTTACGATTTAAAATGACATTGGGATGAGTTTTTGATGATCGCATGCATGTAAGACAAATGCCAATATTTAACGACCTGTGCAACAGATGGAGGAGGTGGCAAGTGTAGACTACAAAGGTCCTGGTAGATTTCTTCACTTTGTACATGGCTGCAATATGCTCCATATCCATCTTCCTCCCCAACTGGATCTTCATTGTCGCCTCCTCCACCTGCTTCATTTCCTTCTCGCCTTCTAAATCTTCTGCGACGACCTTCGTCTTCACGGCTTTAGCATAAAAATATGAACAGCCATGCACTATTCATGCGTGAAAAAAATAAAATTTCTTGCGAACTTAAATTATTTGTAGCAACTGTAGATACTGTTACTAATATAGTTAGCACATAAATTTTCAAAGAAAATGTTGAATAAATTTTAAAATAGTGCCAGTATCACTGTAGTGAGTTAATTTTGCAGTAAAAATTTGTAAATAATACTTTTTTATATATCAAATAAACAATACTTGACTCTTATAATGGAATACAGTGATGTTTGGTACTTTTATTGTAAATCTTCAAACATTTAAGTTGCAAACGACAGATACCTTCTCTGTGGAAGGCCAGTCGTGCTGAGAATTACTCGAGAAGCAAAGTAATTCCTGATATACTTGGGATTCATCTACATCCATACCCTTAGATTTCATGGTAAATGTCCCCACTCCTGTTGTGGGACTAAACCCATTGATATAAGTTATTATAAATGATTTGATGTTTTTTATAGATCAGTTTTTATGATAATTTATGAAGTTTTTATCTTTAAGTGAAGTGTATTTGTATATTTCAACTATAAATATATTCAATAAATCAATATACTTCATTAAAATTTAAATACTTACCCTGCACCAGCACTTTGTAAGTCCTTATAGATATCTTCTTGTGATCTACCATGACCTATAGAAAAACCTCTGTAACAAATATTTGTTGACATAATAAAATAATACAATTTACAGATATAAAACATTATATGCTGATTATATAATTACTTACAATATACCTTTACGTCTCAAACGAGCACAATTTGATAAAACTGATAAAGTACGTAATACACGAAGAAAGTCTGATAAATCAAACAACATAGTAGGTTCAAAAAGTTCAGAATCAGTTAAGCCAAATGTAGTTGAACATGCTGATAGAAATACTTTTATATTTCTTAAGCACAAAAATTGTGCCATTTGTGGTTTTTGATTTACATCTTTCATGTCTATACAACCAGGATCCACTGTATTTAGAAGATTGCATAGCAATACACCATCTCTTAATGTATATGCTAAATCAACAGCAGTAGCCTCTGGCCAATTTGCTTTATGATCTGCCCTCAAAGCTCCACATCTTGTTAACCATTTAACACATTCATGCCAACCACTTCCATTATCTATTCGGCTCATTTTCGTTTATTTGATTTTTAGAACAAAATATTAAAAATTTACGATGAATATTATTTCAATATATAGTGCATTAGGCCATAAAGATTTCGTTAATGTATTTTCTTATATTAGAAAACTGTAAAAATATAAAAATATGATTCAAGTTAACAGCTTATATAAATATACTTTGACAACTAAAAAAATAAATAATATCATATCTAAGGATGTAATTTTAATAGATAAAATTCCCAAAATTATATCATGACAAAGAAACATCGTGAATTATATGTTATTAGAGCAAATAGTATTTTTGAAAATATACCTTCATTCGACGAAGAATCTATAAATTGTTTCTTCGTTCTTCTGTCAGTGTTAAGAATATTCTGTATAGTTCTATAAAGGAATTCATTATTGTGTTTCGTGTCGGGTTTTACAGATGTTTCAACGGAATCTGTAGTGCCATTTAAAATGGTTTATTGGCAGTGTCATTGCTAAGAAAGCATTTGGCCGAATTATAACTTTAATATACAGTTATTACTTCACACAATGTTTCTTGTTTTCTCATTGTAGTATTATGACGTTCGGCCTGCTGCAACTTATGATCGCCATATTGCTACTTCACTGCAGTCGATCATATAATAAATCTCAATGCGGTGTTTGTTTTACGTATCGAACTGCAGATGGAGTTAAATGTTTGTATAAGCATTGATAAGTAAATATATTTGAAATTTTAAAAAGTCATTCAAATTGTTAAACTTGATAAATATTTGCAAAAATGCAATTATTTCTTACCCGTTTGTTTCTTATTTACATTTATTTTTATCTACATATGGTATAAGAAATTAAAAATATAATATGCTATTTTAAGATAACAATGTTCTTCAAATAATCTCATTGTACGGTTATAAATAATGTTGATCTATTGATGTCATACATTAACATTATGTAAATATAAAAATAACAGTTACATATTTTAAGAATTATATTCGCTATTATAAGTGTAATAAACATATTGTTTGAAACATATGAAACATAGGATACATTAATTCACTAACCAATCAACCAATAGGACAAAGAAACTCTAATGACGTAAAGTGATGTTTCATTCAGTTACTCTGCCAGCTGTGCAGTGTGTCGATGACAGTAGCGTCACTGTTTAAAAGTTGTTACATCTTATTGTGTTTTATTTGTATAATACAGCAGTTTACGGTAAATATATAGAGATTATTTATTATGTATACGATATACAGTGATAGAAAAAAGAAAGTCTAAGATTAATACGGGTATAAATAAAATTTCTATCGAGCAAACACTTTTTCGTATTAATTAATTTATCGCTCGTATATTTTGGGACGAAATAAATTTTCTTTCTTAATAAACATTACTTCTTTTATCAATTATAATTCAGGTTTATAAAACAATTATGACTTTTTTTTTACTCTTTACTTTAAATTTTAAACTTTGTCTTATTCTGTATTTTTTTAGTTGTCACTGTAGATTTTATTTATTATCATAAAAATTATAAATATCGTATATCTTAAAGAGAAAAGAAAGGAAATAATAAAAAAAAAAATGCAAATTGAAAATATTTTAATTTTGTCAATGTATATGAATATATTTGAACATATTCAACATGTTTTTTGTATTTTATAAATAATTAAGGCATCTTATATTTAACATAAATGTTCAAGTATAAAAAATTTTAATCTGCCTTTGAAAATAATCTATGAACAAATAACAATCTTTACATAACTTTGTATCATTCGAATTTGAAACAGTATTTCTTATCATAATATACTTCTCATCATAGTTAAAACATCACTGTGATTTCATTTGATGAGTAATACAAACTATAACACTTTTTATTTAGGTTTTGCGCAAATGAAGAGACATTCGCAATAAAGCAAAATGTTTATTGAAACAATTTACATAAAAAAATTATACATATATCATTTTAAATAAAAAAAAAATTTTTTTTATTATTTATATTTTCATGTAAATTTATATATTATTTATAAAAATATAAATTTTTATATTACCAGTAAATAAATATAAATTTGAAAAGCAGGTCATTTATAATATTTTATAATAATTATAATATTAATATAATTACTAATCTTATCATAATACCACGATATGCATCTTGAAATATTTGATGACAAGATAATTACTTACATTCAATAACTTATGAAGCGATATTATCTGTTTTTCTTTTTAATTGGAAAAAAAATATTATTTAGTCATTATTTTCTCTTTTTAATTATTTCTCTATTTCAGTAAAATATTGAAAATATGAAAATTCTATTTTATGCGACTACGCTGTTAATTGTGAATAGTGTTATATGCTTCAATCGTTCCAATAAATTACAATGTAAAGATGAAAAAAATGTACCAGTGGATTGGTAAATATTTATACAATCAAGTTTTATTTATTAATTAAGATTTATACAATCTAAAAAAATGCTGCGCTTTTTCTTTACTTTCAGCATAATTATTTATATATAAATTAGTACAATGGAGTGATGATAAGGAATGACTTTTGTGATATAAAAATAACGATACAAAAATAATAAATATAATATATAATGATATAAAAACCAATTTAATTGTAAATTTAAAATGATACCATATTCTAGGTATGTGCTTTATAAGTTACCAAAAGTTCAAACAAGCAGTAATCCGTTGATTAAAGAAGGTCTTGCTTATCTATATATAACAAATATAACCATTGGAATTGGTTGGCAATTGTCTTCTAAATCTATCAGTTCAAATAATTCCATCCCTGGAATTACATTAGCGTCTCTTTACGATCGTGTAAGTATTTAACAAACACTAATTACTGACTGGGTTGTTAGTAACAATAATATATTTAATTAGAACATAAACTTTTTATCGTAGTAGTAAAAATTATGACGAATTATTAAAAAATAAAAAAAAATAAAAGAAGGAAAAAATTGACCATTATAGTTTCTTATTACATAGGATAATAAAAATGAAAGTATGTGGAGTTTATACAACGATAGTCCACCAAATGCATCTTATGTTTGGAATTTTGGTCATACAAAGGGTATAGTGATGGCAAATAGCGAACAAGGATTTTGGTTAATTCACAGCGTTCCAAATTTTCCTCCAGTTCCCAAAAGTGGTACACAGACTCGACCATTAAATAAGGAAAATATAACTATCGATGGCAAATACAATTATCCAGAAAGTGGAACATTTTACGGACAAAGTTTCCTATGTATTTCTCTTGGTAGTGATCAGTTTGATATTGTTGGAAAGCAATTATTGTACAACGAAATAGCAGTATATGCAAAAAATATTCCTGATATACTTAGTAAACAATATCCGGTCCTGAAGAATGCGACTAATCAAAAACATGTCAAAACGCCTCCCTATAACCACAAAGCCGTAATAAGGTCCTTAGGAATGATTGAATTTACTTCGTTTGCTAAGGCTGGAAAATGGGGAAAAGGTAAATAAATTATGTTTGTAAAACTATATTTCAATATTTTATAAGATACATATAGGTTATGAAATTTTAAATTTTAGAGTTATATGGAGATTTTGTAGCGCCACAATTGCAGTCAGATTTACTTGTTCAGTCTTGGTTGAATAGTCGGGGCAAATTACCTTCAATTTGTACTCGTAGAAAGTTGGTAATATTATTTTTTAATCTCTAGTCTGTCGTTTTCGATGTTTCTTGTTATAAGAATATGTTTTACAGGATTTACAATGTTAAAAGCCTTAAGTTCGATGTTGCGAATGTTGATTATACTAGCAGTCATGATCATTCCAAATGGGCTATTACAGATACCAAGAAGTCCGTTAATCACTGGGTTTGCATTGGTGATATTAATAGAGCTGTATGTATATATTTTAAAAATGTTTAGAAAATTATAAAATCTTGAAGATAATTCTCTCTTTAGGATACACAGTATTCTCGAGGTGGTGGAACCGTATGTTTTAAAGAGGATCAACTATGGAATGATTATCGTAATATTATAAATGATGTAGAGCCTTGCCATTATACGTAAAAGACTTTAGCGAAATGTAATTTGTTTTCATTTAGTAAAATACAATTTGTTTCATTTCTTTTCTTTATAGTAAAAATTATCTAATGAAATTTTAATATGTAAAAAATATATTAATAAAAGTTATATAATGACTTGTAAGTTTTAATAATATACATTTTAAATCAACATTTAAATCAATCTATGAAATGAACAGAGAGGAACATCACTTTAAAAATATAAATCATTCGGGTAATGTATAAAAAGATACACGATGCTGAAATAGCAATGTATCGATTAATTTTATGATTGTAATAGATATTTCCCTAATATATATATTAAATTTGTATAACACTAATTTGAGGATATAAAATAATAACCGTCACATTAACTGCAGTTTACTTGCAAGTGTATAAGTAAAAAAAAGTCTCGGTGGCTCTTTATTACTATAAAATAAGGACAAACGACGGGGATCAGAAACAGTTCTTAAATTGGATTTTATGAAAGGAGACAGCGACTCTTCCTTCACCAACTCTTGTTTCGTCTTTCTTTTTCCCTGTGCTTATTGTCTATCTAAGGAAATTGCAGAATAACTCAACATACCGTTAATAAAAAAAGAAAGGTAGTCGAGGTTGGTAAGCGGAAAGAGAAGGAAACGATTTGCTTTTTAATGAAAATTCCAAGAAATCGACTGAACTTCGGTCCATTCTTTATCAAGTTCCTTGATTTCTTTAATAAAATTAGTTTCAAAGATTTCTTTTCGGAAACAATTATTTAAATATTAAAACAATACTAATTATTATTACTGCAATTACTTACACTTATTGTGAACGTTGTACATTTTTTTTTTATTTAATAATTCCATTTTTAATATTTTCTGATCGTGAATAAGTATATTTTTATTCTAGATTCCTGATTATTAGAATAGAACGGCAACTAATTGATAGGGAACTACGATGCACAATTAAAATTTTTAATAGAATGCAATCGTTCTTTCTTCTAATTTATTTGTTGTATTTGTTAATGAAAATAATTGAATGAATCTTTATCTTATATTTAGTATATAAGAACAATCACAGTTTCTCATTATAGATATTAAATACGATGCTGATATAGAACGAATAATATGAATACGATTGACCTAAATCTATTCATGGATTGACTCAATTTATTCAATCTTTAAGATTCAATCATTAAAGAAATACTAGGATAACAAAAAGTAAAAAATAAAGGTGTTTACATCAAAAGACTGAAGATTATTGATGATGGAGAGAGTTAAAATTCGTAGGTGTTCATCCATGCGTGAATTAAGCGATGCACGCCGCCAGGAAACAAAACAATGGCGAAAACAAAAAGCGAGTTCGGTAAAGCATCTGGAAGCGGACCCTCGGAAAAACAAATTGGCTACTGCTGAAAGAGGAAGGGGAATATAGAGATTCCTTCAATGCACAACTGGCAGCTGGCAACTTTCGACAGTCAATTTCTTAAAGCCTACATTGGCATGCTTATTCATCTTTGTAATTTGGAAAAATCGGTCTCAGTATTTTCTACTTTTGATATAGTGAACTTTGATATATTGAAATTGTCATCCGTATTTATTTTAGTTATCGATATACAATCTCAAATAACATTCTTCGCTATGCAAAACATGTTACGAAGTTTCTTGGAGAACACGGCATTATAATTGCTTTATTCTTATTTTGCTTTTTTATCGAGATATGAAGGTCAGTTTCAATTTTTTAAATAGAAGGTTCAATATTTTCTTTTGGATTCAAGCAAAGAATCGAATTTTGCATAAAAAAAATATTAATTAAAAAGTATTAAAAGGGTTTAAAATTAGTAATAATTAAGATATTTTCAATATTCTTCATCTTGTGTTAGGAAATATGGTCAGTTAAAGTAACTGTAATACAACTATATTTATAACGGCAGATTATATCTGTAATACAATTTTTGTTAAATGTTAGACATCATTAATATGAGATGTGTCAGTATCTCAGTTCAATTGTTCAAAGAACAGATTATAGAGAGTGCTGTGTTTATTACCATGTTTAATAATAATAAAAAAACACAATTATAATCGTTTATAATACATAAACGAAAATATTATGAGAATTAAAACATTGTACCAAGCTGGATATTTTGATCAAAATAAAAAAAAATCATTATATTCTACTATTTTTTTAAAACTTTAGTCCAATGTTTCTTTTGGATTTTATCGTGAATCATTGTCGAGGATACTAACGCATATATCGCAATAATTGTAGGTAAGCTTGAAAAAGTTCATCGTTTACTTATAGTATGATTAAATAAGTGCGTCAATTATAATGAAGAACAGTTCGAACACTTGAAATTTATTTTGATAGTATCAATAATTGCTAATTTTGGACTCTATGTCGTTTAATTTTTTTAATGAGAAATTTGATACTTTATTCGGATCCAAGAAAAAGTATGTATTAGGCATCTCATTAAAAAAATTGAGGGAACCTTCATATCTCAATAAAATTACAAAGCAACAACGACGTGGCTACACTCGTATACGCTTCCCGGGAAACTATGCAATTTTTGTTTGAAACATTTTTTTGTACAGCAAATAATTTACGAGTTATTTAAAGTCGTCATGTTATGAGACTCATTTTCATAAAAAGTAAATGCAAAAAAAAACAGAATATGTTTTATAAGAAAAAAGTCTTTCAAAGTGACAATTTTGGAAAAATTAAGAAATTATATAACAAATTAGTGAAATATGATTGATATATTTATGAATAATATATGATCTTATATACCATTTTGAATTAGCGATGAAGCGTAGATTTCGATTAAAGCACATACTTTGTCGTGAGTTTGCCATGGTTTGAAAGTGAAATGGGTTGAAAATTTCAACGGCTGGAAAGATGAGAAAACGACGCTGCAATGTTCGCAGAGATATTTCAGCATTAAAGGCATCTTGTTCTGCATACTAAAATCCTGTGCATCATCCAAATATACGCACAACGCTATGTACATGAAACCATTGTGTATCGTGTTTTACATATGTACTTAAGTACGCTAGCAATGTAAAATGTACATGCGCGAGCTTGTTCTTTATCCTTTTTCTTCTGGTTATCAACATCCTACAGCCTCTCCTCTACCATCTAGTTTCGTATCCGTTCATGTACAGGTATGCGTGTATGTATGTATATATATATTATCCGATTAGCTTTATGTGAATTTTACTATTATCTTATACATATGCATATCGTGTGTGAAAGAGAAATCATAATGGTTTCTTATAATAAATATGAATGTAAAAAATATTATAAATATAAATTCAGTGCTAGGACGAATCATACTTAGTTTAGTATATAATGATAATACATAATAACTGTTATTAAGTAACATAACTCCGACAACTAGATTAGGTTTTGCTAAACAATTCTTTCAAATTAGATCATTTTCTTTTTAAATAAGTTTTGAAATAGGTATTAATTTTACAGGTGTTTTATAATAACAGATATATAATTTGGTTTGATAGGAGAAATTTAAATTAAAATTGTAATCGATGATACACGTCCTTCTAAATTCTAAGAAAATGTACATATGCAGTAGAAATATCTGTAGACAAAATTTAACATTTATATCACAGATTTTAGAGTAGTTTCTCCTTTATATAAGAAAGTTAACTTGAATTAACGCTTATGTCAATGTTGAAGTATATCGGATATACATTAATAATGACTTGTTCCCGTATAGTGATAGCTCTCGTTTAATTCTTAAGTAAACTTTCAATTTTAGCTTAATAGTTGGAGTTTATGTTTAATTTATTCCAAATTAGTAAAGAAAAATAAAACTTCCCCTGCATCATTCGAAACATAAGGAGATGTTAGAGAACTATATAAATCTTTGAATAATAACATTAATAATTAATTAACATTAACATAAACATTAATTTAAAATTAAAATTAGAAGGAACTGCAACGACCCCATTATCCACTTAAGTATTAAATATACACATGTTTGATTAATTGTTTCAACTAATATTAATTAGTTTAAGAGAAAGAGAAAGAGAAATAGTTAAATAAGTAAAAATAGATATGTATACATAGAGACGGAGAATAGAAATAGAAGATATACAGGATGTTTCCGAATAACATATCCAGTGAGTGCGAGGTAATTCCTTGTCAAAAAATAAGAAAAAAAAATAACATTTTTTTGTTCGAAGCTCAAGTTTTCAAGATAATCAGACACTACGTTCGCAGGTAGCTGTGTTTAAGATTCGACTTCCGAGCGAAGTCGACTGGCGATTCTGTTTGTAAACAATGCTTTTCTGTGATATTCACAGACAGTGAATGTCTGCTGTAGTCAGTGAATGTGAGTAGTCAGTCTTTATTCGGTTCTTGACAAGATGACTTGTACAAATAGAGGACATGTGGATATTCGGACCTTGGAAGTTTCTGATAGTGATCTATCTGCTGCTGTTCGTTATTGCAGAACACGTTTTCATAATCGGCATATTCCTGATTGAAGAACAATTCAAAGAATAGTTATTTTTAACAATATAGTTAATAATAAAATGTTTCTGTAAAATAATATTTTCATCTCAGTTGTATTTAGGATCTCTGGAATATTGCGTAAGTATTGTTTACAAATTTACAAACAAAATCGGCGTTGTATTTCACACAAAAACAGCATTTTAGCCGTAATTGCATAAGTACATAATGGATATTCAAACTTGATTATCTTGAAAATTATGCTTCGAACAAAAAAATTTTATTCTATTCTTTTTTTATTTTTTCATAAAGAATCACCGTTTGATATGTTATTCGGATGCTCTGTATATATTATGCAAGTGCATTGCTACTGTAGTGGAAACTGCATTAAAGTGGTAGGAACTACGAAAGTGAGTCTCTTTAGTTGTAACATTGCCGGGAAATTACCTCAAACAATTGTCTCGGTGTAACCGAACTTGAATACATCACCATCGTAGTTTCAACTTAAAACTTATCAAGAATTTATCAGACGATGCATATTGTTGACTTATAAATATCAACTTATTACTTCCTCGTTGTTAGATTTTCAAATTCAAGATATTTTAATCTTTACCTGGACATTTGTCCGGTTTAACATATAATTATTCTTATGATGAAATAATATAAAATTAAATTTTTAATTGAACTTTTAAATTTTATTTCTCTTGCGTTTTCCTTTTTGAAGCGAAGAATGTTCGATACAGCAGTGTATATCATTAATGTAACAAAAGAAAATTGTAAAATTAATAAAGTAGAGAAGGAATTTGAGATAAGAGTATGTAGATATGGAGTAAAGATAACGATACTGGTAACAGGAGTAAAATTAGAGAGTAATAAGCAGAGAATCGCAAACGCAATGTCAAGACTCTAGCAAGGTGGTCCGTTCTCGTATAGACGCGGTAGGGAAGCGGTAGAGAATAATTCAAGTAGGTAGAAACTGGAAGGATAAGGGCGAGGGTTGCATGTCGGTGGAAATTGCAGATGGTAGGAGTAAAGCTGCAGCACTCCGCTTAGACAAAGCCTAACGAAGCTTCTATTCAGCAACAGTAGGCATCACGAGGCCCAACTTCACTTCTATTATACTTACTCGTCGGCACGAAGTGAATTCCATCCATCAACGGAATTCCAGGCTAAGCAGCTCTCGGCTGCCTAGCATTTCCATCTCTGGCACGAGAGGCATTTTCTCCTTTTTTTGGGGCTACATTCTCTTTGTCTTTACATCGTCGCATAAAATACTCGATGTTTTCTTCTTTCCATCGTCAACGTTTTTCTTTTCGTTTTTCTGCGTATGGTATCTCTTCTCATTCAAGAAACTTCATGGTTTTTTTATTATTTGAATGTTAATATATAATCCAATCCGCAGTTAGATAATTTATAAATATTTGCAAAATGATTGCTTCGATGGAATGTAAGCATGTAAGAGGAAATATAAATTATCTATTATCTATTATTTAGAATCTGATATTCTCTTTTTTCTGATCGCACTTTTCAGTTATGTCTACTTATTTTTTTCCTCATTATTTGTGCCTTTTTTCTCATATGACCGTAGACAATCGAGGATATGTTGGCGTGAATCTGTGGCTAGGATAAGCGCGTCTCCAGCGTAATAAAACTCCCGGAAGGAAGTCGGCACCGTTAGTTAGAACTTTCTTGCCAAGGAGAAAAAGAAAAAGGAGAAGAGAAGAATGAAGAACAAAAAGGAAAAAAAGAAGTATCAATCCTGTAACATCGATCGGGTTGAATTCTTTAGATTGCAACAAACTTTAGTTTTCATTACAAATGAACATGTCATTGTTTATTTGCTTTTAAGTTTTTATATCACAACTTCCGATATAGAAATTAAAAAAAATTATATTTTGATTCTTCTTGATTATTAATGAGTACTAATAGCTGAAATAGAAACATCGTTTAATCTTTATCATTAAATCTTCTTATCTGAGCTAGAAATTATTTATAGTTAGAAAAAAAGTCATTGCACATTAATATACGTACTATTAAAAATACACAACTATTATAGAAAAAGTTAAGTTGAAATATGCCCAATGCAAATCATAAAACTCAAGTATCGACTTTTAATAGAATTCAAACATTACTCTTTGATTTTACTTAACTTCATATACTATGGGCTTTCGAGGTTGGCATTACAATATTTCGAAGTACTACTTTGGTACTTACAATGGGGTAGATTTGGTCTACTTTGAGAACATATTATTGCTTAGATTACTATATGGATTATCTGTTTTCTCTTACTTTCTTCTGTAATATACAAAGAAATAGTTCCAGAAAAAATATACAATAAATAATTCTTGGATTGAGTTACAAATTTGTATATTCCATTTTTTTTACAAATATAATTTTTGAATGTTTTTGAAGTTTGAAAAAGGATCAACAAATCCGATGGAGTAAATCCAAACAAAATACAAGAAATATAAAACAAAAGGTGAATGAGAAAAAGATAGCATTCATTAGTAACTGCTATTACATATTGACAAGACCATTCTTAGAATGGACTTTATGAACTAAATATTTTTACATGAACTTATTCTATTCTCTAAGTCTAGATTTATTGTGGTATTATAATAGAGAAAAAAAAACGCAAGATGAAAAAAAATACAGATAAAGAAAGATATTATATTAGAAGAGTTATTGATGAAACTTTATAACAGAAGAACTCAAACAAAACAATGACTACGAATCTTTGAGAATAATTTATTAAAGAAGATACGAGTGCCATCATATTATAATTGATTCAAGATTTATATAAATATGATTCTGACGACTCGTGCTTTATTTTTCTTGCTTCTAATAAACCATCCTTTATAATATCATCGTTCTTCCTTGAAATACAGTTGAAAAGCAAAGTAGTTAAAACTAGTAATTCAAATATAGTTTCAGAAGAAACGGACCAATTACATAGTGTAAATAAATTTACATGGCATTTAATGCTAATATATGACAAGTGCAGATCAAAAAAGCAAAAAGAAGGAAGTATATAAATGAAGAGATGAAGCTTGAGGATAAAGATAATAAGCAGATAAAGTAGTAGTTTTCATTGTATTCACTGGAAAATTTTATTGGGTAATAGAAAGGGTTGATTTGATGCTCATAAAAGTATATTCGCCCATGCTAGTTTGGCATTTGAGATAATAAGCTTCCTTTTGTCTTTTACTTTATTGCTTTATTGTTCAATTGTTTTTCATGTTATTTCGGTTTTCTTTATTTATTGTATCTATGTTGATTTAAGTAAATAATAGTGACGAAATTATTGTCAATTGAATCTATACACATATTTTGAAATTAATCAATTTTTAACACTTAACGGACGGAATCTGTAGATTTACATTTTTTCATACTATCTTCTTAAGACGGGCCACGTGGATTTACGTAAAAAATATTAGATATAAAAATAAATAACCTCTAAAAATTATCTATTATTAAGAATAATATTAATTTAATAAACTTGCAATGCTTTAAAACCTTGCATGCATTTTTCTTTAATTCCCTCAAAAATGCCTGGAACTGGAGAAAAAACAATCCGTCCGTTAAGTGTTAAGAAATATTTCAAAATAGAAATTAATTCCTCTCAATCGAACATTTTAATAATTAAATATTGTGTACAACAATTTGAAAAAAATTTTTATTTAAAAAACGAATTTTTAACGAATGATATTCTTTATTAACATCTCCTTTGGAATATTTGAATTTTCAAAAAAATTCGATCGTGTTGAAAATTCTAATTTTAATCCATGTTTTTGATAAACTATCGAAGGAAAGAGATTCTCATGTTGGCAAATCGTGAAAATAGAAACAAACGTTGAACGTTAGACAGGCTGCTTGAAGATCCGACTGGTATTTACAAAAGCAATCTAGAACAGGCGAACTAGAATCGCTTCTATTCTCTCCCTTTCTCTTTGCTTTTCTCTTCCTCTCTTTCGAAGAATATAGAGGTACTCGAAGAGCATTTGTGTGCCGTTTGGAAGGTAGGTGGTGAGGCATCGAGGGTTACATTAGCGGTCTGAAAATGCTCCAGCGAGTGGTTCAGGTTTATTTGGTTGATAGAGAAATGTGCGTATTTAAGAAACAAATATATGGTGTAGTTGTCGAAATGAAAATATTTTGTGTTTTGGGACAAATATAGTTGTATAGTTACATTAGTGTTGTGTACTACTTACTGATTGACTATTTTACTGACTGTCGTGACGCGTTGGAGTTGGCTCTAAGAGTCTTTTCGATCACGTGATTGGAAAGGTAAGTCGTTTTCAACTATTGGTAAAGGTCAGTTCTATAAAGTAATTTTTGCAATTACTTTATGGATCTAATGGTGCTGCATCACTCACATTACGTTTATTGGTTTTGGCAGTAGGATCAAGGTCAGAGGAATGCATCTCCTACGGTCTAGGAAAGGAAAAGTATGAAGTGGAAAAGATTAGTGTTTACCTATACTTATCACATAGCAGCTCAATCTTAAGACAATCGCTAACGAATGGTACAAAACTTAATGGTTTTAAGTGGCGATTCTGCCTTTATCACTTATTCGTGTGTAAGGAAAGAGATTGCTAAAACATAACATGGGCCATTTGTTCACTGATCGCAGATACAGCTTCAGAGGAAAACAATCGTAGTCACTAAATGTATCCTGTTATATCAACGAATTAAATTAATTCATCTATGATGCAATTTTCAAGCAATTTCTACCGAATTAAAGTCATTCAATTATATGTATGTATATATCGTGAACTTATGTCAAAAACTTCTCAATTTTTTGTTTTCAGCCAATACATGTTTCGTTACATGTTCTATTAATTTCTTAATATTTTGAAAAGTTTCCATGTTTTATATTTCTTTACATTTTCATATCACTTTCGCGTGTCTCTCGAGATTTAACCACGTGGATGATCGAGTATCGTGTTTCCGGGCTAACAAATGTCGTCAAATCTGACTGGCCAAGCAAAGAAACAGACGCGGAAGACCTCGTACGTGCTTTCTGGAGTATCCTCTAGTTCAAGAGAGTCTCTCTCAAGCATCTCTACTAGCAGCAGCCTTGCCAACCTTGTCGGCTATCCCAGCTTTTCACAAAATGGGCGACAAAATAATCCTCTTCGTTTCCAAATTTTGTTGTACACATACATATGTCGCAACAATTGTTTCTTTCAACCATTAGTTAAATAGAACTTAATTTACTCTTTTATCTCAAATTTATTGATAATTTGCATTTTCATGTATCTATGAAAAATAGTAAACTCTATCATACTTCGTATGGATAGAAATTCAATGAAAACTACGTTTTATAACACTAAAAAGAGGTCATATTATTTTATGTCTGTAAAATACTTACACGCATGTACGTAAATAAATTGAAGTTAGTAAATTTAGTTTTAGGTATTTTGCCATTTTTTTTTTTTATGAAAATTAGTTTGCATTACAGCTCTTATACATAGTTCTGACATGTGGGATATAAGTAAAAATATTTTTTTCTTTCTAAATAGTATTAGATTATTTAATTTGTAGTAGACTTCATTAACAGTAAGCAAAAATTGAGTGTAAATTAAAATTTTCTTTTTTCAATATTAAAGATTTTAGATACATTTTAATTGTTAACGGTATAAAATAAAATCATAAAAATCATTATTTTTGTAAGTTTATATTATGAACATATATATTATGCAAAAAAAAGAAAGAAGTAGAAAGTACTTGGTACACTTGACTTGCTCTGTCCTTTTAATAAAAAATGAAATCGATGAAAAAAAGACGACGAAGATGTGGATAATATCTTTTTGTAGATTCTTAACAAGATTTGCCTTAGTATATGGTTTTGGAGGAGATGAAAACTGATCTATGTAAATATTCTTCGTAGATTGAGTAAGCAAGAGAATGTCATACGGTCTATGTGTCATGTGTCCTATGACCAGAAACAACGCTACTAATCTTAAAAGTCTTAATATAAAATACCTCATACCTCATAAGATAACCCAAAAAATAAGGAAATCAGTCAGTCTTTGAAACCTTGAACTTGCGTCTTCATTTTGTCCGATTTCGTTGTTAGGAATTAGTCAGATATGAGTTGTCCTAAATATTTTAACCAGGAATCAAAATACCAATAGGGTAGGATACATAAGCACAGCAGAAAGGCAGAAAAATAGTTCAGCACTCCAGCAAGCACAAGTTATTATTATAATATTTTTGTATCTATAAGTTGCGGAGTGGAATATAAGTCTTGTCTTGTTTTAATAAATAATTCTGTGAAACTGTGAAGTATAATTCTTAATTATACCCTTACAACGTTACACATCTCTTACAACGTCTCTTTTTTGGGGTGAGAGGTCCTCAATCGGATTCCCACCGTGATAAGAGCATAGAAAAGAAAATAGTTTAGAAAGTCAAGAGGAAAGAAACAACTGCCTCTACTCCAACGTATTCTTTCTTATTATTTTTCTATAGTTTAGATGGAATCGGTTTCATTGATCCTGCGTTCTGTTCTTTGTTTTCTTTCATTTTATTTCATGCTCTTTTCTTCCTATATTTTTTCCTGTCCATAGTCGTAAACCGAGATCAATTTGAAAAAGTCGTACATTCTCGTTTCGTTTGTCATGAATCATTTTATTTATATTTCATTCCGCTTTTCAACACTAATGCGGTTTCTATAAAATAATAATTTCTATTTAAAGTTGTTTCAATGGAAATTTTTCTGTGGTAATGATATTTTTGAAATAATAGGTGTGGTTTTGGTAAATATGGAGTTTAAGGGACTCATCATGACTTTGACCTTCAAGATTATCTCCCTCAGAAGGTTTTAGTTATCGCTTGTTGTTTGTTAAAAAATTATAAATAAAATAACTTTCATAACAATAATTTGTTCAATAACAAAAGATCCTCATTTCACCAACTTCTAAGGCATAAATATACATATGTTAATATAAGGCATAGATTTACATACACACTACGATTGTCAACTTGTATTCCCAAATTTAGATTTTATCTAACTCAAACGAATAACGAAACAAAAAAATAACAAGTTCTTTTTAAAAAAGTATTGGTATTGGTTTTGTGTGTGTGTTGCATTGCAATTACAAAATATAGCCAGTCTAAATTATCATTATGTCGTATAAAGCAAGAATTATTTCTTCGAATACGTTTTCTAAATGTAATTTTATTTTAGAACGTAATTAGGAAGCAATTATATTGAACGGATGATACACCATGCACAAATCGTTAGGAATTGTTAAACAGAAGTTCAAAGGTTTTGTTAAGTTGGCGTTTCTGGCAATGTTCTGTTTCGCAAAAGAGGCGTCGCGGTAACGTGGTCTTGTTCTCGGAGAACTTACTCTGCATTGCTTAACATCTCAGCTTTCGATGGCGAAGCTTTACTAAACTGTGCTGCAATTACCATTCGATGAGCAGAAATGTTGTACAAATGTTTATTCATTGAAGAAATCTCAATTTCCTAACTATCATAAAAATCGTTTCGAAAAAATTCTTCCTTTAAGTTTTAAAATTTTTTCGATAAATGTTTTATTATTATTAGATCATAGCCTTTACATCATTCATGGAAGTTAAAGGCAATTTTCCCTGATTTTCTATGGCTTATTTACGACTTTATATGGCAAATGAAATGAAATGTTACGTTAGAAACTCCAGTTTCGTGTTGAAATAATAAGAAGCATAAAAATGTAATATGATGCTTGAATCCTTTAAAATAATAATTCTGTTTCTAAATTCGATATCCTCATCTTGGTTCTTTAGAATTTCAAGATCTTTTTCATCTCATATTTTCCTTCCATTACTTTTTTGCCAGATCGTATTTTAGATATTTTTCTTTATTGGTGATGTTTCTTTTTTTTTTACTTTTTTCAAATAGGAAAATCATATTTTCTTTATTTCAACGGTGTTATTTATTTCAGTTCCATGCGACTGGAGAGAAGTATTCGATCGATGCCATTAATAATATTTGATTATAATTATTACATAGTGATATTTCGGCGCACGTGCAACATTTAAAGTCTTATCTTTGAAGAAACGTTTCAGAACAAACATAGTTGGCAACAACGTTTCCTTTATTGAAATTATATCCTTTAATTATCGAATACGACGACACTTGCTAATGCTACTTTACATTTAGAACGTATCTTTTGTTTGGAACGCGTGATCAAAATTTGGATATAGATGTTGCGATCCCTAATTTTGTCGATTATAGTGTAGTAGAAAATTTAAAATACATTCTCTAATTGTCACTTTATGTATTATTTCTTTTTTTTTTAAATTAGACAATATTGTTTTTTTTATTAGCGAATGATTATCTTCGTTATCGATAAAAGTTAACTTTTAGCAAACTAATTAAATTTAATTATTTCTTCTTAATGATTCGACGTAAATAGCGAAAAATTTTAGCTTACAAATTTTTAATTAGCGTTGTTAAAAATGAAAAATTATTAGTAAGAACATAAATCTTCTGAAATCTTTTTAAATCGGACGGTTCGAAATATTAAGAAAAGATTACTTGAGCCATTTAAAAATAAAGTTTTGCAAATATTTTTCACAGGTCACAACCAAACGAAAACCTCTAAAGTTTTAGTGTTACATATAATGTGAGTTTCAATTTTATATTTGAAATTTTTTTAAGTTACAATATTACAAAACAGCAGGGTTATTTATTAGTTTTGAAACTTTATTTTGATAGCTGGCCGCTATTATTGCAAAACACTAGAAAATTTGAAAGATTCTTATTTAATTTACAAATAGAAGTATATTATTTAAAATATTGTGCATAAATTTTTTAAAATATTATAGAGATAACTATAATTTAAAGTGGAAAAAAAAGTTCTTATCAATAAAAATGAACTTCGAATGTTTGTAAATAATTAAATAATTGAAATATCAAAAACGGAATTTATATATATAAAAACGATATTTTTATTTCTAATTCAATAAAAATTGTTATGTTTCAGATAATGTTTCGATTCTTCACAGTAGTAACGATCAGCAGCAATTAATGTTCTTTTAAAATTAGTGAATAATTTTGCTGTTTTATAACATTTATATCCAACGAATGTTACACTTGTAACATTTAAAAGAATCAAAATATGAAGCTCTGTCACAAAAAAAATTAGAACTTCTGATTTGACAAATTACTTATGAAAAATATTTATAAAATTTGAACTTATTTTTGAACGTTTCACGGTGGTCTTCTTCTTTAAATATTTTCTCGATTTCCTTCCTAAAAAGATTTGTGGAATCTGAATGTGGTTCCGCAAATGGGTCGAAAATCGAATCTGTCGTTTACACGCAAGCACATACCTAGTCAGATTATTGTCGTAGTGTGGCCGATTGTGAAAATCTCATCGTTTGCTCGATTAAACGATCGTAAAGCCTACTCGAAGGTGACAGAGAATGATATGAGAGAAATGAAAGCATCATTAGAAGGGACAATGCACGATTCACCAAAAGAATAGACGGGAATTCACAGGAATGAACAGAAGTAGATAAAAGGAAAGAACGAGCTGTTGCTGAGAGAAAGAAAGGTAACAAGTTGGGAAAAGTACCACTAACTATTATCCTTGTGTTTCGAGTTCTAATTTATTTTAAAACTACATATATATAATTTTTATTTATTCTCCTTGGTGGTTTGTATTATACTTCTATATTACTTACAAGAGAGGAAAATTTCCAATGAAAAAATCATGGCTATGTTACAAAAACGGTACAACTTGTTATGAAATTGTTTAAAATCCTTTTATTCTTAATGTTATTGCACACTGTTATTATACCATTCTTTTCTAAAATAAAAGTACTTGATGGTCGAAGAGTAAGAGAAGAACATTCTCCATGCTCTATAGAACATCGATGCAATACAACGTGATGCAGTGGAGCTAGAAATACGCATGAGGTATCTTCTGATCGTGAAGCGAGAAGCACTTATCTTGAAAAAAATTTTGAAAAAGACTAGACGGCCAAGTGTTCTGGAAAATTAGATGGAAAGGATAGGAGAACATTTGGACCATCTACGCAAAAATAAAATGACGAACAAAAAGGAAATAGTAGTAAGATAAAAGTTCCTTCGTAAAACTTAAATCGACAAACTTAGTGAGTCGGAGAACCGGTCTGATATGAACAAATGGACATGGAAGGAAATTTTGATTGTTTTTTCGCTCGTTGTCTATCTTCTTGCACTCAAGTGTTTATTTCGTTATAACGAACCTGACAAAAAGTTTTAAGAAAAATCAATGGCTATTACCATCGAATAGTTCTTTCAGATATCTTAACGAGATAGTTTCTCGATTACCTTTAAACAGATTAATTTATTCTATGAAATCAACGTTTATTCGTATCAATTTGGTTTTTCTATTCTTAGTTTTTTATTTAACTTCTCAACTTATTTCTCGTTTAAATTCATTAATTTATTGGTAATCGTAACTTCTATCACTAATCATTGAATTACATTTGTTTGTGGTTCGTAGTTTATTTTTTTATATATTGCACTTTGATCGAGGAAGTTTTAACCGTATATTCAATAAATATTATATTTTTTACATAGAATAAATATCCTCAATAAATACATTTTCAAGATGGAAAATTGGAAAAATTAGGACGATCAAAATTATGCAGACATCTTCGGAAACAATGTTCAACGTGAGATATTGAAATATATAGAAATTTGAAAAATATGGATATTGGTTATTGACAAAACAAGAATTAATGAGTTTTAAAAACAGACGAAGCAAATTTTTTGAGTTGTTCAGTGTGGTAGGTTAGTTGGATTTAATGTTGAGGGAAGAAGACGGAGACTCGAAACGCGTAATTTAAATAGGCAGACAGCCGAGGAACGCGGTGGCGGATTCCATTAAAACTTTTCGCTTGGCTCGTACGAGAAGTGACATGTATTCTCGCATACTCGAGCAAAGTAATACATTTTAAAGAATTTCAGACAAGAAATTTACATTAGAAAAGTTTACCGAGGGAATTAAATAAAAAGCATTTCGAAACGTATTGTAATCACTTGGCAAGTAAAAATGTCCATAAACTATCTCTAAATTTTCTTTTATTTTGTCAATTATATCTAGCTAGAAAATTGTACGAATTTGTTTTCAAATAAAATAGAATTTTGTATAAAAGAAGTGAATTTATCTCGAGCGGTTTTGTTTGAAATAGAATAAGACGAATTGTTGAACCGGGGGAAAGCAAAGTAAATGGCGACGAAGGATAACAAGCGTAGTTAGAACATGACCGAGCCATGAAGTCTTGTAATCCGAACGCAGACACCGTTTGTTTGATCTCGTCTTAGATTTTGCAAAGTCGACGGTAAGCCGGTTCTCCAGTTAGTTCACACGTTTCCACGTTCAGCAAACACATCGATGCTTGTTGTCGCCAAGTCTACTTTCATAGGATATCTATCTTGGTCGTTTCTCGCGAATTCCATTCTTTTTTGGACCGTAAGACTTGTTATCTTGTATTATTGCGGTTAGATCCTTCTTCTTCAGCAATTCGTTGAAAACGGTAATTCAACGACACGTGCTATGTATGTACGTATCTCGCGTAATCAAAGTCGAGCTGTTGTGGCTCGATGGACCAAACAATATGGGTCCGATTCGAGACACTTGAGTTTGAGGCAGATAGCCACCGTGTGGGTGAAATACGATGAAATGATACGAAATGGTACGATTCCGATAGAAGATCGTGACGAGTGGATTGTATATTTTGTAATTGATTTTCGCATGGATCGATACGTCGCCTTGAATTTATCGCACTATTGATTTATAATGGATTGTCATACGGATCGGTACATCGCACTTACTATAATAAGTAGCATACTAATGAATTCGCACCGGTCACACGCAATGTTCCATATTCTATTTTTTCGTATGATACAAGATACAAGAGTATAGTTACGTCCTTCGATTCACCCTATGATCGTGATGTCAAAAATAATACTTGAAATTTCTATAAATGTGCGCAATGTAATTTGAATGCGAGTGAATTAATTGAAAAACGTACTGTTGGATTCTGCGTAAGGGAATAACATTTGTACTTTTAAGAGGGTTTATTTTACAATCGTGGTCAAGGATGATGCTACAAGGTCTGCTTGATGAAAAAGAGTGTTTTCCTTGGCGTCTTTTTATAATTTTTTATAATCTTTTTATAATTTTATCTAATTCGATTAATGTTGTCTAATTCGTACAACAAATTAATTAGATGCGTTGCCAATATCACGGAGAAAAGGCTGCTCAATCAGTTTAACGAGATTATTATAAACGACATGTGACATATCTTTGCCATTTAAATTTATTGAAAACATAATGCGCAATTATCGATAAAACAAAAGTTCTATTTTATTTATTATTTTATTTAATTATTTTTTCAAAATTCTTGGCTGAATTGTTTTATTCGATTCTTCGTGTGCAATTCATTAGTGCAAAACTTTGATGGTTCTATCAAGTGAACGTCTCGTGTCGCGTGTTTCGTATGTTACACATCTGATTAACATTTATGTTCAACATTGGCGATCAAACCATTCGTGTATCGTTGTAATGTTGTTCTTTCTATAAATACAGCAATTACAAGTTGACCCGAGAATATAGCACCGTTTTTAACATCCTTTTCTCAATTCATCCGTAACAAATCATATTTTTTCCATAGTAATCATCGTTGATTTATTGCCAGTTACTAGCTAGTCAGGTGCATTGTCCAATTGATTGTCGAAATTACACGAGTGAATTAATTAATCCCTTAGAATCGAAAACAGACCATGTACGAAATACTTTAGTGAATTTAGTTGACCGCGATAAGGAATAAAATTTACGTAATGGGCATTATTTTCGTAGTTGTGGTTGCACGTATTCGAAGGATGCATCGAGAAAAAGGGGAAAAAGGATCGCTAATGTTCCCAACGATGGTTTCACGACGATCATTTGCTGAAAATACGGGAACCCGAAGGTAAACGCGTCGCTAGAACATCAGATACTTTCTTTTCTTCGAGTCTAAGTTAGTCGACTTAGGAACCTGTGCACGTGTGCAGCCGTGTGCAGTTTTCGTGACCCGCCAACCACGTACAACGGACCAGCAACGTCGCCGTTACCCTGCAGACTGCAGACTAAACGAATAACTTATGCGTTCTGAATAGGAGACTCCCTCCCCTCTCCAACCCAGCTTTTTAATCTAGCGCTTTGCATTACTACTTAGAATAACGCGCCTCTTTATGTATATTCCAAGAATGTTTTGTAGTCAGTCAGATAAGCGCTTCGTATTGTCCTCGTCTATTCATCTGCTTCATTTTTGTATTCTATTCTAACAACAATGATTCTTCTTGGAAAGAACATCGATCGGTTGATATCTCTGACAATTTTGACGAAAACATATTTTTCTGGTTTGCAAACGATAAACAAGAGACTAAATCGCAACGTTTTCTAGGACAATTTTCGTAAATTATTCGAGCGAAACTGTATCAACATTGCGGGATAGCTATTGGTAGTCAGTATTGGTAGTATGTAATCAACTAATATGTAGTTATGATACGTCAATTACAAATCTATAGTTACTATAGTGGAAAGTAATGGAACCCGCAGTTATCAGATTAAAGAATAGAACCAGAATTTATAAAATCGGAAACTGTGTTTTTCTGTTGTACATTATGTCAAGTGTTGTTAATTTTTCATTTTAATCATCGACAGTGCCTTGATTAGTCGACTTATCCTAACATAATAGTACCGAGTCTGTTAATCTAAAAGCGCACGCACGCTGAAACATGCGGCGATGCATACATCAATTTCTAGGTTTCATGAAACCTGCATCAGAGTCAGTTTGCCACCACAGTACCGATTCTTCGGTTTTTCGTGTGACGCCAACGTTAAAACAAACGTGTTTTAAAATGTCAGATCGTCTTCCAACTCCAATATTACTGTTAGTAATAGGAGGTTTATTATTACTTACAAAAAATAGAAAGAAATTAAATACTAAAAAGAAATAGTTAATCCAGAGAAATAGATTTTTCAATTTCGCGTTATTAAAAGAACTAAAGACAAATGAACCTTGTGATTATAGAAATCAAATTTATAATATCAGTATTTTTTCTTTTTCTTTTTTGTGCATTACTATCTGTAATTGAGTTTTCTAAATTTTAAAGATTCTGTATTTTCTGTATTTTCTGTAATATCTTGTACTTTCTGAAACAAAAAATTTAAAACATATTAAGAAAAAGTATCTAGTTCATTTTTTCTTATTTTGGGTATTGAAATATTTTTTTAGTTTCTCAGAAATGAAGAAAAATGGAGAATAGTTGCTGCAGAATTTAAATAACGATACGTACTGTAGAGCAATAGATGGCAAACATATCATTACAGGCCCTTCTCCATTTGAGAGTTTCTTGCGAAAATTACTCTCGAGAGTATTCTCCATTTCTTTCTCTCTCCATTTTTTTCTCTCAAACAGCTGAGCGATGCTCTCGGATAATAACTCTCAGAAGCAGTATCCATTTGCGAGAAATACTCTCGAGAGCAACTCGTGACAGTTTTACATAAATTCCTCCCAAAATTCTTTATTTATCTCCATTTCGTTGAATAAACTGTCTGTTTCTAAACTGTATGTTTAATATCACTCGGAATCTTGCTCACCAACTGAGCTGTGATTCTCAGTTTCACCAATTCTCGAAAATTGGTAACTGGCTGCAGCCAATCGAATTCGATTTTTTCTCCAAGTTGCCTAGGACGGACTAAGTTGTTTAATAAATTTGTTTATAAAATTAATGAAACAACAATTAAACAAACATGAAATATAACATATTGTACATCATTGAATATTTGTTATAAATATTTAAGACAAATTTCGTTGCGATATCTTTTACGAGTCAAGAGCCGTCAATTATTTAAAAATGTCGCGTTATTTAAAAATTCTTTACCGGTCTGTTGTGTGTTACGACAGTCGTAGCGACGAGAATAGCGAAATCCGAAACGGAGTTTCTTTGTTCAACTAATGCTAGAAGTCTCCTGTATTAGTTGAACAAAGCCTCCTGCGTTCTTGCATCGGTGACAATTGCTCGGTGCTGAGCTACATACATTACAACATGCAGCGTGAAACCAGAAGTCGATCTATGCATCGCCGCATGTTTCAACGTGTGTAGGCACCTTTACATAGATAGCTAGAAACAATAGAATATACAAATCACGTATGAAAGGTTAATAAACTCACGATTCGAGGAAACCTTACATATGTAGGTAGCTATTCTAGAAAAAAAGCATTCTTTCCTCTTCT
This sequence comes from Tetragonisca angustula, assembly GCA_036937485.2. Taxonomy (NCBI): domain Eukaryota; kingdom Metazoa; phylum Arthropoda; class Insecta; order Hymenoptera; family Apidae; genus Tetragonisca; species Tetragonisca angustula. The sequence goes on along the minus strand of JAWNGG020000060.1, from coordinate 974,379 downwards.
TATTTGTGCAAGAAGTTCAGGCAATTTTATTTCCAATTTCACAGATATGGTTCTCCTATTTATTTATAATATGGTTCTCCTATACAAGATGTACAGCTGTAGAGCTTTGGATACTGCATAAATGTCATTAAGTAAATATCATATGAACTTACACAAAGAAAAAGAATATAAATAAAAATAAGTTGTATTCGAAAGTGAACTGTTAGCGATTATTTTTGAAATTTAATTTCAGTAGCAATGAAATCAGATCGATCAGTCCATAAAGAACCTATCACATGTATTATAGCTGACAATATCGTTCGAACTACGAATGTTTAGTAATTGGAGATTCTATGCAAAGTATTGGGTGAAGAAACCTCATTACTCGGAATTTCTTTCTGTGCGGCAATAAGAACGAGGCAATTGTCGCCTATTATGTACTCCATTGTCACAGCAAAGAAGGCCAGACTTGGAATTATTTGTTTTAACCGCCCAAGTCTTAAGACGTAACATATGGGAGTATAGTTGTGTGCGTGCGAAGACGAAGATTTTGAGGGCAAGATTTCGGATAGAGAATATCTAGTGGAATATCCAATAGCGAGTCGTGAGAGCGTGCATATCTTGACGTAATTACAGTGAGTATCGAGTCGTAATAACATGCAGACTAGAGAGTAGCATGATAGCGTGCAGGCTCTGTCTGTAAGAGTTTAGAGAGAACTTAATACATATCTTTTTGCATTGTCGTCGTGGACTTATTCAGTTTTCCTTTTAATTATTTAAATATTATATAATAAACTATCTATTTATCATAAATCACGTGAGTTTAATTTTGTTTCGTTTTTTTCCTCACATAAATTTCTCTCGAATCATTTATCAATCTTTGATACGTTAATCTGTATATTCCATTGTTTTTAGCTATCTATGTAAGTTTTCCTCGAATCATAAATTTATCAACCTTTGATATATTGATCTATATAATTTACTGTTTTTAGCTAATGTAAGAGTTTTGTTGGAACAATGCAATTCAGTTAGAAGATATTCGAATTATTTTTTGGATTCCATTTATACATATTTTAGCCGATTTTGGAGGATACGAGATATTTTTGCTTTCTCAATATTCTTCTTTTTCCCTACATAATCAAAGCATAATCAAAACTGAATTTATTATCTAACTAATTTGTTGACTTTAAATTTCAGCTTAGTTTGTAGCAGCAAAAGCAATTAGAAAGAAAACTATAACGAAAGAAGAATTGCGAGAGCAACGCTAATTGCGACATTACTTACGCTACATTAAGAACGAAAGAGATTGAAAAACTGACGAAGATGCTACAGCGATAAAAATTTTCAATTAAATTGTTTTCTCTCCCAAGTTCTTCAAAGAATGCAAAAATTCGGCTCGAAATTAATGGTCTTTCTTACATTTTACCAATTTTCTACTTCATTTTCCTGTAATTAAAATGATGCCTAATTTTATTAATATTTCGCACAGAACCTTATGGGAATTTTATTATATATTATAATACATTAACATTTTCGAACATTTACGTTTCGTACTTGTTAAGCTAAGAAAATTTTATTTCATATTACGGGGTAATGATCTTGTATTTGCACAATTAGGATAAGTAGCTGGTATCAAGAATGAAGAACTGATTGTGAAAGATATTTTTATATATTATTATATAAAAGAGGCATTCAATGACCTTGCAAAGAAGATATAAAAGAATAAGTAAAAAAATAGATAATATTCGCGTTCTTCATACAATATTTTTCTGAATGACTCGAACTGGAGGAAGAAGTTATATAACTTTCTTGGAAAAGTTTGACCAATTTGCAATAGCTCATTTATTCCTTAGGGGGTAGCCAATAACCCTAGAAGCTAATAATCATTGGGATCCTTTTTCATTTTAGAATCTATGAGTTAAAGCAAACAATGATTAATTTTATGAAATTTTACCTTTATTGTAAAATTTTATACGCTGCACATACTTGTGCTGCAACGAATATAATAAAAAAGTATATAAATATAATATAAAATATAAAAGTATATAAATATAATATAAAATATAAAAGTATATAAATATAATATAAAATATAAAAGTATATAAATATAATATAAAATATAAAAGTATATAAATATAATATAAAATATAAAAGTATATAAATATAATATAAAATATAAAAGTATATAAATATAATATAAAATATAAAAGTATATAAATATAATATAAAATATAAAAGTATATAAATATAACATAATATAAAAGTATTATATCAATATAATTGTAAGAAATGAGTACTGACTTTTCATATATGCAAATTTTTTTATTTCATCATATGATAACGATCGAATTGTATCATTTTTAGTTGACAAAATGATTAAAAATTTCAGTTGTTTTTCGAGCATAGTTGTTCTATATTTATTTTCTAACAAATTTTTGTTATTGTCTTTGGAAAAAGTTTTCTTTACTTTGCAAGTAATAATAGATATTGTTAAACATGTATCGACTCGCCAAACACCGTCTTAAGCAGATTAAAATTTTTGTCCCGTTCCTCGCGTACTAACAAGTATATCTTGCGTCTTACGTTAATCCGACACTTTAATCATTATTTTGATAAGCACTTTCAGGGGCCCCATAGTCTGATTCTTCAAAGTCAACTTGTTGAAGTAGTATTCCATCTTGGACTTTAATTAATGATATGCAAACTTATAAAAAAATAAGAAAAATATTGGCCAAACTGCAATTTATTCTTTTCAAGATCATTATGATTCAACTGATATTCTTTTAAAATTTTTTCTCTTGTGTATATGTTATAACAAAATCATTAAAAAAAGTCGCATCAAAATTTAAAATGGAGTTGTCTTTTGACAAGTTCATGAAATATTTTTTAATATTTTTTTCTATAAATTGATTTAATCTATATTTCCAAAAATGCATATTAGCTTAAAAAATTACTTTTGGTTAAATATTTTTTTAAAACTATATTTGCATAATCTGATAATAATTAATAAATATAGACGAAATGGTTTTGAATAATAATAATGGTTTTGAATATTAGAATTCATTGATTAAGAATTATATGTTAAAGTTTTTGAATTATTATATGGATTTCAGTTTGATAATCAAATAAATTTTACATTAAATTTTTTATTAAATTATCGATTGCCTTTTAGCATGTTCTATCCTATAGTGTCCATATTTTTCTATTTTTCAATACATTGGTATCTGAATAACGACGGGAGAATTAGATTTTGAAATTCTTCTTAATTTTAACTTTTTTTTTATCTAAATATAAGAAATGATCTATTATTATTTCTCTGGTAACACCAGACGGTAATGGTACTAAATGATATCGCAATGCAGTTTTCTGGTAGTAAATTAAATCGCACAATTTATATGTGGTATTTTCATACAAAGAATAAAATAAAATAATAATCTTAAATAAAATAATATAACAATCTATAAAAATTGTCATTTTTGCATAAATACAAGAAGTCATAAAAAGGAGTCACAATAAGACACAATTAAGGTTGCCGTACGAGTTTCCTTGGATTTTGTTCTACTTTGACGCTCTGTAGTCCGAGTTTTCTGAAGCTGGCTTGCTAATCTTGTCATTAATTTCATCTATTAATCGTTCGCGTTCTTGCGAATGGATGTATTGCGTTCGATGATTTGTCATGTATCTATACTGATACAATGGACAACAATGCATTTGTTTTCTGTTTCTCTGCTTTCCTACGAGCGATTTTCAAGTACACATTGCGTTCTGATCAGATATATTAGAAGCTAATGCAAGGCAGTCGAATGAGGTATTGCATCATACACTCGTGAGATTCTAATATTCAAAGAACAAAAAATTACTTAAAAGTACCTGAGGCAAAGAAGTCTGCAGTTTTAATGCTATCTGTCCTTAATTTGTGATTTTATAAATGGTAGCGTTAGGCATAATGAACACTCTGAATATTCACAAGGAGCTGTTCAATTCTTTCAGAGAATTCTTTCCTGATGGCGGTGTCATTTGAGACCTGCTGTATAGAATAATATGCGAAAAATTAATACTTCAACAAATACTTTAATAATACTCCAATAAATAAGATATTATTTAGTTATCCATTGACAAGACAACACGATTGAAACTCAAAGATCTTGTCATTTTTTACCTATTTTGAGTGTTCGTAATGGTTACGATGGTAAAATTTAAATTAGGGGTTGATAATAAGTTTGAAGAATACGGTTTTGGTTATAGTATTATACTTCTAGTGGTTTCTCTCAATGAAAGTTTGATTACGCGAAGAATAACATCGTAGTTCGCTATTCATTAATTATCGATCTAGATCATTTATTTGAATCGCACGGGAGTCTATTTGAAGAATCTATTTAAAATTTCATAGAAACTGAAATTAAACCAACCATCATTCTTGCCTGACATGGGATTTAAAGTTTCAGCTGAGACGCAAAAGTAGGACTAAGAATGTGATATTCCTATCGGTACGGATGTTGAAGGAATGTCGAGGTTAAGAAAGAATAAAAGAATAGAGAAAAGACTTGGTGGGAAAGAATAGAAGAAAGAATAGAAAGAAAGACCGACACAGGATAGAAGAAAGAATAGAGAAAAGAGAAGATATGGTAGAATGAGCAGAGCGCCAAACATTTCATTGATCGCGTGCTGCTTCTCATCATTTCTTTCCTTTTCCTTTCTTTATCTTTCTCCCTCTCTCTCTCTTTATTCCTCTGTTTTTCTCCTTCTTCCTTCTCGTTTTCCTATTCTGTTCCTATTCTGAAAATTTCTTTTATCCGCTCTTACACAGACAAGAACGGTTGGGCAAAATGCCAGCACACACAGATATAATTAACACCCAGGTTGACCATGACTTCCTGTTCCTCTATATTGCTTTTTCTCTTTTCTTCCTTCCGTCTTATTCTATTCAGATCTTTCTCTCCGCTTTTACTTTTTAAGAAAAGAAAAACCGCCAGAGGATTGAAATCAGTTTCTTTCTGTTTGGTCCTTCTTCTACATACCTTCTTTCTCGCTATGATATTTATACCAGAACAAATCAGCCGATCTTTTGCAATTTATTTTTGCCTGGATTTTCTGAATTATTATCTTCATTGTATATCTCTCTTTCTTTTGATCGTTACCCGTTTTATATAGCTAATGTTAAGGTCAAGGGTAGATGTAGGGACGCGTCCTTTTGTCCTTGGCTACAGTCAAGGCCAAACATATAAAACATTATATAAGGGATGCATCCAAGTAATTGCAAATATTACTTTATGGGATTGATTTATGAGACAATAAATTACTTTCCCAATCACGTGATTGGGGAGGACACAATAAAGTCGGCCTTACAAAAGCCGACACGGAATAGAACAAGTCAGGGCAGTGAGAAAAGAGAGGAGCCAGTTCGATACAAATTTCCGATCAATCTCCGAGCAAAAAAATTGGGCAAGTCTTCTTATTCACAATCGCAGTGAGTAAACAGGTGTGTGTAAAATAAAAGGTCAAAGACTCTAAGTGTGAATCAAAACCCCCACGCTCGAAGAAGAAAATATTATCAAACACCGTTATAAACAACAAAGCTGCAACAGCAAACTTGGACTGTGCACCTGCAGGCAACGCATCTACATGGACGGTAACTAAGAGAGAAGCTACTGAAGAACAACTCAAAGTTATCATATGAGAAGAAGGGCCACATCCCTATCAGAATCACCTCCTGACGCAAATATGTAGAAAGGTATGGAGCACATCAATCCAAACATTCCTACTAAAACCAGGTACAGCGTCTTCGCTGATTGTGTCATCAATGAGCTAAACTCAGACCCAAAACATGAAATCACAAAACGACATTCCAAACGCGAATACCGCAATAAATCTAAAACCCCCCCCCCTCTGCTAAAAGATCCCAAAATGTCAAACTTCCGCCAATATACATTCATTGTAAAATAGACCATCTAAAACTCCTTGACGCACTTAAATCAAAATATCAGAATGCTTTTCAAGCCAAATTCACGTCAGACAAACTTAAAATGATGTTTGTTAAAATCAAAGATTTTACTGCATTCAAGGCCATTTGCATCAATCATAACAATGAATTTCACCCTTACACGCTCACTTCCGAGAAAACCTTAAGTGTAGTGCTCAAAGGCTTGATCCGACTCCCGCTAACCAGAATAAGTGAAAACATTAGATGGCCAGGGCCTAAATCCTATAAATTGTGTAATTACCGACCCACACCAAATACTTCATATATAGAGTTACGTTTGCGCCCGGAACCACAAATAAATCATGTTAGATTCATCGAGAATATCAAAATATACTGGAAGAAATATGAATCCCATAAACCAACGATTCAGTGTTCCCAGGCGTACGGTCACACGTCGTCAAATTGCAACAAGAAACCAGTGTGTGGCACTGGACAACATGACACCAGATCCTGCAGCAAAACTCTAGAAACTTCCCTAACATGCGCCAATTGGAAAGGCGTTTACCCGACCAATTATTCCCAATGTCCTGCATTACTGGCTTTTCTGATCAAAAAGACTGCTAGTAAAGAAAGAATCCAATAAATGCAAAACTTTCTTCCAAATATGCATCTCCCAGCACAGAGCTTCCTCTACCTTATCCCAAACCACCTCCTTTCTTACTCAGGCAAACCTCAAAACAAGACAAGAAATATCATATACAAGAGCCGTATCACCTCAACTAGCCTCACAGCCTCAGCGAACCGAACATATTCTCAATCCAAAATTGACAGATGAAATAAATGATATTAAAGCAACAGACCTAGACCAGTTTTTAAAAATATCGCTCATTCAGAAATATTACACGGAATGCACAAACGATCTAGAAAGAGTTCGAACAACAAATAACGCCACTAGCGTTAAAAACAAGATATCTGAATTTCACAAATCTTTAGTAGACCATAATGCAGACATTGCAATCATCACCGAAACCTGGCTCGCCCCAAAAGACACTCTCAAATTACCCAATTACAAAATACACAGACAAGACTATCATCCATCAATAATAAACTAAGAGACGGAGTATTAATAGCTGTTCACAAGGACATTCCTGCAGAAGACATACTACAACCAGCCACCTCAAACATAGAAGTACTTACTATTAAGATCAAAACCATTCCCAATTGATGGTTAAAGCAGGTACTCCCCCCCCAAGTTAAAATAAATCCTTCCGATTTGGATGCCATCGTACTGTCATAGGGACTCTACATCATCGGCGGTGACTTTAATGCCAAGCACATCCTATGAAACAGTACCAAAAGAAACAAAAATGGTTCCATCAAAAATCACTTCAAGTTACACAATTATCAAATCATCCACAGCTCCACTTACACCCATAAGAAACCAAACTGTACTCCTTTCAACATTGACATTTTCCTATCAAATGTTCCCTTTCCAAAAAATTGCCACACCATAGACGATCTATCGTCAAATCACCTACTGGTAGCCCTTTCACTCACAACCCAAAACAACGCAAGACGACAACATCAAACTGCACAAACTAATTGGAACACATTTGCCAAAAATTGCAGCAGATTTAAAATAAATCGGAAACTAACAACCACAGCCGACATAGACAATGAAATCGAAGCACTCACCCGACTAATCCAAAGATCTTTTCGACGTAACGCTCAAAACTCTAAACAATTAATCGTCTCCAGCAAACCCGATTCTCTAAAATCTCATCAAGGAGAAAAATAAACACAGGCAGAAGTTTCAAAACTGGCAACCTCTTTTACAAGCTACACAGAAACCTCCTCTCAAATCTCATCCACAAACACATCGCAGAAGCACGAAACCGAAATATGGCAGGACAAGCTTGCAAACATCAAAAAGACGGACCACACACTTTGGCAGACCTTCAAGATTACCGAACCCGTAAAAAGCCCTGCACAGATGAAGAAAAAGCCGAAAGCCTGGCTGTAAACTTCGAAAAAATACACAACTCTGTACGGAACACAACTTCTCCCATCGAGCATGACATCGGAAGACTTGCAACATTATCTCTTACAATGGACCCCCCCGCCCCTCCATGGACGATAGCAGTTTAAACTGCACTCCTTAACAGATAAAGCACATAATTAAGAAACTCCCTTCCAAGAAGGCCCCAAAACCAGACAAAATTACCACAACGTCACTCAAAATATTCCCGACCAAATCCATAGTACAAATATGTACATTACATCTGCAAAGCCTGCCTTAAGTTTTCTTATTTTCCCATATGGAAAACCGCCAAGGTAATTCCAATCTCCAAGCAGGGGAATCCCGCAACAGCCAACGAAATAAGTACCATCAGCAAATTATTTCAAAAAATTATCATCACCTATCTATTAACTCATGTTAACAACAGTAACAACATTATCATTTCTCAGCAATCTGATTTTAGAAAAAATCATTCACGCATTCAGCAGCTACAGCGAGTTATGTAACACATCATCCCAGAGATAAAAACAGAGTAACACAACTTATTCTCTTAGATTTAGAAAAAGCTTTCGATTCAGTCTGGTACAGCGCCCAGCGACTACCAAAAGAGCAAATCTAGCTTTTCCCGCACTCAGAAGACTATACCCGCTACTCCACAGAAACACATTGTCAAAACAAATATCAAACTAAACCTATATAAGATGAGCGTTAAGCCGATAATAACATAGGGCCATCAAATCTGGGCTGCAACAGCAAAGTCACACATTAGTAAGATTCGAAGAAACCAAAATAAATTCCTACGTATCATCCTTAACAAACCGTATAACACATCCATACGCGTACTACACGAAATAGCAAACATTCAAATAATTCAGAACTACATTGCAAACTCACTTGAAACTGTTTATCACACAGAGTATCGAAACTCACTCGTCAGTCTAACAGGAAACTACAAAGTCAACAACATTCTACTAAAAATCAAGGAAAAGTTACCTAAACATGCAATTGCCACTACATAAAACACAAACAGGGTCAAAACCAAAAATAGGAACGAATAAAGATTTAGCTTTTTGAAATTTTTCTTAATAACATGCAACAATACAATCACACTACCTCACCTGAAATGCATTCAACAAATACATCTTTTTATGCAGGTTAAAAGGTCACCAAATCTCAAGCACTGCAATTAAATCAACCACAAGTAAAAAAAAAGAGTTCAGTTCTTGTGAAACAGTTCTTCCAGATAGTTCGTCAGAAGCAGTTCTTCAAATCAATTCAAAAATCGTTCACCTTGAATATAGTCAGTCCAAAGGGGGAAACGGCATCAGTCGTTGTAGAATACCCTCCTATCAAACAAAAATCGAGCCATCGGGCTTATTACACACAAATTCTAAGTAAGATCCATCAAATCCATTTCCCATACCAGTGGGTGGTCCTTCAAGCCAAGCTATATACGCAGAGGAACAGGATCAACAGTCGAGACTTTCCTTAACAGCTAAAAGGTTGAAGAAAGAGAATAATAAAGTGAACGATTTTTACACAGGAAGAATAAAATATTTTAACTAAAAGATTATTTTTGTTGGATATTTTTTTGAGTTATGTTGGATGAAATATTAAGAGGAACGGAAGTCAAGAAAAGAAAAATCAACGAAGGGTAAAATCGTTTCTGCACTAGTCTATCTTATTTTTCATTTCGGAGATTCAATGAGCTTAATACTCATTTTTATAACTAATTATCTTAATAATCTGCTATCGCTATTGCTCTCTTTTTGTTTTCGATAGTCTTGCTTAAGCTCGTCTATTTTGGAACTCATGCGTTCTTTATGTACCGATACGGATTTCTTTCTTTTTTCATTCAAATGATCTAGTAGATCCTGGAAGTAAAGTAGATAGAGAAAATGTTAGTTCTGTTTACAAATAACACTGCGAAGAGAATATAATGAATGCACGAGAATGTCGGTAGATTTGAAAGTTTTGCTAACAAAGGAGTCATCTTTAAAGTTGGCAAATGAGTAAGTGCGGACGGCGAGGGGGGGGGGGAGAACTTATTACAATGCAAGTATGAATATGAACGAGACATCGTCGACAATGAGTGCGAGTAGCCAGAAGCAATTCTGAGTCTTTCGATTCCCGAAGGCATCTCTCGCTTCTCGGGAGTAGCGGGACAAGTCGGAATCAGAGGTTGAACGAGGAGGTCGACGTTGTGCTGGTGCGAGACGGTAGGAACCGACCTGGGGCTAGTAACCACTAAACTAGGCGTCTAATAGTTCCTCTCGTACGAACAATAGCCTGTGGTGAATGCCATCAGCTTCCTACGACCCCTTCAGGAATAATACCATTTTCCACGGTCACTCGATCCTAAGATCGCAATCATAAATCTCGTTTATCGATAATTTCTATGTGCTGTATAATATTGTCTTTTATGCATATTTTTATTTTTCAATGAAATCTTTATCGGATTCTACCTTTCATTTTCATAGCTTTTATATGAAAATATTATTAAATGAGACTTGATCGATTAATGTAGAAACGTTAATAATAAATGAAATGGTAAGTAAATATTTTTTGTAGCCATTGTAAAACGATTGTGAAGTTTTATTAAAGTAGAGAAACGTTTTGTTTGCTATACTAATATTTGTTAATATATTTTATTAATATATTTTTCTCTAGAAATGCAAGGATGCTACGCGCCACCACAATGGAATCTTAAAATATTGAAATATGTATAATTATATACATGTATAGGTATGGTAGGTTGCAGATAAAGAAGTAAGAATGATTAACAAAGACGCAAACGGATTCTTTTGCAATTGTCTTTGTCCGAATATGCGCAAGATCTAAAACTGCGGTATCCGTATACCGAAGGTAAGACCAGTATATTCGTGAGATACGTATCTACATATCTTTGTTCGTATTTAGTAAATATCTAACTATCTAACTAACTGTGCCAACTAACTGGGTGAACTTCTGAGGAATCTCTCTTGTTTCAACGACTTATCCCTTCGCATGTTCTCCCTCTTCCGTAATGGATACTTGCTGTAAAATATTGAAATTGTCTCTTCCTAACACATGTTTCCCTCTAACGTACGAGTTACTTAAATTTGTCGATCCGTTCCGTTTTATAGTCTTACGTATTGTTAGTGAATTTCCTAGAAATTTATAATTGGACCATGCGCAATAATCATTTTTCCTCGATTAACTTTTTACTTCTCAATATTAATCGCTTCTCGAAGAAAATACCATCTTCTTATCACTAATTGTGTTATTATTAATATTATTAGATACTGCCAATAATTATAGTTGAAGATTCTCTTATGAAACTGACTGATTACAAATAATAATATTAATATATTTTTTCATAAGATAAGTTAAAAAATTGTTATTCGCCAAAGTATTTTCGCAAAATGTATTGTGACATAAAAAGCTTCGTTGAAATTCAAGTTGACGTTTTATTAACGGATATTTAATTAAATGAAATTGTCAATTGCTAGTAACAAAAGTGGCTGATACTAAGGAGACAGGAAAGGATAGAAGAAAGAAAATACTGTCTGTAATTCTCAAGGAAATATGTAGACATTCGTGTATTTTTTAAGTTTATTTGTTAGTTTTCATTACTTATTGATATTTTTTGTTACCGATAAGCAACTATTTTTATTTAATTTATTTAATTCATTTAATTTAACTTCACGAGGATTCCAAATTTTATAGTTAATTCATTCTTGGCAACGAAAAACATAACCTGATGACTTAATTATTTCCGATTTCGTAAAAGCGATTTCGTTTCGTTATTTTTCAATTGAATGTTTTACAATAGCCACTTTTTAAAATTAAATTTCCTCTGCTGTTTCAAACTGCATTAAGCAAAAATTTTCCTTTCAGAATTCGTTCGTTACGATATGATTCTAATTTTTCAGCGATATATGAACGTATAAGATGCAGTCTTCTGTCCTTGGCCAGGAGTATTAAATATAACGTGAGGGGCGCATACCTGGGATACAGTACTGTTAGACGCATAAAGTAATTGCCAAAATTACTTTATGTATTTGACCTTGTTAATAATTATCAAACGCTTTGCGTTCCCTATCACATGATCGAGAAGAATACAAATAGAGTTGGCCTACATAAGGGCCGATTCGAACGTGCTGCGTGAAGTGTGCAGGTTTTCCAAAAATTTTTTTCTGCAACTTACAAGCATCATACACATCAAAACCAAATAAGATAAAACTAATTTTCTATCTCTTTACTTGAAATACAGGTTATAGTACTCGTTATTCCGAGAACTGTAACAAAAATAACCACTTAAAGAATGGAAAAAAAACGCTGCATGAAATCCCAGTTAAGTCCAGAACTGCAATCCAGAAAATAATTTAAGTCCGTAAGTACAACTTACAACATTCAACATGTAACAAACACTCGATCACCCTCACCGTGGATTCTCAAATAAACAATTACTTCATTCGAATTTTAAAATAACTTTATGTTAAATATTAATGAGTCCTATAAGTACATATTTCAAAAAAATGCTTTCAAATATGCAGATTTGAACATAAACGCACCTAATTTGAAACTTCTATAAATATTTTAGAGAAGAAAGGATACTTTCAAATAAAATAAAACATGCCTGATGTTTCATTGCAAATTCATCCTTCGTTAAACATTATTTTTTTTGGTTATCTTTCTTAAATGATCGCATAGTGACAAACAGAAGAAAGAATGAAAGTGAACGAAATGAAAAAATTGAAAGAAACCGTATCGTTACACATATACAACATTAAAATTAAGAATAAATTAAATTAGAATAAAGATACATAAAACTTGGATAATAAGATACTGTTCTCAACCAACGTTCGTACCGGACTGAATACACTCGTTCTCGTCCGATTAAGTAGGTACTACTAATGTTAATACTTGTTATATATTTTATACCATATGTATTTAACCCTATCTGTAATAAACTGTAACAAAAACAAAAAACGTTCTCGTCCGATCACGAAAGCAGTGCTGGGCATGGATAGTACTTAGATGGGTGACCGCTTGGAAACTCCGTGTGATGTTGATTTTTTTTTTTTTTTCTTTTTTTCTTAATAATTGGAAGCTATTTCAGATTGCTTATGAATAATTATTTTATCTGAATTTTAAAATAACTTTTATGTTAAATATTATTAAGTCCTTTAAATATTTCGAAAAAATGCTTTCAACCATGTACATTCGAACACAAATGCGGCTGACTCGAATTTTTTAGAAATATTTTAGAAGAGAAAGGATACTTTTAAGTAAAATAAAAAATTAGTAGAATATGTTTGATGTTCCACTGCAAATTCTTCATTCGTTAAACATTATTTCTCTCGGTTATCATTCTTAAATGATCGCATAGTGGCAAATGGAAGAAAGAATGAAAGTGAACGAAATGAAAAAATTGAGAGAAATCGTATAAAAATGTAGAAAATTGTATCATTACACGTATTCAACATTAAAATTAGCAATAAATTAAATTAAAATAAAGATACGGAAAACTCAGATAATAAGACGCTACTCTCAATCAACGTTCATACCGAACTGAATACACTCGTTCTTGTCCGATCACGAAAGTTAAGCAGTGCTGGGCACGGATAGTACTTAGATGGGTGACCGCTTGGGAACTCCGTGTGATGTTGGTTTTTTTTTTCAATAACTGGAAGTTATTTGGGTTCCTTAAAAACTGTAGGGGATGTGTTATCCTGTATTATCCTTGTTCTAATGGCCACGAGTATTAAACATAATGTGAGAGGCGCAATAATCCTGTCAATAATCATAAAACGCCTTACCTTCCCTATCACACGATTGGGAAGAACACAAAGAGAGTTTATCTATATAAAGGCCGATTCCGCGCTGCGTGGAGTCTCAAACGGTCAAGTGTGGAACTGCAATCCAGAAAATAGTTTAAGTCCGTAGGGACAATCTACAATATTTAACATGCAACAAACACTCGACCACCCTCATTGTGGATTCTCAAAAGTAGTATTAAGAATTCGAATCGACAAGAAAAGTTAAATAATATTATTTATAACTAATCGTGTTTCTTCGATTTTATTCGTAATTGCCTGACTTATTATTCAATCATTATTATTAAATCCCGAAATCATTTTTATAGAATTATCTACGGTTTTCACAGATCAGTCAAGCATGTATCAAACGTGCAATTTTTATAAGCATAAATATAATTGAAGGCAAATTACGAGTATATGAGCTAATGAGCAAATTAGCCTGGTAACAAAGAATAATTAGGAAATATTTTTCAGTCAAAAAATTATACAAATTGTTTGTTTCATGGGCTTGGACAAAAAGATTTGTCGTTTATTTCGTTGCATTTATTTCGAAATTTTATTTAGCAAGTGCGTAATTTTAAAGTAGAATCAATATGCTCGTGGGGACCGTCATTATAGTTTTTAAATAGCTTTTTATTATTATAATTTTAAAACTGATATCTAAGTAAAAAGATTGTTTTCTTCTGTGTTTCAGGAATGCTCATGCGTAAAATTTGTTGCATGAATTAAATATCTTTAAATTTTTTGTCCTTCTCCGCTCTTTCTTCCAAACTTTTAGTATTTTCTTTCGTTGTCAAAAAATTCCATTTTGTAACTTTAACGATTATATTTAAATAAATATCGTTCGTGTACATGATTTATAATGTGTGCTATGAAATTTATTATTTTATTTTCGGCATATTCGCTTTGATTCATGATATTTATAAGGTAAAATTACTGGTGTTACTCGAAAAAAGGAAGTGTAATTTCGACTAGAAAGTATGAACATAAAAATATCAGCAAATGGCAATTAAGAGAATATAGTAGACCTCTAGAGATGAATCGTGGAGAAAACATTGCTGGATTATAAAGAAAATCGAGGAGATATAGTGCATAGGGTTGAGTGGAATTGTGATACTATTGTTTGATTAGTTTTCAGGATTTTCTTTTTTTTAAATATTATTTTTATATCATTTTTTATTTACCTCTTTATTTAATGCACGTAATAGAAATATGCTGATTCAGAATTGATCGTGAAAGGCAAAAGCCAATTTTATTTCTTTTATTTAATTAATTTAAAGAGTAGATCTGATCTACGATCCAGTGGATTAAAAATACCGTTTTTATTATAAATGCAAAAATAGAAATTAGAAGCAAGTCTAAATGAGAATAAACATATTCATAGCCAACAATAAAAATAATCAAATATTTTTATTGTTGTTTTTTATTCTACTCTCAAGAGAAATAAAGGAAACATAACTAAACATAACTAAAAGTATAAACACACCGAGTATTTGGTACGAAAAGTACAAACACACCGAGGACCGCGGTTTTTAGAAAAAATAAGGCTGCAGTCTTATGACAAAGAATGGTCTTTGTCCAGAAAGATCGAATAGGTAATTCGATGCGAGCTTTTGAACGATTCAGACGAATTGCAACTTCTTTGTGTGGTAGTGGTTGCCATAGATGAGTGAAAATACATGATGTTTGTATGGAAGGATGAGTGTGGCGAGAGTGAGAGTATAAGAGTGGTGTGGTGTGATCTGAGTGTTTGAGATATTCCAGGGCAGAAGAAAGAACGAATGAGAGAGATGTATGCGAGAACAGTTGAGCGCGAGCATGGTGACGAAAAAACAAATGTGATCGGGAAGATGCCCAGTTGAGAGTTGGATAGACGAGAGACTTGAGTGTAGCAGAGTATGAGAGTTGAAACAGAGTGTGAGAGTTAAATATGTGTATTTTGTAATTTCTATTAAATCTATCTCCAACTTAGTGTGTTTATCAGTCGATGCACTAACACTTTGAATATACGTCGATTTTATAATTATTTTTTACAAAAAATGAATTTCTCGAAACGATGTTAAAATGGGAAATTACAATGGATTTACAAAACGTTTAACGATTAACATTGAATGTGAGACTATTAATTCATCTCTTTCAAACATTGCTGATGAAATGCTTATAGTACCAAACACACAACTAGAAGTATATATACATGTGTGTATGTGTGTGCGCGTGCGTGTATGCGCGTGTGTGTACGCATGTACATATATGTGTATGTATGTATATGTGTATATATGTATAACATATACATATGTAACATAAACATAATATACAAGGTTTATACGCATATACAAGGTAACATATACATATGTAACATAAACATAATATACAGGGTATATCACATATAACTTGAAATATCTGTTTTGTTTTTGGAGATACGAAGAAATTTGTTAATGAAAGTCATTTATGAAACAAAACATGACAGATTTTTTTTGTAAATAAATTTCGGAGATTTCAAGGTCATCTTTAAATGGAATTATGATATATAAATATATCGTAATTCTATATAATCTATATAAATTATAGATATATTCCAAAAATATATCTATTTTTTATGCATTAATCAATGTAGTTCAATATTCTCTAAAAAGTATTAACCTGTGTATGTCGAAAAATTATTAATTTAGATACTAACTTTGATTTTATAAAATTTATCCATGAAAGACAATTGAAAGGAAAACAAGAATATTATCCTTGTCTTTCTTTGTCTTTCATATGATAAATTTTAGAAATGGAGATCATGTGGCGATTGCCTAGTTGCTAGGACGAAAATGACTAGGGTAGGTTAGCGACTCGACGTTGCTTTGAGTTTTGAATACTTTTGATATTGTGACTGCAGACTGGGAAAGCGTTTTTTGCTAAGAAAAAAAATTTCTAATGTACTATCTTTCTTTGTCATCTCGTAAACCAGGCCTGTCGAATTTCTTTCTTTCTGTGAGCTATACGGGTTTGATTGGATACGGGCCGATGAATCCCTCCCTTTTTTTTTCCAGGCGTTACATAAACTTCGTTCTTTAATCGAGCCTGCCACTACATTCAAATTAGCTACTACATATATAATCGGTGACACTTGCACGTATGAAATGTGGTTGTAAGAGCGGCGATCAAATCGAAGTGTGACGACAAGATTCGTTGAGTAGTGAAGCTTGTGCATCGTCCAGAAGGGAAAGAAACGAAGGAGAAACATATAAAGAGATTTTCTTCCTTTATGGCTTTCGAAGAGAAGCACGAATCACAGTTGGCTCGCGAGCGTTAGTTTGAGAGGCGTGGTTTTCCACATCAATACTTTATAGAGGATGGAGACAAGTTGATCAATGAATTTAAAATTAATTGTGATTCTATTTAAAGAAATGAAGTTGACCTTAAAATGTTCTCCATTTGGTAGAAAATAGATAGAAAAATAATTTGCATTATGCGATGTCTCCCGTCGAATCAAATAATTTTTGTTAAAACATTTTTTTGATAACTTTAATCTTTTGAGTAAAGTATTCTGTACTTTATCTTTTTAATTAGGAAATTTAAAAAGACAAGAGAAAGAAAGTTCGCTTTATTTGTATTTTCTATCAAGCGAATTTAGGCTCTGTTTTCCAAAAGGTGTAAAAAAATATTCCTGCAGTTTTTATTTGAATGTGAATTAATTATTTCCACTCAAAAATTAAATTAAAAATTTGAACCTTTTCAAGAGTGCAACTCTCAACAGTATCTTGATAAAAATTGAAATATGAGAGACGTATGTACTATTCAATGAAATTCAATTATATTAAGAAGTTTGATTTACGAAATCTCCGCTTACAAAAAGATGATAAAAAAAAAACGAGTATCTTCGACAATTATCTTCGATTGTTCAAAAATAGTGGACAGTAGCAAAAGAAAAAGGGACCAAAAGAGATTGTATGTATTTTCTACGAAGTTAGAACGAATAGAAAAACTTTATTTCATAACATTCTTCGAATTGGAAATTATATGTTAACGATTAATTATATGTTAATGATAAATGCAAAGCTTCCTTTGAGCATATACAAACGTATATTATATCACATAATGTATTCGAAGCAAAGACATTCGTTTGATATTCATTGCTCTATTTCTTTTTTTAAATTTTCTTTTGTTCGTTCGAGATGAAAATAATTTTAAGCTGAAGAAAAGTGTGCTGTTGATCAAGGTTGAAGCGACGCGAGAGGAAATGCGGTAGGAACGAAACAAAATGAAACTAAAAGTAGCGGGTGGAATTCTTGAGAAACAATGATCAGTCCGGATGCATCACACTTACAAAAACATCCTTTTTTTCATGGATTTAAGCGGTTTTCGTAACTCGCCACGGTGCCTCAAACAATGCGAATGTAGTTAGGTGTGCTTTTCCCAACATTGAATCGTCTTGATCTTTCTTTTGGTTCAGTCGACTGCTTTTATACGCAAGTCAAACTACACACTCTACTAGAAATTTATAACGGTAGACAATTGTCGAAGAATCTCCTTTCTTTTCAACTGCCATAACGGCGCTGAATTTCCGACAGGAAGCGATTCTCTGTTTCGTTACAAGCCACGGAATTTTCTTCAGCAATACAGTTTTGGTTGAAATTCGATGATACGAGAAAATGTTGTTTTCATCGCGTATGCTTAAATTTGATTGTATAGTTAAGAACGTTTATTTAATTTTCTCTTATCTTGAGAAATTCTCCAATAATTTTCTGAGTTTCAAAAGAATTCATTGTTTTTTCCATTTGACCAATAGAAGGAGGAAGTATTCTTGCTTATAATAGGTATTCGTACGTGTTCGGACGAACGTCCTGGTTGCTCTTGAGAATCTCTCGGGGAATCTCAAAGACCGTTTTGCTGACTATAATTTATCCTATTCTTTCGCGATAAGCCGCTCGTAAACTCGACCTGTTTTTTTCGCTCTTGCTATTTCTTCTATTCGACTTTCAAACACGAATCATTTCCTTTGACGGAGATTGCTATAAACATTCCTTTGAACGTTCTCTTCCTTTGGTCTCTTGAATTGAGTTTCTTTGTTATACATGTGTTTTCTCTTTATTAACGTTTGATTTATGTACGCGAATAGTCGTGTAGCGCAAGAAAATCGAAGAGAATTTCGAATAAGGTTGCTTATTTGCTCGATCGAGTCACAAATTTGCTTTTGAAAAAGATGAAAAAAAAAAAGAAAAATACTTATAGAAACGACATAGAAATATGGTATATACTAGAACTGAAAAACATTGATCTGAAACATTGAGACTTAGGAATAAAAAGACTAAAAAACTCAATTCAATTAGAGATTTCGTAACAATCCTGATCAGATCGGTTTTCGAGATCTTTTCTTCTTTTTAAAGACTTTCTACTTCAACTTGCAAAGGATGCGGCAAATCCGTTGTGAACTCAGTTATGTACTTTAATTTGTAGAAGCTCTTCTCATACTGGTTTTTAACGTCTTGTCAGGAGAGACCATCCCTAGTTGAACGAAAGTTTCATTACCAGCTTTCATATCTGACGAAGATATATTATAGTTGATCAAAACACTACTGTTAATAGAAATTGTTGATAGAAAACGTCTATCTTCGAAAGTTTTTTTGCGGCTGACAATGAGTTTAAGAAACTCGGCGAAAGTGTAGAAACGAAAATTGATAGAAATTTCATGCCATCTATAAAGTTGAGATCATTGAAATTAACAGTAAGTTCGCTAAGATCCAGAATTTGCGATGAAGAGTAAAATAGCCGCAACCTGACCCCGATAACTTGCAGAACTCTATTAATCAGATTTCTGTAAAGGGTGTCATTTCGAAAATAGAAATCTCTAATTTTTAGAAATCTACATGAGCCCTGTTGGATCGACGATAAATCTTATTCTCTTTAATCGGAATTGTTGACAGTTTGAATGAAATAAAGTCAGACAGTTATAATAACATCAAAGTCACGAGATTCGATAAGAAAATGCTTAACAAGGATAGATCGTTAAAAATAACTCTTCCTCTGTTTCGTTGGAATTATTGAAGAAGAAAATTAGTTATAAAGGACCCGTTAGGATATCAATGAACCAAACGAAGCAGCAAAAAAGAGCAAGAGTCAGCTTATTTTGGCCAACAATCCAGCCTTTACCATCCAGTATCGGAATGTGTGTCTACACATATATGTAATAGCATAAAGAAATATTGCTGGATTTACAAGAAACAACGACGATTGTGTGTCTATTACCAGAACATAAGAGATTTTTGAACCAAAATTAGCGAACTATCGCTCTTCTTGTTATTAGTTTGCTATAAGTATGATTTCATTGTATCAATGAAGACAGCATGACAATATTGACATATCGAACACTCCCGCTATTTTATTTTGCAACAATTCCTTTTTCAAGAAGGGGAGAGTTGTTAATTGCAGTAAAGAACGATTAGAAATGCACTTTACTAGAATTTTCTGTAAAAAATATGGAACTTTTTGTTAAAATCCAATTGAATGATAATACAATAGTTAAGCCAATGCAGTGATCATGGTAGAGAGAAGGTAGGAAGTCCTCCTAACTTCCTACTTCTTAACTTTGGAACAAATTTTGTCAGTGATCCGTGATCCTTATCTGTTTGTTGTTGGCAGCTACAACTTGCTTAACATGTACAGGGTATACCAAAATTCTGTGTATAGACTATCACAGCTAGATTCTGCACCTTTGGATCGGTGGAGATCTGTTTGAAAAATAACGTGCAAAATTGTCTTTGACTGGTTTTCTCAAGGTCAAAGTTTTTTATTATTACATCGTGATCTACTCATCGAGAGGATAAAAAGAAACCATGAGTCGGAAATGACTCTCCTTAAAAATGAATACATACAATATGTCCAATTATTATTAAACTCGCCATATATGTAATATGTTTATATTTTGCAATGGAATAGGCTCTGCTATTGCACTTAATTTCTTCGTCGAACATTTGTTCCATGGATCCACGAGACAGCATCATCCTGCCGTATAATCCGTAAAAGCCGTGCTTGTGCATTTGTCTTTACAGGATGTCTGCGTTAAGCTCTGTCACCAGTTTTTAAGCATTTCCGGTGGTACAACCTGTACACTGGCATGCAAATTCAACTCTACTCCCCAAATTAAATGTGACACCATAATTATTATAATTATAAAAATAGGACTATTGCTGATATTTCTTTAAAAGTTATAATAGTATTATCTTTTGCCCTACGATTCTTCAACACATTCATTTTATTGATGTGTCCCATCTTCAATTTTTTATAATCAGGGTGGATCTTTTTAAACGCGATCTAAAGAGAGATCTAAGATTCTCCGATCTGATTATCAGTTATGTATAAAGATCTAATCGTCATGAAAATCATAATGTTTTTGTTAGCGAAAGAATATTGACCATTTTTGTGCTCTGAGTCTTGGTGTTTGGTTTGCATTCCTTTGAATGTTCAGTTTAGTGTTTACTAGATCAGAAGCAGCGTAACTCAAGATAGTCGCTGAGCCTATTATGTTTATCATCTAGAAACGTTTATCGATGCTTTAATCTTTAGATGACCTATAGCAGAGCAACTGGCTTGTCTTAAAATCAGATTGGGTAGAGTAGTATTGAACTGGCTCTATAATAAAACAGGCTTGTGGGCGGCCGTACGTTAAACAATTCAACTTTCACATCAAACAGGAACAGTTTAATTCTCAAGAAGAAACAGTTTAATTTTCACACGTAAAGAAACGGTCTAATTTCAATCAATCTAAATCTCCAAAGTATTTCGCGAAGTTAATTTGTTCGTTTAGTTACACATTGAGCACTCACAGACAAACTCGACAGTACGGCTAGTACAGTCACGAGTAAGTGCATCGTTATGCAACAAAACGTCGTTGTTGTTATAACAGTTTTGTCTACCAGATCATCAGACAATTTCAAAGTGTCTATGAAAAAATTATCCTTCACTTATATGTATATTATTATGTATTTTTGTATACTCTTTAAAATTTACTAATCTATCTTTTTTCGGTCTGCTCGTTAAAATAAAATAAAATAAAAAGAAGTTTGTTTGAACGGCGAATATGATGAAAATCGGATCTCTTAACTGGAGGGAAAAGTTAGTATTGCGTACGCTAACTTCAGTATCAGACTATAATACTCGTATGCGACCTAACGAAATGTTCCAATGCTTTATCGCCGTGAAACACACTTCTTGAACAAGTCGGATCAAACAGAAGAATAAAGTGCGTGAGGATTAGGTAAAACGAATGTCGAAGAGAAAAAGTTTCTAAGATTTGGCTTTCAGCCGAGTTCACCGGTGGAAACCTTCAAGTGTTTCGTATTTAAAACTTCGTTTCATCAGGAAGTCCAAAAGTTATGAAAATTATCGATATTTCGAGATTTATGAATCATAAAGCTTATGAAAACAAAAAGATCATTTAAAAAAATGCAACCATATTGGAATTTATCTGACAAATAAAAAAAAAAGGAAGGAAAAAGTAGTTCCATGATTCAAGCATTACTTACTGACCTATCGAGTTGGCAATATTTTTTACGTTTGGAAAAATTACTGAGCCATTCTTTCTGTGGATGTTGGTGGATATCGGTAACTACAGGTCAAAATGATTTTGCTATTACTCTTTAACCATAAAGAGTACATCTTTAGAGCATATATGACATTTATAACCGTCACGGTCTTCCGTAGGTACATGTAACTGCGTCATGAATGACATTTTCTAAGAAAACTTCCAAGATTACGAGTTTCTTGAAATATTACGAGTTTCTTCGTAAATCAAACTAGATATGTGCTTAACAGTGTTATGACGAGCCAACGAATTGCTGGTTTCGTGATATCTTGGATATTGTTACGGAGTACATACTTTTCTGTGACGCTTCGCATTTCCCTTTCCCAATCTTTTTTTTCCCTTTTTACCAATGGAAATTCTTGAAATTTTACGAAACTGTACTTCAATGTAGCTGCCTGCTTTTAATTTCATTTACTTTCGCGTGAAAATTAATTTATTTCCTTTCGATGAAATTTCCGTCATTAATTCTCTGATTGTGATTTGTAATAGTTTTTTTTGTGTTTGATTGTGACAATCAAATTTTTAATCTTCTTAATTCACAATATTTGCATTGGTGGTGTCATTTTTTCGATTAAGATTAGCGATGGCATATTTCAAGAGAAACTTGAACTTTTGATGCTTGAATGGTTGATACTTTTACCCAGAAAAGTTATCCGATAGAATGGAAAAGTCTGGATAAGAATGGTCCAATGGAATTGTTTAACGTCGGAAGTAGAATGGAGAAACGAGAGCTAAACATTCCCGAGTTTTGTTTTTTCGCCACGTACGCACGGGATTTTGCCTGAATCAAAATGATTTATAGTGGAGATGGTGTTTGAAGATCGGATCCACATGCGGTTCGTTACGCAAAACAAAATAAAAGTAAAAAGATCGCGTACATACGTGGATCAGAGAAAAAATGGAGGAACGGGTTCGCAATGAAAATTTTCAGCAGCAAAATTGTACCACCGATTTGAATCGAAAAGCGAGCGTGACGCGCACCTTTTGTTCACGATTGTTGTCCAAAACAAAACACTAGAGAGGTCTTTCACGATTTATTGCTTCGATGCGTATATTTTATTCCCATGCGGGACATAAAAATATAGGAATATTGTATTTTACTAGATTGCGCATGCTTAAAAAATATACACGTATCTACACATACATGGCGCACGTGCGCGTGTACGTGCACAATCTTTCAAATTTCGATTAGTCGATATTGAATGTCACATTTATTTTATTGCATCGTAATTGAATCGCAAATAATCGTCACATTATTTACCCTGCCGTACGAACGTATTTTATTAACTTTTTATTTGAATCCGAATGGTTGTAAGCGTACCGCTCATTGCTCTGCAATAACTCATTTAAGTATTCTATAAATGATTACCTTTGCTCGTTAATCAAGTATTCCAATGTTTGTATCGTTTCACTCCTACGAATCTAGCGGAATAATTAAAACTGCAATTGCGGAAAAGTAAAAAGTAATATAGATCAGAGAAAAAGTAGAACTGAAGCGTGCATGAATAATTTATATTCAAGATTCGTAGAGGGCGGGAGACAAATTAAAATATGCAAACATATGCTGTTTTTTTTTATTTTTTGACAGTGCAATGCACAAGAATCAAACAAAAGACAGACTCAAAAACTGAGTGTACTATATATTATTGGTATATTCAACCGATGTGAGATGTTCGCCTAGATATATTGCATTAAATTCATGATTTCCAGAGAAAATATTCAGATTTTAATTTAAATATTTTCGTTTGAATTTATACTTTAAAACGTGTATTTTCCATAATACAATGACGAATAACGAAATTATTATGGACAATCGAAAGTAATTTTATCGCGACAAACAAATTGTGCCTATATTTTGACATTTGATGATAAATAAATTGTGTGCGATGTAAATCAATTCCATTTCTTTGAGTCAACCAGAAAGTTAAATAAAATGAAAATATTGGAGAATTTAATGAATTTAATGTAAATTGTGGAAAATTGTCGACTGAGATGAGATGTCGTGTAGCAGGAAGGTTAATAACGATCACATCAAATATGTAGAAAACAAAGAACTTTTCTTTATTATATTCGTTGTGTCGCGAGACTTGGTGATGTCGTGTTTGCATTTACAAATCGTGTCACAAACCATCCATTCGATTCGATTTTTTTCTCATTCGTTCGCGCATGTACCTATGTCGCACTCTGTTTTTCTCTTTGTCACTCTCACGTACACAAACATACTCGCACGTTTTCTTTTTATTCCTCGATACACGCAGTTCTGTACAATCGACTCAAAGGACAACAAATGAATTCTTATTTGAATACTCTTTTTTCATTGAAATCTCATGAAAGTCCGCGTCGATTTGGATCATTCGCGAAATAGCCCGCAGGAAAGAAGATCGAAAGGATTTTCATTTCAAAGATATAAAATTTACAAAAGACGATTTTGAACTGTTATTAGCTAATCCATGATCAGTGGCAGTGATCGATGCAATGAGATCCATGTTAAATGAAAACTCTTCTTGCTAATTTCATAATCTCAGTTAACGCGAGAATCGAATCGAATCGATCGATTAATTAGTTACACTACTTCACACGGTAATAATGGTTTGTAACGAACCATCTCATTACACAAGTTTCGTTTTAAACATATCTCATCATATCGGCATAGTTCTCGTTTCGCTATGAAATGTTTTCGATCTTTCCTTCGGGGTGATTTTTCGATTTCTGTCGACACTTTTCTTTATTTCTAACAGTTGTAAGTGCGATATGTTCCAACGGATAGTAATTTATAATAATACTTTTCCGTTCGAATGTTCTTATCGAGCTACATGTATACACTCGTTACACGAGTGTACATGCTTTTATATATATGCTTGATGCGCATTTTGGCGTTCAGATGATCTCTATTATCATTCCATTGCTCTTCCGCGATCTTCTATAAATTATTGAATATAATTATCTAGATGAATCTAAAAGACGAAAGCATCGGTCAAATCGATTCACGCGATCGACGTATTAACTCGATATTTATTCAATTCGACTGGTCCTTTCTGATTATGCACTTTCACAGTATACTTGCACAGTACTTTTCAAGTACTATTGGTAGGAATGTTAAAAAGTCGAGTCTCCTGGTAGGTTGGCGAGAGCGAGAGCTGACGATCCATTTAAATAATACGAAATTTTTTGGATTATTCAATAAGAAATATTTTCACGATCAGTAAACAATTTTTATGATTGTTTTCTTTTCCTTCTAATCTAATCTAATCTAATCTAATCTAATCTAATCTAATCGCCGTTTAATAACAATTCTTTCGCTTGCTTTATGATTCTTGACAAATAACGGGTAGAAAAACGAGTTATTTAACAAGAATTCTGCTCGAATTTATCAAATAATTTTGAACAGTCGGACACGCATTTCGTTCGTGTGCATTTTCGCAGTCTAGCCGGCAGTCACAGCTGATGTATTTTATAGGAGCAATTTAATCAGATCCTCCTGATCCTTAAGCCAGCTGCGGTCGGCTTGTCAATTCGAGGAAGAAGGTATGAACACCAAATAGAAAAGGACCAGGAAAGGGAGTCAAAGTAAAAGTAAAAGAAACCAGTTGCTCCGTGAGCAAACTTATCTCTTAACTTTGATTCTGTACTTTAGCTTCTGTTAATCGTTCTTAATGTTAAGAATAATTATCGATCGTAGAGCTTAGTTATTAGTTATTAGTATATGATGTAATTAATAAGATCAGTTAGTCTACGAATCGTTTGTTAGTAAACGAGTTGATAGATGAATATTTGTATGTATATATTGTTCGTCAGTTAGAAAATGGCATTTAAAACATTATCACGCAATGTCATATGACTAGACTGTGTATATTTATGCAGATTTATATTTTATAAATATAAATAAAGCAATGAAAAATAAAGAGAAATTTGTTTTATCCATTAAATTTTGTAATGAGCATTATACTTTGGATATTTTATATATTTTTGCATCTTTAAATTTTCCATAAATGTATAAACGTTCACAGTTTGCAATATATAATCTTAATTGTAAATGTGAAACTTTCGGTCAACAAGCGCGTGTTTTGCATTTATAGGAAATTTAAATGTGGAAAAATATATAAAACGCTACGCGCAACATGTAGAAATATAGACACGTATAAAATATCCCAAGTAGGTTACTCGTTATAATATTTAATTAATATTTAAAGGGAAAAACAAGTTTCTATGTAGGTTACATTTCTTTAGTTTTATTTATAAAAAATATAAATTTCCATAAACTTTTTCAGTTTATTCATGGTTATATCAGGTATGATTAACCATAAACTATATGTATAGTGTTTTTTTCAAGTACCATTTTCTGAATAACGATCAGTACATGCGTTTCTAGTGAAATTTCTTCGCGGTGTTTTTGATCGAACTTGTTACAGGAATGTTCATTGTTCACAGAAATGTAAATTCCTATCGGATATTGAAAGATACATTACCTTGATTTCTTCTGAAAAGAATTCATCTGAACGAACGAGAGAGTGAGTTAATCGGAAAGAAATGATCGACTGGTTTCGATGAAATAACATTACGCGATCGCTTCTACATTTTTAGCTTTTATTTATATGAGCTTTGCATATCTGCATTCATATGCGCATGTATATGATGCATGCATTCGCGCTGCTATGCCTGCTAGGTCAAAACAATCTCGATTTTATTTTATTTATTGTAATAAATACTTCTGGTATACATATATACCATACGCAAACTCATATATCTTGGGTAAATCAAGTAAATCTTCGAAACTCTTTTCTCGTGGCCAACTCGCCACATTCGAGAAATGTTCTACGCCATTTAATTGTCTTTGTCATATTTCGAAAAAATAATTTGTACAAAATAATAATTAAATTCAAATTATAACGTACTGCAGAATTCGTGTATTTATATTTTCATGGCAATATGTTTATTTTATTAGATGAATGAGCGGACAACGTTGGAAAAATAGCACCGAGGTAGGCATTACTGTTAAAACGAAAATCGTCCGATATGAAATTTTGATGGATCTTGAATACAAAAGCAGTTAACTGGAATCAGCTTCGTTCGTTCTGTTGCCAGAGATATCAATGATATTCGGGGAAATTGGATGGAAATAAAATTGAGAAAGCGAAAGAAATAAAGCGTAGCTTATTACTTTAACACTTTGATTTATTTTTCATACGCGTCTTTCATGAATTTCACAAAATTTTTGCAGTTAAAAAATTAACTAAAAACAAATATCGTTAAAAAAAATGCGGTTTAAAATGAGAAGAAATAAAAGCAAAGATGGAAGTAAATACGATAAATGGAAAGACAAAGAAGGAATATCACGGTCCGTGGAAAAGTTGATTAAAAGAAAAGAGAATTAAAATTATGAGAGTCAAAGGTAAGAAAGAAAAAAAAAAAGAATTCTAGCTTGGCGCACGGTCCATTTGAGGAAGAAGAAGGATATTCATTTGTCTTCCGTAGAACATAACTTGTGTTTAGTCTTGATTCAAGATGCCCAACATAACCGAGCCTTCGAACATTTTGGAAAGCATAATAATTGTCTTCCAAAATCATGACTTCCTCAAGAAAATTTCTCCATCCTTTCGTCTTCGTAAGGCTATAATTTCTTAAGTTGAAGAATTCGTTAATCAGGAGAGGAAAGATCATCATTTTGTTGACAGCTTTTGTCCGAAATTTTTAATGTTTTGTGAAAATCAGAATCAGTATCTACATTATCCAAATTACGATATATAAATTATTCCTTTCTGTATGTTTATCTCGATGTAATTTTGATAAATATCGAACATCATACTACGCTTCCTTTAATCTTTTTTCTTCTGTTTTATTGATATGACTTTAGATTATAATCAGATTGATTCCTAAGCGTTACTTTTGAAGTTTTGGTCTCTCTTCCTCATCAAAGAGAAACACAGAATAATTTTCATTGCACTTGAAAATTCTTACTTTCTCAAATTCTTAAATTCTGAAATTATTATTATTGCCGACTATATATATATATATATATATATATATATATATATATATATATATATTGCTTTATATAGTTGATGGTATATTAAGTATAACAGGTATATCATTTCGCTTTCATATATTGCGTCATTTTTCATATTCCACAGTTTTATAGATTCAGAGATAAAAAACAGACTCAGCATCTAGCTCTAAGCACAGTTGCAACATTTCTCTATAATATTTGCTCTTCATTTTCCAAATTATCAAGGTATCAACAAATTCTTTTCTATGCATATTATATTCGAAATAACAGCTTAAAAATATAAAATATAAAAATTTTGAAACATTGTCACAATTGTTTTTTCTGCCTAATTCTTCCTTGCATTTTATCTTGCAAAGGCATGCAAATGTATAATTATCAATGCCCATGCAAACAATTACAAAAATTGAATGCAATTTGTAAAAACCACACAAACTTTATCGAGAAACGTATTTCTTTCATCCTGGTAGTTAATTCGACTGGCAGTGAAAAGAATAAAGAAGATGATTGGTGAAATGTAACATTTAATTCTCACAATAAAATGCAGCGCGCAGTTGATTTTCCAGGCGTTCTTTTCATAGCGTGCCATTTCTCACGACGTGGAAGGGCATGTGTCGAATATAATACGACCAATAAAACGATGCAACTCGACTGCAATATGATTAATTGATGAATCACCGTATCAACTGTTTTAATAAACTTGTACCTATGTCATGTGATATATTCCAACGAATGCCTTTGCCCCTCACGCTTTATTAATTTCTTCTAGGCTAATTTTTTCATATCACACCAATTGACCTTCGAAGCGTTTTAATTTCATTTGGTTTATTATCCTAGAGCTCGGCTCTTTCTGTTTTCTTTCCTTGCTTCTTCCATGTTTCGTCTTGTCCATCATTTTTTCCCCAAACAATTCCCACTTCCTTTCGCCCTTGAACGCGACAGTTTTTCGAGCTTATCTACGTGCCACTTATTCGTTCTCTGGTAACTTCACGGCTATACCTTGATCACCAAGATCGTTTTATCCGTCCTTAAGTCGATCTTCCAAATTCTCTGTTTTGCCTTCATCCGTGCTTCGCAATCCTGATATTCATTTTTACTACTCGCGCATACGCTCTTTTTTTCTTTCTCATTTACCCTTCTTTCGAGCTTGAGCGTTTTCTTTCTCATTTATTCCTCTTTTGAGCTGGAGCGTTACATTTTTAAACACATTCGTAAAAGAGTAAAATATACTTGCTAACCGATCTCCTGTAGAGATGCAGATAATAGTATAATTTTCAGGAAATTTTTTTCGAAGGAAATGCATTTTTCATTTGCTTAATTAACTAACGAAATCTAACGCAATTCGATTTAATTTGAACGCGCTCTTTTAATCAGCAAAAGAAAAAAAAAGAAGACAAATAATATCAGAAATTAATATCAAAGATGGAACTCGTAAACTCGTATTATGGACTCGTAAATATTCGTTATGATTAACAATGCAGAAAAGTAACAATCGCTTTCTAACGAATCCGAGGCCAGTTATCCAGGAGTTCGAGTATTAGTATTCCAAGTAATTTTTGTTTCGTCGGTTCTATATTGTAATATAATTAAGAAATAAAAAAAAAAAAATAAAGCTTTTGCGTTTCAGCGAGTTAGTTTCAGCGTGTTAGCCAGTAGACGGTCTTTATTTGGTAAGTACGACGTGTTTAAATCTTTGCTGCAGAAAAGAGTCTCGAAAGTAAGTCAATTTTAGGAAATGAATTTTTTTAATCAAAGTGAGCTGACATGCAAAAATTTTTGCGACGAACGAAAATGATCCGAGTAAAAGAATTTCTGACAGATCATGAACATGGACAAGCGGTTTACGCATATGAGTATCAACGCGGAATCATCAACTCACGATACGAATTGGTATCTCGAACCGCATTAAAGCTTATGAATTAACTCGAAAATTGTAAACGCTTGGTGAGCGATATGACACGATACGACTTTCTTCAACATTTCCATTGACTTTTTCACTGTAGAAGTATAGAACAGCTCAAAAGAATCTCGACGAGGACTAGCAGTCGTCTTGAGTAGAAGAAGAGTGTAAAAGTGCTGCCACACGCTCCGAGAAGTCTCCCGAAGCTGCTCCAGAACACTGAAACAGAAGCGACGGACTATTAAATACAGTGCTTTCGATATATCAGATAATTACATAAGATATTTTTTATATATAAAATTTACTTTATATTTATCATAGATCGATTATTCAAATCAAATTTAAGAAATCAGTTCAATCGCAGATTCAAGCGCTTTTGGAGTGACGAGAACTACTACTTATTCTATCAGCTTGGAATTCAAAATCTTAACCGATGAAGCTATGAATTGATTATAAATATTAACAACATAGTTAATGATATTGGATTAAGGGATTCTGGAAATTTGTGAATACAACAGATTGGGTAGGGTCTACCTTTCACTATGTCATACAATGATATTAAACTAAAATTATTGATATAGATAATTTCTTCATAGATCACTTCGGATCGAAATAATACTATTTTATTATTCTATTATATGTAATGAAGTGAGCCAATATAATCACTACCTGATCTGTCGATCTTGTATATTAATATTAGCGAAATATTATTTGAAATCGACGATTTAGATCTTTCTAAAAGTCCTAGTAATGATAGTGTGCTTGCGCTGTATTTAAAAAAGTGTTTTATCGTCGTTTGAGAATTGTAGATATTAATTATCTTAAACATATTAAATAAATCTCTGCTAATCTAAGCTGTGACATTTTCTCGACGGATTGGAAATCAGGAATTATCACAACAGTTTATAAATTGGATAATTATCGATCAATTATAGACCGATCTCTATTATTAATATTGTAGCAAAAACCTTTGAAGTCATTGTTTCTAGGAAGTTATATTACATCACATTTTTACTACACTCTTTCATCACATTTCATCACATTGGATAGCGTGGTTTTATTTCTAATCGATCAACATTAATAGTACTTACTATTTTCACATAATTTATTTCTCAGGCCTTAAATAGAAGATAACACATGTGATTTATTCGAACTTTAAACCAAGTATTTGATAGAATAAATCATGCAATTTTGATTGAGATGGCTCTGCGAGTGAAATGGCTTGATCTCATTATACATAAGTTATATATAGGTTATCAATTTTCAGATTTTTTTAGTGGTATCTTATTGTTATATCATGTGAACTGTTCTTCTTGTTCATTTTCATTTGAAAAATAAGGTAAGTTATGTATAATGTGTATAACTGAATAATTTCAAAAATTGTTTGCATATTCCTTAAACTACAATATAATTTGCCAAAATTTTATTAAAAAGTAAAAACTTTTTCGAAATATAATGTGTTAATAGTGTTTAGAGCTTATGGTTATATTTTTATAATGAAATATTGTATCATTATAAAAAATACCAATGAGTCATCATTCCCAGACTATCAGATTAGATGGCCTAGTTTTTTAGGGGAGAGTTGACCCATGATGAAATTGTATATGATAGTCAGTAAATATTATTTTAGAGGATCATGTTAACTCAATATAAAAGAAAATTTAACAATAAAGGACAATTATAGACAAATAAAGAATTTTTAGATAGCTTAAAGTAGCAAAATGGGCGTAAATACGGTATTCCGATTCTTACGTTAAGAAGACGAATGAAAAATAATGATTGTTCAAACAAAACTTTTTTTCATTGCTAGGTATGAAAAATCGGGAAGAACTTAAAATTCACATCAAAAAATTGCAAAAGTACGGTTTCACGTGAGTGCGTAAGATCTATGGCATTTAACTTGACACAAAAATTGGAGATAAAACATAAATTTAATAAGGAAAAAGAATTAGCTGGATATGATCTCAGTGTCCGAAAATCGAAAGATGTTTCTTTGTCTCAATACCAGGCTATGAACAAGGTAGAAGTTAACTAATATTTTCAATCGTTAGAGCAGACTTTATGAAAAAATCTCTTAAACAAATTGAGAAATATATTTAATACGGATAAGATAGACCAAAATTGAAAACCCTTTTTATCTAGGTCATCTGATTTGGATAATCCGGATGAGATTTTTGCATAAGATGTCATATCTTTTGTTAATATCTTTTGTAAATCTATAATTATTTTTTCTTTGTAATATATCTACTTTCACAAATATGTATATATAGATATATGTTTTAGATATCGATTATAATTAAGATATAATTATTCTTTTTAAAAAAGTGGGCCATCTCCCACTTACTTTCCAATTTACCTTATAGATTTGATTTCGCAGGTGATCTATTTAAATGTTTGCGGAATTATATGTCCAGAGACATATGATATAATGTTGTGATATTCAAACATTTAACGATCAAGTTGCAGAATTTCTATCTTTCCATACTTTCCATTTTTTTTATCAACGGTATGGATCGTTGGATCGTTCAGTAATAGTAAATTCTTGTTGATGAGTTTAGATTTTTAAAAATCGTCACTAAAAAATATCTGGCGTTATTGACGTTTGTGGTATTGTTAGCTTGAAAAAACTGGATGCTCCATCAATGATATGGAACTTATTGTTAATGTAACCTGATGAGATTTACTCGTAGCAAATATCGTTTGATATATAAGTATAAATTAAATAATATAAGTTAAATTAGTAGCCTTCATTTTAATCCGCAACCTGTAATTCGTAAGTTATCTTTCTCAGCGAAGATATTATACACACAGCTGCTGCATCTAGCAGAGTCTTTGTTGCTAGATTTGATCAGCAATTCAAAAATTCAAGGACATAATCAGATTATATTTTGGCTTAATTGTATCACATTTCGAGTACGTCTCGTTTTCTTGAGATTTTCTTGAGAAATTCTTGAGATGTTTATCGCTACAAATGCGATACATTGTCATTTTGATGATCACAACTATGGATCGCTTTAAATTCTTTTTACTAGAGAAGAAAAGACAGTTTTTGTTTGAAATTCTCAATAGTAAAGTAGATTGTTATATAGATTATTAACAATAAGTATAATTGACTCCAATGTCAGTTATAGTTGACTCCAGCACATCTTACAGTTTCTTCTTTTCTATTTAATATGTTTCACATCTGAATTTAACTGGACTAATTCAGTTGTAGAATTATTCTGGTTTGATCATCGATTTAAGAAATCAATTTTTTTGATTGTTTTGGTTTTGACTTTAACATTTAATTTTGTACACTTTGTTCTGCATGTTATTGTTATCATGCGAATATTGTATCAAAGATCGTTTTTCTTTTCATAATTTATAATAATGTTATGTGATTATTATAAAAGAGTTGTGCTTGTTAATAAATTAAATTAAATTATGTTTAAAATTAGCGTCCATTTGAAAAGTAAATTTGATCCACTTGAAAGTAGAATAGAACTGATCCTTCCTATATAAAAACGATTTGAAACATATTTTATCACATATTCATTGAAACATATTCATTATCACATCATCTTTGTACTTTTTACGTTAAAATATCGAGTGAATTGAAACAATTGAAGATGGACGAATGGTCAAAACCACTCAAATAATCATCGCGATATTAAAATAGTCTAGAAAATTTTTTGACAATCCCCTGATTAGTTCGTTGACAGATAACTCGAAAAATTCGAATGAAGAAAGTTAACCGAATCTCCAAGGATTGAATGAAGTTGGTATATCAGCGGGAAAAGGTGGAGATGGGAGCGGAAGTTTGTCGAAGCTGACGCGTTATACATAGGTAACATTGTTTAAACGATCCGTCGCATCGGTTCAGAAAAATTCCTGACACCAAAAAGCAACGAGTAAAGAAAGCCTTTGGGCTGGCAATGAAAACTTGTGTTTTTTCATTTTTAGCAATGGCTCGGGATCGCTGAAAGCGCAGACGATGCTGATTTCCCAGCGGGTATCGTCCATCTATAAATCTATACCCCGAGGTTGTTTAGTCGAAGCACTAGCTTCGCTATGTGTGTGCACGCGTATCCCAACTGTGCTATCGTGTATTTTTCATTTGGTTCGTCCTGCACCTATCCCTAACCCTCCTCTATCTTCTTTCCTACACTCTCTCCTTTTCTCTTCCCTTTACCTTCTCTCTCACCTTTTCCCCTGACATCCTTGAAAGAAAACTTTTATCTTACGAAACTTTATTTCTTTCAGCCTTGATCGAGAATTTCTCGACAGAGGAAACACGTATTATGTTCCGCGACGGACGATTCATCGATTTCTTCAGAATCGATGCGATCGATAATGCGTCGGATGGGTTTGTAAATATTTCGCATCTGAAATTTTAGTATCTCGTCAGTGGAGACGGAACGAGGGCAAGGCTTTTCGTCGAAGAGAAATTGCGGAGTAACGAAATGTACGTAGCTAAAGAAAAGTGATGACAATCGTGAGTTAGACAGTAGTGAGTTAGATACATATATATAGAAAAAGTGAGCTTTTCTCTTGTCGCGTTGTACGGATACAATATTTTCAGTGCCACAAAGTAAAAATGTTAATAGTTTTAATGAAATTTTTTCAGTCACATTTCTTTGCGAAACTTTTCAAAATTTACATGTACAACGATGAAGCTAATGCAGCGTGTAATTGAAATTGCGAACAATGAAAGTTTAGGACTAATTGACGATTAAAAAATGACAAGTTGCGTTCCATTTAATCAATTTGCGCTTGACTGCAACGCGTTTCCCGCTTTGACATACATACGATAACACCGATAGTCGAACAGAAAAGTCTTTCTGCGCTTGCGTTTGAAATCGCGTTTACATTGGCATTCGTGTCAAAATTTGCAAAGCAGCAATACGCAATCTTCCCTCTTTTATATGAGATTATTGCTTATTCTTTTATTTTTATTTTATAGTGGTAATAGTCATTATTGGTCACTATTGCAAATTTACCTCGTTGACGACAAGGTACGTACAGATAGAGGTATTCTAATTGGTGTAAACATTACGACGGAAAAAAGACAAATGCAATAATTTAGAATTTTCTTTTTTCCTTGTTCAGTTATATATTGTGTTATATATGCATACAGGATAGTTCATTTTAATGGGGCCATCTAAATATCTTTTCGAATTGTGATGACGTAAAAAAAATATTTTTTGCCCAATATGAATGGTATCCAGAAGGCTAATAACTGGTAAGAATATTTTTTTCCAAAGACTTTTCAAGGTCGTTGACATTTTTTTTTCATATAACTATATTTTTTTTTATTGTATCGTGTAGCTCGTGAAAGAATACGTTCAGATATCTAAAGCACAGGAAAATTTAAGTTTTACGTATAAATTTACCTCTATCGGGATCATAGACCGTGGCCAAGACGCGACACTCGAGAACCTTATAATAAAAGTAAATAAAGATGTTTACTATTTATTACAATAATAATAATCTCTTCTAGTAGCTTGAAATCCTGATCAGTGTATCGAAATTTGTCAGTAATTATATGGAAATATTCAACGCAAGAAAAGATTGATATGATATCTATTTACTATAAAAGTAATTAAAAGTGTTTGAAAGAAATAGTCCGACGTGACAAAGACGCATTTTCTATAAGGCCCAATATGTATATATATATATATATATATATATATATATTATATAATGTATATTTTATATATATAATTTTATGATTTCGAATGTTAAATGTTAGTAGTAGTTCTTCTAATATTTAACATTTGAAATTATAAAATTCGATCGTTTGGTTGTTATAAAAAGCAAGTAAATAAAATTTTGGTCTTTCTTTCGTTTAACTATATAAACAAATGTATATATAGTAATAAGTAGACTGCGAATTTTTTTATGCAGATTAATATTTTTGAGAATATAATTAAAAAAGGATAAATTATTTTACATACCAAATACTATAGAAAGCATTATGCTTTGGATATTTTACATATTGCTCCATATTATGTGCATCTTGCAACAATTTTACACTTTTAAATTTTCTATAGATGTATGAAAATTCAGTAATAGTAATAATAATAATAATAGCAATAATAAACATTACTATTATTGATGGAAATATATTTTTCATTTTGTGTCATCGTTAAAAACATAATTGAGATTTAGCGAGTGACAAAGAAAAGGGATTTCAGAAATGAAAAATAAAATGAGAAATAAAAATGTTACAGTGAAAAGCAACCAGAGGGTGACACTAAAGCGAAGTAGGATATATGTATGTACATATGTAGGTAGATGGAGTAAAAGTTCAATGATGGAACGAGACGAAACTCCTAGCTTTTTAAGCTCTTTTTCTTGATTCTGTAATTTTGCGACTTTGCACAGCTCGTTCTGGGTTACTACGGTCCCAAACTATTCAAAACCCTGGGGATATTTATTTAAGTGTTGACATTGACGACAATTTCCCTGAGAGAATCGCTTCTCAAATACATTCTCTTTTATACCTTCTGTTATTCGATTCGCTTGAAATTTCTAGTCTCGTGTTATATGTTTTTAATGCTTTATTGTTAATCGCGTGTACCTTCTTAAGAAAGAAAATTCAGAGTTGAGAGAACAAGTTATTCAAAATTATAAAATTTCTAGTTGAATTTTATTTATAATTTCACGCGGTGTAGAAAATAAAACGGCAGTGTGGTAGATAATGTAAATTGTGCAATTTTTTAGGATTAGTTTTGGTCATAGATTGAGGTTATTTTTCAGTGAATGGATGAAATACGGGACAAGCAGCGATTTTACATTCATATTTGTTTTCATCCATTTTGGGGTGCAATTATCCATCTTGCTAACGCGTGTGTATTAATGCAGAGAGGAAAAATGAACGCGAAAAATTATGTACGTAGCGAACGGCGAAAAATTTAAATATTGCGAAAATAATTTTGAAGAAGAAAAAATTTCGGAAGAGCACAGTTTATCAAATTGACCTGGAGTCCGGAAAGAAGCCGGAAAAACCGAACCGTTTTCGCTTGTTTCACATAATATTTGTGAAATTAAATTAAACAGTGAAACTGTATTTTATTCGATTTTGAATGGAAAGCTTGTCAAATATTTATTCAGTCGGCTTTGTAAAGCTGTGAACGTAAAAAATTTACTCGCTAATAAAACAGTTGGTGGAAGGTAAAGCTCGATTCAATTTTCTCGAAGAGAAGAGGAGATCTTCGTGACAAGGAGGGAATATCGCAAAACGATGGAAACGTACGAAGAAAAATTGCGAGCAAAAAGCGAAAAGTCCGATAGAACGTGGCAGAATGTTGACTTTCGTTCTATTTTTCCAGTTCGCTGCCAGTTCGTCCCCTTTTTTCTCTTCTCTTCCATTCCGTCTCGACTTCTTCATCTCTCTTTTTTTTATTTTTGTCCATCTTCGTGTTTTTTTGTTTCGAGAACAATTATACTAATGCTTCCGCTATTTTTATCTTTTGGAATCGGTAGGAAACAGTGATAACTCGAAGCCAAAACAAATGCAAATGTCGCTGAACTGATTAAATGAACGCAATGAATGCTCTCACTTCGCCTTGTCGTGTAAAATTTTCAACTTCGGAATTGTCCTTGTTTCTGAGTGTCGAACGAAAATTAAAATGATATTCACTTTTCTTCTTTGAACGAGTTTCCTCCATTGGAAACTTTACGCTATGCTTTGCATGTTTCTGCTTGTTTACGTAACATCTGATACGAACCAAAAAATTGAAAAGCAAGGCGTAAACATTCATTCTACAGCAATTCCATTCGTGCTGCTCGGTAAATTTGATCTAACTCCGCGCTCTATGTACCAGGTAATCGTTTCGTTCGGCAATGATTACCAATAGTAACGTGGTTATGAGTCTATTCAAACACTATCGGCTTTAGTTCATACTCGTACAATTGTTATTCAAACTGCATTGAGTTTTATTACAAGATAAATAGTGGCTAAACAATTAATGCGTATGAGTATGTATAATCGCGCATGACGTAAACGTTCATGTTCTCCAGTGTTTGCTCGACCGATTTTCAAATCCCTTTACCATTGAAAATGTTTTCCGATAGTGTACGTATATCGTTGATATTTCGAGATTTGCGATTGTTATCTTTGTGTTGTTCTCTGCTAAAATTTTACTATACCTTCTACCGCACATAGATCGTAGTATCGTAGGTATAACATTTTATACAGCGACACGATTTCTATTTAAAAATGTAATCCCTTTAAACAAGCGTCGAACGTCAGCACATAGCGCGTACGAATATTTCATGAATGAGTGAAATTACTATTTTAACATGGACACCTACATTGACAATTGATACACTTGATCGTTCCAAAAGGAACCGTTTCAATGGAAATTTTTACAAAATTTATTCGTCGCATGTGTGTTTAACGAGCACCAATCTATTTCAATCTGAAAAATTTCCGAACTGATATCCATTCTAGGGATATCACAGAGAAAGAAACGCGACGCTTTTTTAAGACACGTGTATATTGGCTTTTGCACCAAAAAGAATTCTAAATCAACTATCTATAGCAAAATGATTATCGCGTTCAAGTGACAAAGTCGTGATCTTTGTTCTACTTATCGCGGCCGAATTAAACGCAAATGAAATCTTGATGAAATTAGTAATCGTATCAATACTTACTTTTACTATCAACAATGATTATCGTAGATACAATCAGTGTTACAGCTTATTTAACGTTAAATTCCAAAAATCATTTCGATTTCCTTTCCAATTATTTATCGTTTATTGATAATTAATTTACTTACAAAAAAATTTATTTCTTTATTGTCGCTGATGATGTAAAACAAAGTTACGAGAACTTGTTAAATTCTTAATATCTTTGATGTTAAAAATCATTTTATTATTCAGATTTATTAATTGTTTGCATTTCTAAATAAATATGCACTTTTGGACAAAACAGACGAATAACAAGAAGAAACAGAAGGAAAAAGATGGTTCGACTCGCTCTATTTCAATCTGTCAAACTTTCCACTCTCTGCATTCCACTCATGTTTGTATGTATACTTATGTACATACGTAAGTATGTACGCCATTAGTCGATGCTCTCGTGTGAATTCTTTTAACGTGATATTCCTTTTATATCTTATGTTCGATTTGAATAAGATTCTCAAATATCAGAGATCGCAGGAATAGACAAAATTTAATCAACGTTATTTTTGATTGATAGAAACGATTCTTAAAAATAATATTTATAATCAAATCAGATGATATTTGAGATTAATGGATTTAATGTGTACTAAATTTCAGATTATAAAATATTTGATCATTTCGTGTTTAATGTGAAATTATTTTGAGAAGTTACTAATTAATTAAACGAGTAATGTACTTATTTTCAGTCCAATTTATAGTTTAATAAACTATAATTTTTCAAAACATCGTTACATATACATGTAATACATATACATATAACATTATAACATACATTATAAAAAGATAACTGTTAATAACTGAATTCTGTTAATAACTGAAAGAAATTTTTTACTGTCAGGAAAGATTAAATGAGAGGATTAAAGTAGTGACTGTAATAGATGGATAAATACTGTTATACATATTGATCGACATGACACACAGTGTTCTTTTTTTTTTTGGATCTGCTCAATCCTCTTCGATTAACAAGTCAAAAAAATGTTCATGTATTACACTTCCATACTCTTCTTTGATCTATCAATATATTTCAATATAAAAAGAAAAGAAAAACAAAGGAAAAAAAAACACGATATTCGCAATTTTTAACTGGGCGATGAGTGTTTCGCTTTCATCCAGATATGTTTTACAATAGTGAAAACGTTTGAAATTCAGTTCGTTTAAAATTCTTAATTTAAAGGAAATTTCTTATGCCAATGACGAACAGATCATGAAATATGAAGATTACGTGATCATCTTGCGAGGATTAGAATAACATTTCCCCGAAACTCCTTTCGAATTCTCTGTTACAAGCCTATATTTACGTACTTCAAAATCAATTCTCTTGCTGTTGCTCCAGATAATCCAAAACAGTAGTATATTAATTTTGGAACATATCGTATTCAAATTCTTGCGATATTCTCAAAATCACGTCATCGATCGAACTAAATTCATTTCATTTTATAGAGAAACAAAAATATATAGTTGTATTGTTTTCAAAGAAAATTGGAAAAGGATTGATCTTCGAGGTATTCAACTAATTGTAAATAGTGACAAGAATAGGAAATGAGATGAAAACGAAAATTTCAGTATATAAGATGTAAAAATGTAATTTAATTATTTTGATATACACGGATAGAAAATGTATGTATACATAAAAATTTTGCGTATGTAGTATTCGTAGAAATGCGAGGTGAAATTGGTCTCGGTGAAATCCTCAGAACTAAGCAAAGTGAAGTTGTTACTGACTGCTTCGAAGATTCATTATTCAATAGCGAACCGAAGTTAGAGGGTCAGAGGAAAAAAAAGAACTAGTTCGAAACGACAGAGGAAAAACAGAAGGAAAAAAGAAGCAAGAGAGAAGCGAAAGAAAAACCTATGGGAATGTAGATCGTAAAAGAAAGAATTATCAATTAAAAACACGCAATACGCTCCTTTGGGGTATTGTTGCACGATCTTTCCCCGGAACTAGAACGGGGACAATGAAAGTGAATTTTGACTTCTCCACGAGAAATTGCTCTCGAATGGAAGAGCACGCTCGCTCAAGTATCATCGTACGTTTATCGTCCCATGGTAAATAAAAGAAATAGACGCCGGACCTTTCCATTGAAAAAATTTCACTTAAGTTTCTTGATTGTGAAAAAGAAAGAGGTTTCTATACCATTGACGAAATAACCCACCTGCACTCATTGCAATAACCATCCATTAACAATAACACACATACTGCACGAATGCCACACCACAGAAACCCAAAGACAGAAATATGGAATCAACGCAAACATAAACCTGACTTCTCAAAATGACATACAAAGAGTATTATTATATCTAAGAAACATAAACTACTACTCACACATCTAATGGTGCCGTCGTCGCTAATGACCTCGCTGTCGATGCGACAATAAAATTAAAAAAAAAAAAAAAAAAAACGATGTAAGATGAAAAAAAAGAGCGGTGAGATGTACAGTGCGGCTGCATCGGTTATCTGGAAGAGAGAGGCAATTAAAACTGTTCAATTTTACTATCTCCTTTCGAATGCGCGAACTTTGCCGATTTGATAGTTTCCTCCGTAACGTCGTATATTTTCCTCGGAACAGTAATCTCACTCCGAAGGGTAATATTCCTGCGGATGGCGTGCTGCTTTCTAGGATACCCGCAGGAAAGAAAAGCAAAGTTGTTACCATCGATCTTGGGAATTCATTATTCACTGAGTTGGCGGAGGGCAGATATCAAGGGGAAGAAAAGAGCAAACGCGACAGAAGAAGCTCGACGAAAGAGGAAAGAAATGCACGATGAAGGGGTTAGAGATCTTATACCTACGATACTACTGATAAATAATTACCGCCGGATAAGCAGACAGTGACGTCAGCATGTTACCATGCATCTGAACCAACCAGTTCTTCGCGTATCGGCTATGTCATCGGTCTCGTCGATATTCTACTTCGATTAACGTCTTTGTGTTCCGCCTTGGAACTAGAAGGTACATGGGCAAATATGTCGTTACGAGTTACGCAACTTTGTAAACTTTTGAATCGATTCGAACCCAAAGCTGTCGACATCGAGAACTAGCCCGGTTCCTTGGGAACTCTATTTATAGAGAGTCTCTTTTTCGAGATTTCAGGATTGATCCGATCCTGATTGATATAAAAACTATGGATTGATAGAAGGATTGAAAACAGACACCAGTCAATAAAGAGCAGTTCAAACTGAACACTATAATCTGTTAGACTTTCGATAAAAGAGATTCATGTTTGATGCTGGTGAACGATAAAGAGACGGGAGAAAAATAGGAAGGCTCGAATTAATTTTCGGTTTATTGCAAAATATTTATCGAGGCATAATTCAAGTTATATCGTTAAAAGAAACCAGTTCTATGAAGTAGTACTCATGACACTTTTTAATCTATTTTCATCCGAATTCGACGAATCTGTGGAAAAACAATACAAAAAAATCAACGATGTGTTCTTCCATCGTTCGAGCGTACTTCATCAACGATAGCTTTTACATCGTTACATTTTTTCGTTCTTCATCTTGAGCTTCATGATATTTTTATGCTAAAAATCGCTGCTAGGCCAGATGATTTAAATGTATTTTTCTTTTCCTAAAAAACCGAATAGAATATTTTAATTCGATTTGTGAAAAAGTTTGATAAAAGATTCGGGGCACCATTTGTTTTCGAGCGACGTAGACATAGATGAAGTAAGCTGTTCTCAAAGGCAATTAATTCGAATGTCTAATAAGGAGGTAGAAAGTGTAACGTATGCCAGTATCCGCAACATGGTTAAGGCGTAGCTGATACCAATTAAATCCTGAATGAGCACGAGGTTGGCCCGGTGTGTACCTTATGTGCTTGGGAGGATCGACCAGAATGTATCCTTGTGCTTGTAACATGAGACGGACGAACCTCAAGCATATCTACGATAACTACAGCAAGAACAACACATCAGCATCAACATCATCAACAACCCTCTCCGACTTGGAAATATGCTCTGATCCTAAACCTACTTCAAGGATTAATCTTTTAGTTCTAAACTAATTTCCTAACTTCTAATAATTTTTTACTTCCTAACTGAATTTGTTAATAATAATTAATAATAATTTTTCGTCCGCTACAAATTTTTGTAATTGTGTTTTCTTTTAATCTCATACTTGTTCCAAAATGCTTTATAAATTTTTATGAAATAAATAATCACATAAGTTTTACGCCTAAGTATTATGTCAATACTTTACAACTCGTTAATATGTAGTTTCTTATAGTTGTGAGAGTGAGTAAGGATTATTTTACTCTGAAAACGTTTCGAGTGTAGTCAGTAAAACTATGAATCCTTGACAACACTTTTCAGTTTCACATTCTTAGAATGAGAAATATTTAAAGATTGTTGGAATCGACGATAAAGAGTCAGTGAATCGGTGATCAAGTGTGTTGCATGATTTAAATAGCTTCTGGCCAAATTTTTAATTATTCAAAGGAAACCTTGAAGCTATAAAGAAGCCAAACCAGATTCTATCGGATCGCAATCGAAAAACGAAATTCTATTCTGGATGGCGGAGCGTCGGTTAATACACCGGGGAATCCGTTCCATTTCTACCTTCAATTATTTATGGAAAGCAGAAGGGAGGATTTAAGTGTCCCTGGTGTGCCTTGCCCATTATCATTTAAACTAGAGCCTGAAAGGGTCTCGATTATTCTCACTCGAATAGCCTCGATCTTCCACAAGCATGTTACACGACAAAAGAGATAACACTGAATTTTTTGATCAAGAAGAAAAAGAATCATTCTAAAAGAAGTCGAATAACCCAAAAGCTTATCGCTTTTAAAGTTCCTAAATATAATAGAAATGAATTCCTATGGACAAAGATAACGCTTAAATTTAATTTAGAAACATTAAAGTTATAAATATTAAAATACCATTATACAAATACCAAAGTGGAATATCTTGATTTCGGTGTCCTATATATTTCGATGAAGCTGGTTAGAGCATTGGAGAAATGTTGGTTGATTTTTCAAATATTATTGATGTAGCTTCCAACATGGCTTCTGTTGATTAACTAGAATAGTTGGTCTGCGGATGTTTATGCAATTTTACAAATGTAATTAA
This sequence comes from Tetragonisca angustula, assembly GCA_036937485.2. NCBI lineage: Eukaryota > Metazoa > Arthropoda > Insecta > Hymenoptera > Apidae > Tetragonisca > Tetragonisca angustula. The sequence continues at coordinate 930,450 of JAWNGG020000060.1, read as the reverse complement.
AGAAACCAAATTTATATAAATACAGATTTGTTCCATTTACTAAACGAGCATTTCCTTTTAAAGTTTAGATATTTAGATTTTATACGTTATTGTATATATGTACCTTTTCGACATTTGTACACTTTTAAATTTCCTATAAATGCACATAGATACATTCGTAATACAACTATAAATTTCAGAAAAATTCTGTTATTGCTTTCCTACTTTATTGTCCTTCGAAACATGATTGAAATAACTGAGTCGCCGAAGATTTGTAAGAAATATTTCCGAAAATTGAGGAAACCTAAAGTGACCAGGGTGAAGTAATGAGAAAAGAGGTATTTGCAATCTAATCACGATTTAGCTGAAACGTAAGATGGCAGGGAGATCGTGGTGGAGGGTGGAAGCTAGAGAAATCGAGGAGAAGAAATAAAAGATAGAGAGAGCTTCGATTCGAAGAATGACGAGGGGGAGGCGCTAGGTAAGGAGAGTACACACGAAGAAGAAACCTTTCGAATCAATATGCGCCGCGAATCAGTACGATGAACTTCCCTCCGGTCTATTCGACAAAGTATGTAGCAGGGATTGCGAGATGATCGTGAAAGTAACGCGGTGTCGGCTGATAAGCTTTTCAACGAAGCCTCTCCCAATATCAGAGACGGAGATGTCGTCCCTCAAGGGTCGACCGCCTAACCAGAATTCGATTTCTCGATCGAGACGCGGACGGACACGAACAGAATGTACAAATGAGGTCTTCGTCGTTCGTGCCGAGAACCGTATGGGTCAACTTAAATTCCGTGCTCTCGAACGATGTCGTGATTGACGACTATCGACTATCTGCGTCTACCGAATTTTCGTATCGCGTTCTTTTTTATTTTCACTATCAAAAAAACTTTCTTGGATGAAACACAATGAAATAAATTTTCCGACTTCGACTCACTAAAATTTTCAATGACGAATTTACTATAATAAATCAAATGCATTTTATACTTATTCTTTTTTTGAAATACGTGAAATGATTTAGATAATACATAAATGAAATATTTGTCATGATACGTATGGGATCCTATACGATTTTTTCTTTCCTTTCCACTTTTATTTATTTATTTGTTTAGTAGTAGACAACAAGTAGATAATCGTTTTTCGCTAATTATTCAAAAATAATTCAACAAACGAAGTGGATGAATATTTTCTTTTGTTCCACGACGTTTTTCGTCAAACGAAGTACCGAATTAACGAGCGAATTATTATATGAACTGTTGGTTGGTATACGATGAGCTATAGCTGTTTCCATGAGTGCAACAACAAAAATTAAATTGAATTTTCTAGAAAACATTCCCTCCCTCTACTTTTTCTCTTTTTTCTCCGTTTCTTTTTTCATTTTTCTGCAATATTCGGCGAATAAAGTAAATGAATTTAGAAAAACTTAAACGACAATCTCGGGAAATTTAATTTCATTAAGTTCAGAGCGATTTCCCAATCGTTGTCGAATAAGAATTATTAACTTGCTAAATTGAGCAAAATAAAACGTGGCCAATTCAATTACCAGGAAAGAAAGAATCTGTTCGCGTCCATTGATCTCCAATGGAAAGTATCACCTGCGGTGTGTGTAATTGGAATTCGAACGAACCAACTCCGAAATTCATTCATTTCGCTGGAAAAAACATTACCAGATTAATTAACATATTGAAAATAGTTGGATATTTTTACAGTGTGAAAAGAACCGCTTTATTTCATGAAAATATCTCCTTTTGTTTGTTTTTTTTTCTAAATCTTATCAGTCGATATCGAGCAACTACGTTTTGTTTGAGCTTTCATTTGGACTTACATAGATGAGCGATTTTTCTGCGAAATGACATCAATTACTGTTTATGTAATTTAGCAGACAGCAATTTGTGGGCTTACAATTACGATGCAAAGATAAGCCCTGTTTTCCAAATGGTCGAAAATCCACTGATAACCAACGGATTCGGTCAATTAAATTATTCCAGTCAGAAGAAGGCTGCTAACGATTATTATCACAAAGGTCTCTTTCCATTGACGAGTCATTTTATTTCATCGTTGAACTTGATTGGTTTCTCGACGTTGATGCCTGATCGGTGTACAAAAACGGTGTACATACAAGAAATATCTTGTATGAATGTGCTCGTGGAATGTGCAAATTCATGCGGATTTAACCAGCTTGTAACAAACGTCGATATTAGATAATCGATAACCTATATTTTTATCATAAATTAACTCAGGATTTTAAGAAGCACGACTCGTGGTATAAAGATTAGATTAAAAAAATAGATTTTTGGCATAATGCTTGAATACGAATGTTGTAAATATCGCATACAGCGAGTTTTAAAAAAAGCAAGCTTTAACATTAGAAATGACTTACCATAGTGGTCAAAATGACGAATTTATAATTTTTGTTGGATATTTTATAGACGTAAAACAGATCTATTTTTAAAGATTTAAATGATTTTTTGTAAAATGTGTAAAAAAAAGCTCCTATATTCCATTGTAATTCTATTTTATTTACTTTCATATCTAGGCATTTATGCTCTAATTAAGCTTCATGCTTAGAATTAGATCTAATGTTAATATTAGATATGTTCTACTAACTGATTACAATTTGTTGCATGACAAAACTCCTTATTAATTTCATTATTTTCTTATGTTAGAATAATGATTTTAATATTATAGTCAAACACGAGGAAGTAAAACTGAGGAATACAATTTTTAAAACTTTTCAAAACTTTTGCGTTTATTTTCATTCGAAGAAAACTTCTCTTACTTTCTCTAGTAATTTCAATAAACTACCAATTTAAAATTAATCAGAATTATATGTTATAAATTCATAATCAATTTCTAATAATAAACTTTTAATTATATTCTTTTTACATTTTTTTATATATTTTTTTCTCTTCCAATAAATACAATTTACATATTAGAACTATTTTCTTATTGCTTTAAAACTTTCAGTTACTTTCAATTCAATAATACAATGTCTTATTGTTGCAATATAGTACCTTTGTGTACGATATCTACAATATCTTTCTGCTAGAAAGTAAGAACTGTTGTGCATCAATTTAGAGTTGGATAGAGTCTCTTCGAATTTTGATTAATTAAGTTAAACGATCGTTCAACACAGATCTGGACAAAACGGCATTTCGCGGCAACAATTTTTACACTTCGGTGCAACATGAGAATATTTTCATTTCGAAGAATTGTTTATACAGTTGTTTTACGCACGTTTTACGAAAACAATAAAAGTAACTTTCTAAGCACGAACAACAGTAAATCGCAGCCGCCATGAAACGAAGGAAACGACTATTATGTACTTGAAATGAACTTTGTCGTTTTGTTTTTGAGCACATCGTAAATATTTCATCGCTGCGAAAGAAGAAAAAGATAGATATGTATATATAGCATAGGTAAGTAGTATCCGGTCCCCACTTAAACGTCTACAGTCTGGATCAGATGCTTAAGTATAGACCGAAATATTGGTATAAGGTATCACTCACTTTGTATTGTGCAAGTATCATATTTCATGCGGTCTGATAGATTGCGTGGTAAGGTAGCATAGAATGAGATAATCCCATTCCAAGAATTGGAGGGGATAACGACGGATGCTAAAATGGGGAAAAGTGCAGACGCTTAAGTGAGGACTACTATATAGTTTCGAAATCGTTGGTTAACTCGCTATCCTCCACGATAAGTTCGGATATAAGATTTCCATCGAAGAAATTGTTAAAAATCGCGCTTCGTTTCTTTTTGAGACAAGAACTTTTGGATATTGTTTCAAAAAATATCAATTCCCGTTCGAAATTTTAATGGAAGGTATTTATATTAGTTTTTGAAATATTAATAAAATTTTTTAGTACAATATATTGAATTCTATCTATGTTAATGGTTCACGCTGTAAATCATCGTCCGTGACTCTTGGATAGCGGATAATATGATTGCGATATTACTGTCCGTATCTATAGAGCTTTCCATATAAATTCGCAACATTGTAAATTACTTCCGGCGGCCGAGAAAGTATACCCAACTTATCCTGTTGCGACATTACTCGATATCCGGTGAAAATGATTGTTACACCGAGAACAGTTGGAAACTAAAATTTTATATTTGGGATCCTATCTCTCATTACTCTAATTCCTTAAAATTCAATGTCGATCGAGAAGTGGTGTTTTTCGGAATCACAACCAAATTTTTTCTTACCAACATTCAAATTAATAGAATAGATGTAGTCTTCGATAGAACATCGATTTAATCAATATTCAGAAAAATCATAATTTATAATTCAACAGATGACAAATTAATTCCACTGCAGCTTGGTTTTACGAATTTTAACGCTAGAATTAAGAAATTTTCAAGAAATAGAACTGATTGATTGAGCTTTTGAATAACGTTAATGTTTGCAGAAAATATTTTCCAACTTCGTTTTCAGATTGATTTCAAAATTTGTAATCGTAAATATAATCATGATAATCGCATTTCGTGCTGAGAAAAGTAAAAAAAAAGAAATTTTTAAATGCGACAGTTTGCAGTTAGATTTAACAAACGTCTATGTTGTTTGTGTGAAAGTTAAAACAAAACTCGTATGCTGATTACACATTCACACATCCGTATATGCATAATTCACATTCGGATCATTGTCCACGTTGGCGAGAATCAAACCCTGTCAACGTGAATCAAAGTCTGTTGGCGAAAGTGTCTTGCCGACATATCGATATCATTGCCAGTATGTTATGCTCGGTGTAATTGGATGCATCGATGATCTCTTATATGTGTCTAAAAATTCTATAAATATAGTGACTCTCTTGTCACATCAAGACCACTTTTTTTAATATTATTCATATCAATTTCCGACTTTTGCGAGTGAATTTTGTAAACGCTTGCGAATGCATCAAGTTGCATTAAAATCGAATAAGGTCAGCGTAAAATGTTGTGAGATGTCGACTCGATGGAACGACTTTCCGGCAACTCGACGTTTCCTTCCTATGGGATAACAGTTTCGGTTCGTGTTCGCCGGAAAAAGGGTCAAAGAAAAATAGCACGGAAGAGAAAAAGAAAGAGAAGAGAACGGAAGGAGGACAATGGAAGCCGATCAAAAGCGTCCTTGAAAGGCTAAACGAAAATTACGAGAGCCACCCGTGGTTCCTTATTGTTCGGAAGCTTCTTCCTGCTTATTTCCTGTTAAAGCGCGTAAAGATGGAACTACGTTACAGGGCAAAAAATATATCGCAGAATCGACCTTGATAAAAGGGTTACCTGTGTTTGAACAGCAAGGTAAAAAAAAACTCGCAATAAAAAACTAATGAAATATTATGCACGCTCAATATATATTGCGTGAATTAAATTACCCTCACTTCTTATGGACATCTCGCTTCGTCAACACCAATCGTTATTTGTTCCTTTTCCTTTTACATGGTCGACCAGGTCTGGAAACAAAACGATACTATTTCTTTCCAGATACAAAACGAACATCGACACTCGCTAGAAAACTCGAGATCGATACGGTATTTTTTTTTTTTTTTTTTTTTTGAGTATTCGAGAGCTTATTTAAGTGTTTAGGTTGATAAGAAAACGATATTTTCTTCTGTAGTCGAGATATGTAATTACAATTACATACAGTCGGTCACAAAAATATTCGGACACTAATATAAATTTGACTTTTATGTTCTATATTTTAACGAAACGTACAAAAGGCTAAAAAAATGTATTATGCTATGATAAAGTATAGTTCTTAGATAACAAAAATGAAAAAACATTTTATTTATTACATATAATTGTTTAAATAATGGAATAAAATCGAAGAATTTACAGGTCACAAAAATATTTGGATATTGTGGTATACTGTTATATATGAAAGTTTATCAATTCACCGAAAGTTACAAGTACAGTGTTTATAAATATAATGCTTAAGCAAGCTACAGAGAAGGCCAGCAATAATATTCATCAGCTATGTTTCAAATTCATTTAAGATATGGATCATAAAGGCAAAAATACTTCGTTCGAAATTTCGAAGCTTTCAATATTTATAAGAGCACTGTAGCAGATATTATAAAAAGATTTAAAAATGAAAATAAAATTGATTTTATTCGTCAGAGCGGACGTCCGCGTATTCTTAGTGATCGTAATAGACGTGGTATTATTAGAAAAGTTAAAAAAGAACCATAGACAAGTGCTCCACAACTAGCAACTATGTTGCAAGAGGAACGCGGTATCGGTGTTCATCCAGAAAACGTACGAAGAGTGCTGCGTGCAGAAGGTTACAACGGCCGAATAGCCAGGAAAAAGCCATATATTAATGCAATAAATCGAAAGAAGAGACTTGAGTTCGCTAAAGCATACAGATCAGAAGAAGATGAATGATGGAGTAATGTTATTTTTGCTGACGAGGGCAAATTTGATGTGTATGGTAGCGATGAAAGAGTCAGAGTGTGGAGAAAATGCAAAGAAAAACTAAATCCGAAACACCTACAACCCACCGTAAAACACGGTGGGAGTTCTGTGATGGTTTCAGGATGTATTTCTTCACACGGAATGGGAGAATTAGTATTCATTGACTATATACTAGATAAAAATAAATATTTAAGTATTTTACAAGTAATTTAGCAGCAATGAACCTTATGAAGCACTATGAACTGACGAAGCACGTTAGGAAATAAAGAAATAAGATAAATGTAAATTCTATAGCTTGAGTAATTTCAAGTTAAAGCGAGAATGTTCAACGGCTTCATAAATTTATTACTATTATGGGATGGGTCAAAATTTCTCATACTTAGATACTTAGATTCTAAAAATGCAGAAATGAAGAAGTAAAAGATGAACTTGAAAATGTGCAAGTTAACTTTAGAAATTCTGACCCGTTTACTGCACGGTCTGGAAAATAACTAATGTTTCAGACGTTTCATAACATAAGATCGATCGCGAAAGATTTAACAGATGCGTATACATATGTAGTACATTAATGTGTACTCCAGCTATGTGATGGAAGAATGATTTCACATAGCAAATGACGAAGACATGTCTCATAGCATTTTTTAAATAAAATTCATAATAAGTTTAATTTCCATTAATTCTACTGCAAGTGGAATCTGTTAAAGCCAGTGTAAGTCGCATATCCATTTGTTACATATTCGAGGATTGTATTGCACATCAATAAATCAGTTGTTGCAAGTTACGTTTAATTGATACATAACAGTGGTACAATACGCAGATGTGCAATAAATAAACACAACTTTAGATTTCACTATTTTCTTGAAAGAGGCTACGAAACGAAAGTATCTTAACTCGATATGTTCCTCTGTATCTCTCGACTTACTTGCATTGAAATGATACGCGATTCAGTCAGTTTTTGCCAGTTTTAGTTCGCTCTGTGAGAGAATGTGATATTTCGTTTTTCCTCTCCTATCACCCTATTCGCCTTACTATTTCTTTGCGCCGTTTCCTTCGCAAATGCCAAAGGACCTACTGAATTATGTATGACTGGTGGTAAAAGATCCACTTCTCTCGAAGAGATTTATGGAATTTCGACATAAAATACTATATAGGACCGAGAGTTAAAATTATGGCATGTACATGAAGTGCAATAAAATGAGAAATTTAAATTCTATAATTTTATGGCTTCTTCACTCTTTTCGTAATCTATAATAGTTTATAGTAATCTATGATAGATGTTTAAATTTAATTGAAATTCAATTAAACTGAATTTAAATTTAAAACAACACTGAATGTTTTTAATGAATTTAAATGAATGAATTTAAATTTAAAACAACACGGAATATTTAGGTATCAATTTCCTTTTGTTATTTTTTTCTCTTCTTTTATTTTCGTAATTTTATGTTCGATGAGAATTCCCAATATTTGCGATACGTAGTTGACAACGACATTCCGTTAACATCAATTGAAAATTATATTGGATGATACTTATAACAGGAAATAGCAATTTATCCATTTCCTATGTTAAAGCGACACCTGATCGTTAACGCGTCATTTTATCGACTGCTCCAAATAACATGTGCCAATTTAACACAGTAAATATATGGTTAAGCGACAATCAGAGAAACAAGAATGCAATTCGGCAACGCAACGGTCAAAGTTCCTAATAACGTATGGATGGAAATTCTTTGCAATTATTTTAGATTTGTCCCGAAGAACTTCCTTTTCAATAGTGTGTTTTTTTTACAGACAGGAAGCAAAAACGACAGACAATAAAATTAGGGAGATAGCTTTATTCGAGACGATCGAAGGTCAGATGGTAATGCGTTGGACCGAAGATAATTTCTAACAAACATGTTTAGTGAAATTTTTGATTTTTTTCGATTGATTTTTTAAAAGCCGTAAATCTATGGATCCGTCTTATAGTTCATATCTGATATAACAATGCAATTGAATGGGTATTGTGCCGCGGATAACGACTGTACAACCACGGAACCGGTTTGAAAGGAGACGTATCGCATTGTCCTCGGTGACGAAATGCTTCTCGAGAGAAAAAGGATACAAGAGGGGAAAGAGTAGCTAGGCGGAGAAATGAAAAGAGCATGAATAGCGATAACAAGTGACATTCGAAGTCTTGAATATATGTTCTGTAACTTCAAGGTGTAAGCGATTTTTGCCATGCGACGAAATGATCCTCGAATTCGACGTTTCAATTATCTAATGGCCTATTCACTGAAGATTGTATACTTATTGAGATCAGTCATATCTAAAAAACAATTTGAATATTTATAGCGATTTATTTATAATTGAATGTTTCCACGAAAATCAGATACGAAGTGTAATGAGAATTGAATTGGTCCAGTTACTCGCATTAACTCGGTAGTTTTTTTTTCTGATTCTTCAACTTTTTTGTCCACGATATTAAAATCAGAAACGGAAAACTGGATGTCGCAAAATTAGGAGAAATCTACTCAGCTTTTTTCCAGTCCAGCAATTACGTTGCGTCGGTATAGCTTACTGCGAAATTTGTTTAATAAAAAAGTTCACAGAAATAAGTTAGATCACGGGAAAATTAAACTCGCCATATTTCATGTTATGCCACGTTTCCATTCGATGAATTTAAACAATTAATTAATAAGAAATAAGACAGTGTAAGAAAACTATAAATTCTTGTCAGTTTGGTTTTGACCATCATAAGATAGATATATTTGTTATATATAAAATGTATGTTTATTTGATGCTAATGTGAAAACCTCAGACACTCACATTGTTTAGTATAGTTTCCTTATATATATGTATATACATACACAAAGCGTATGATTATATTATACTAACAGACAAAATTATAGATATTATTTTTATATGTTTGTCAAGAAGTAAATATATATGTTATATATATAGCACAATAATTCATACATACATATATTATAACATCACATGAATTATATAATGTTTAGATGATTCCAACAATGCATTGCAGTCCATTATTTTGAACATCTATAGCTGAAACATTCGGTTGAAAATCGATTCGGTTAGCGATGACAATTGGAAGCAGATTCCGAACTTGCAATCAAGAAATTTGAAGATGCATGGGAGCTTAAATATTGTGAAAACTTCGGACAGAGAAAAGGAATATTCTGAATATTTACTAGTTCTTGTTAAATTTAACGATTAAAAATTTAAAAAAAAGAACTTACAAATTTTCATCACGATAAAAAATATGTTTTAGAAGTTTGCGGAACAAAATGGAGCGAAAAATTATTTCTGTATATGTACAAATCTTTACTGAATATAACAAAGCTTAAAGAAGCATTGGGACTTACTCTGATATATAACAAAATCATTCTGAAGTGTTACAGTCGTAAAAAACAGTAATATATTATTCATGTTCAAATAACCACAAAAATATAGGTATAATAGAAAAATAAAGTTAGAAGTATAGAAAAACTTTCATAATAAACAAAAATGTGCATAATTTGTACGTAAACGTATAAAAATTAAATTTAAAAAATTTGAAAATTCCCATGAAAATTAACTTTCGATAAAGCGCAGCACTTTATGAGTATTAAAAATAAAAAATAAACTATTGCTTCGTTGTTTCTCGCATCTTTAATTATCTTGTTTAGATAAAATTATTGAAATTAATTTGGTTAAATGTACCACTGTGTTTAAGCGAGCTTCCAAAGAAACCAAAATTAATACTAATAAGAATAATAGTGGTAAAGGCAATTACTAACGGATAATTCGATAAAAGGCATATTAAATAATACAATACAGGACGGGCAGTGTAAAATAACATGATTCAATCGATTTTATTAGTAAAAATAACTATCAGTAGTGAAACATTTATAGGAAACTAGAAAAGTACAAAATCAATATAATAATACATATTTAGAAAATCCAAACGCTAACGAAAAGATCATAAGATTACATGAAACACAATAACAAACGACAAATCAAATGAAAAATGAAAAGAAATCAAATTAAAAAGCGGAAAATAATCCTGTCTACTAATCCAACGTAAATTGAAGATTTTCAAACTTAATAACGTCATACATATTACACTCAACAATTCTTATAACTCTTTAACAGAAAGAAGAAATAAATATGAAAACAACAGAAACAACTATTACTCAAATTGTAATACCACCATACGTTTTTGTGAACGCATAGATAATTCGTTCTATTATATTACCTATTATATTATAAAATTATAACATTAAACAAATAAAATTAGATCAAGTTAAAATGTAAACAGCGGAATTTTATTTAATGTAATACAAACAGTTTAAATTAGAAAAAAGACTACAAAAAATAAGCCACCAAATAAGAACAACAAATAAGGAAATATGAAACAACGAAACAAATATTACCATTGTTTTTTTATTAAATTAGAACTTTTTAGTATTAGTCTTTTGCATCAGTAAAATATTGAATTATAACAATAGTAACAATCGAACCGACGCGTCATAAAAAAAACATATCGCAACGTACGAGATGCCAACAATACGGGTACACAAAAAGTTATTGTAATTGTATGCATGTAAAATTAAACCAATAAAATAGATGATGTGAAATGTTATAATTGCAAGGGCCCCCTTCAGACGACAATACTTATGTCTTCGATACACATATCGCGATACACGCATGAAATACTTATTTAAAAATGAAATATGAACACTTCATTCTATTTCTTTTGGTCATCAAATATCCCGTTTCTTAGATCCCCTCCCGGAACGGATTTCAGATTCAGAGATTGTTTTTAAGAAAATGGTGTGGGAAATTTAACTGACAGACTCCAATGTTTATGCAGCATTGTGCAAATCGACATAAAGAATAAAATAAAACATAAAAACAACATATTATACCAAGAATAAAACATAAAAAAGTTTTTCAAATACAAGTTTGTCTTTATGTGATGCTTTACACTTCCGTATCAATGATTTGTGACGCGATTTGTTTGGTTTAACATCTCATTATCAACATCGTAAATTGTAATGTATCGTTAACTATTGAGAGATGTATACAAGATATCGATATTGCATACTGAAGTGTGCGAGAATCATCGTGTGAAAGGCTCCGTAAGACTATTTGTATTTTCAGTATCTATCATACGTTTATCGCGATGCAAGTATCATCGCATGAAAGGGTCTGTATCATCGATTCATGTCATGTGAAAGACTCCATAAGATTACTTGTACTTTTGGCAACCATCATATGTGTATCACTATACACAGGTATTACCGTATGAAAGAACCTTACAGGAAATCATCCATTGCAGTGAACATTGAATAATCAGAATCTAAAGTTGGGTGCTTATTGAGAAGTGGTATAGATTCTTAATGCAGACACGACTCAAATCCTATCCGAGCATAAGAAAGGAAAAAGTGAATGAAAGAAAAAGAGATCAGAATGATAAAAAATATATATATCGATGAGACAACAAAACCTTTTTTTTTAATGTTTATTTAATACAGACTTTGATTAATGTAGACAATTCCTGAAACATTCCTAATTAAAACAAGACCAAGTACAATATAATTTAGAGCATGTTTATTTATTGGAATTGCTTTCATTTTAATCAGGGAAATATGTTAATAAAAGTTTAATTTAAAATGAGTCAAAAATAAAAAGAAATTCATTATTGACTTATTGTTAGTAGCATTTCATTCATATATACAAGATCAAGTTATATTATTCAGTCGATTCTTTCTCTTCAGTGGCAGAGATGAAAATCTAAATTTTATAATTGTAGAAACTGAAAAGATAATTTTATAATTAACTTACGTCAAATAGCAATCACTCAAATAAACTTGGTAATCGAAGTTATGTCTGTACAAGTAATTTTCCTTTCTCTCAACAATTACAAAGCTGGAATACACGTTAACATTTACGACTCTACAAAGATCAAGGAATTCCTCAAATAATCCACCAAAAACTCCATCAAATGCCAATAAAAATATTAATTGAACAAATTATGTTACTTAAACAATAAACGCAATAAATCACAACTATCATACAATTGCTCACTAACATCATAACTCATAAATTAAAATTCTAAATATCGCATTTTAGAATTCTAATGGTTTAACATAAGATTTTGGAAACTAGAACATTCCTATATTACAATGACACGGATATTTTGCTGGTTTTAACACTTTATTAACGAAAGCTATGAAATATTTTTTACACTTTCTACAATACCAAGAGAAAGGCTGCAATGCAGAGGCACTGCAATAAAAAATATTAAATGCGATTAAAAACGGCAAATACCAGCTATAAGCCAGAAAAATTTAATAAGTCAGGAAAACATTCAAGCTACTACTGTTATAGTACAAATGATTCATAACTCATTCTAAATAGCTATTTATGCATGATTTAAGCATACAATTACATTACAAAATTGTCAGAAATTTTTCAAATTAATATTTAAATTAATAAATACTATAATATTAATACATGTAACAATAGCTGGAAATTATAATGCCAAACCTTCATCGTAAGATTTAAGAATCATCTGTTACTTAGAGGTAAAATACTTAGAACATATGTTAGGAATAATAATCTTAGTATTCTAATCAATTCACTGCCCATCAGACATTGGTAAAATTTCAAATGCACTAGATTTACAATTGTAAAAAAACTCAAAATAAATTTAAAAATAGCGTCCGGTCTTAAACTTAACTTCGATCGGCAATACACATTAATATATAATAATAAATAAAAACTTCATAAGAACTAAAATTTGTTATTTAATAAAACTATCAATTAGGAAATATTTGAAGAGAAATTTAATATTTTGCTCAAATCATAGAAATACATTGATCAAGCAATAAAAAACAAAACTAATATATAGCCATAATACAGTAAAATAACTACAACATTCAATCAACAAATAGGCAAATCAAAATAATTTTTTTAAATATCTTGAACAAAATCAAAGAAAAAAAAAAGGGAAAGGTAAAATGGCAAAAATATAGAATTCTTTAGAATAAAAAATATCTGAACAATTTAACAAAAGAGATTACAAATAACATAAAAGATCGTAAAAATAATGAATTTTTAAATTTCTGGACCTCCGAAAATACTAATTATTCTCTGTGAAAGATTACAAATAAAATAAAGAAATAAAAGTGATAAAATCAATTAGAAACAATTAGAAAGTTAAATGACACTTAGGCAAAATACAATTAAGAAAATCTAACAAATTTGCGAAAAACATGAAAATAGTGCCAAAAATATTATAAAGTAAATATTAAAAAGTATATAAGGATCTAATATCTTTCTATCATGGAAACAAATCCAAATTATTATTTCGCTTAAATCAGGTAAAGATCTGTATGAAGTAACATCTTTTGGACCAATGACACTTTCTCTAACATTAAATATTTTAGAAAAAAATAATATATAACAGACTGAAATCTATAACAGAAGAATTAGTACCGAATTATGAATTCGATTTTAAAAATAAGTAAGCATTCTATTATTGAGCCAATTATTAGGTAGACTAGTGAATAAAATACTAAACGTTAATACGTTTGTACTAATGTAAATAATACTGTATGATCCTATTTATAGATATAGAAAAGATATTTGACAAAGTATGGCACAAAGAGTGCTGTAAACGATTGAAACTGAATTTCCAAATCGTATTTAAATAATGGAATATTCATAGCAAAAATAAAAGGAACTTATTCTGAAATCAAGAAAATCAATCTAGGAATTTTTCATATATTTTAGACAGCTGATATACCAACCAATAGCAATATACCAGCCTATAATAATTTACATACAGGATGTACCTAATAACTGGATCATAATGAGGCTATAAATCAATTGCCGTTGAAGATGACAAAAAATTATTGAAAATAAAAAGAGAGGAAAGTTATATATTATAACAAACTTTGTGGTGCGACATTTTGCAAAAGTACATATTTTTGCAAAGTGCAATTGCATTCGCTTTTTAAATGCAACTCTACAATTTGTTTTGCACGAATCGATTTCTTATACTGTTCTGAATGAAAAAGTGTTAGGATATATTGGCGAGAAACTACATACTTTTCGAAATTACTTTTTTTAATTACATACTTTTTTTCCAATATCAACAATACAAGATCAAATGTATTTCTTAGAATTCGCATTACTCGAGTTGGTACATAAAATTCTTTGGTTAAGAATGCAAAATAATTTATAATATTATCAACAAAATGGTATACTGGCATATAACATACGCATCAAAAAAATTATTTGACATCAACTTAGAGAAACAAATGGTTTAAAACACAATTTTTCGCCCTCGTTATTACATTCACCTGATCCAAACTTCCTTGATCTTTTCTTTTTAAAGAACAAAAGGTGATCATATTTATTCAGGATACTCATATTCATTTTATTTTAATTGATGATACGAAATAATGAATTAAAAGTGTTACAAGAAATGTACCAATATAAGTGTTGAACAACTAAACAATGTAACGAAAAACATAAAACGTAAGAAAATGGTTAAAATGAAACTGAAAAACACTTGAACATTTATTTTAAGAACCGAAGAAAAAGATAAATATCTCGGAAAGCAATGAGTTTTTCACGATTGTACTCCAATATTATTTTATTCAGAATGACACGAGGAATCGATTGCTGCAAAAAATCATTTTAAAAGGTTGCATTTAAAAATCAAATGTAATTGCACTTTGCATATGTAACTGTACCGATGTAAAAAAGTCGCATCATACGATGATAGAGCTCATTAAAACCTTTTCTAAAACTTTTCTCTACAATTTTCTTCTATCTTTTCTAGAAATTGAGCCTGAGCCAGTTTTTAGATGTACTCTATATAATATTTTACACAATTAATGTACCGAATTATAACAATGACAAAGTACTAAGATTTCTAGATAACATTGCTGGCCACACGATAATCTAATCCAAAAGTAGCAAAAAAGATACTATAAGAATAAGATTCTAAATGGCGAATAAAAAAAATAAAAGCAAATGATTTTACAAACAGAACACACCAAACACCAAACTAAATGCTAACATTTTACAAACAAAAATATCAAACACCTAACTGATCGTCTCTCAAGCTGAGCAAGTAAAATATTTGGAATTGCAATTAGACTTACTTGGAAATATTATACCATGTTAAGGCAATAAGTGACAACATAGAACGCAAAAGGAAGTAAATGTAATTAGCTAAATAGGAAAATTCAAAACGGAAGTTCAGAAAAAGAATGAAAAATTTACAAATCAAATATCAAAGTCCATCTAAATTTAGAGGAAATGGCAACCAAGAATCACATGCAAAATTAGAATCATTGCAGTTCGCCGTATTCAGTTGTAAATGACCCGAACATTAGAAAATATAAAAAGATATTCAAAAAAATCTAGGTATCTAGTTAACGAAGTAATAAGTATGTATTTATAAAAAAAAAAATATAAAGAAAAAATTGCAATCTAGAAATACCTAGAAGATCTAACAGGAGCAGCTATGAAGAAAATTTATACAATTGCATCTGACTGGAGGAGACATTTACGTGCTATATACTATAAATGATACAAATGTAATGTCTGCCGACATTTTGGATATAGTATGATTAATTAGCCATCATTATATTCATATATATATATAGCATTATTACATAACTTTCTATAATAACATTATTTATTCCAAATTGAAAAGGTATTAAATTTTTTTGTTAATTTTTCATATATTATATATACTTTATACACTATATACTTTTCAATTCCGATCACCAATCAATTCCAAAAATAAAATGTGTATTTTTCTGCTCTTAAGTAATTCGTATTCCTTTTCATTTTTCATAATATTTTTTTAATTATATGTTGATTGTAATTGAGATTTACTTTATCATTTATATATCGTGCTTCAAAAAGTTTTTCATTAATATTTGTTCTAAAATCGTTTACAAACGAAATTAATGAAATTAGTATATTATATCCTACAGGAAAATCTAGACCAGAAATTTACTAAAGTTTTAAAAAGTGATATTAAAGTTTTAAAATATCGCTAAACACTTATTAGCGATCATGATACGGTTAGATTACCTCAAATTAAGCATCAGACAATATCACTTACATGTAATCCAATGAAAGCATTCATAGTTGCCGTTCAGTCAAATGAAAATTTGTTTACTGTGGAATCGGTTTGCTAGCGGCTCTTTTCACCAGATTTGTCTCGGTTGTCAATTGAGAACGACAGTCAACAAGAAACAACGGATGACGAACACTACAATTTCAAACGAATTCTGACTCATCTTATAAAATGAAATTGTGCATTAGAATAGAGAAGAAACTGCAAAAAGGCATATGTTATGACAACAGCGACATATATGTTGTCTAACGTTGCGCTTACTCATGGCTGTACTGATCGTACTGTTGAGTTTGATTCTGGGTATTTAATAATGTGTTTAATATCACAGCACTAGACTATGAACGTGTTTTGTCCAACCGAACGTAAAATGCGAAATACTTTGGAGATTCAGATTGATTGAAAATTAAATCGTTTCTGTACGACGTAAAATCTTAGTTTTCTTTTGAAAATTAAATCGTTTTTTCTCGATTGAAATTTCAACCGTTTCTTTACGTGTGAAAATTAAACTGTTTCTTCTTGAGAATTAAACCGTTTCTGCTTGAAAATTAAATTGTTTATACCGGCGGTCGCTTACGAGTCTGTTTTTATTAAAACCGGCTAATTTGATCTAGCCAATTAGATTTAAAGGACGAGTCGTTTAATTGTTCTGCTATACATCATCTAAAAATGATGAAATTAAAGCATCGATAAACAATTGATAGTTTCTAGATGACAACAAACATACCAGGCTCGCGGGTCAGCAACTGTCTTAATTTATATGATATTTTTTAGTCCTGATCTTGTAAACATTAAACTGAAATATTCAAAGGAATGTCCAATGGAAACGCAAACCAAACCACAATTCAGAGCGCAAGATTGTTCAATATTGCGCTAACATTAAGTAAAAGAAAAAAGTAGAAAATTCTGCTTCTTTTTGACGATTCTATAGTTGAATATGTGTCTAGAATACATCTTTTTTCACGTAATGAAATATCCTTCTCATGTAAAATTATCACGATTTTCATTAAAGTAGAAAACAATATTGTTTTTTCCTCAATGAACAAAAATGAAAGAGATTACGACGAGGCTTAATTGTTCTTTGATCTGATTATTTGTGATTTACCTTTGACTGCTAGCGTGTGGGTTGTTTTTTAATAAATTAATTTATTAGTAATTATCATTTGTGATCTACCTTTGAGTGCTAGCGTTTGGTTTTTTTTCATGAATTAATTTATTAGCAATCAAAATATAACTATCCTAAAAACCAATTTTATGGCTCAAAGAGCTGCAGTTTTTAAATCATGCAATAAGAGCTCCTCCAGTGACGAGCCCTCCTATGTTTTAGACTTTGAGTGTGCTTATGATTACGCATTATGTGATTATGATTGTGCTTTTAACCGCTAGTATAAATCAGGTTTCAAAACAGCATTTTTATCTTTACAAATTTTTAAATAAATTTTTTGTTTCTAACTTACAATAACTTTTTCCCTGATTTTTCGGAAATTTCAAAATTTCTAAAACATTGACATAATTTGGTAATTTGGTAATCTGCTTATTTGGTCTCTGGTTGTCTAGAAAAGAAGACTCCTCGCAGAATTTAATGACTTTGAAATATATTGTCAAAATCATCGTACTGAACAATTTCTTTTTTACACATTATTGCCATTTGGCTAATTGTAAGTTAAGAAACATGATAGAGACAAGACATTAAATCTGTATATTTATTTTTAGTCTTACGAGTATGGGATTTAAAAAAGATAGTGAGAACATCGAAGCATCATTGGTCAATTGACAAAGTTTTGAGTTGGCAAAGTGGTGTTACTATAGCGAAAATAATTGACTAGTATCGTTTATATAAGCAGAATTCAATGTTGTATCAAAAGTTTTTTATTAATTTCGTGAATACTAATAAACATCTGAAGCTAAAATTTTATATACAAGATCTTTCCTAAATTCCCTAAAACTTTCTTTTTGATCGGGAATAATCAAATCCTTCTCAAAACAATTCTTTCTTTCTAATTACTTTTCGAGATTTAAACATTTTTAAATCTTTTAAAAGGAATCTTATATTTCTTTTTAATATATTTTTATAGCTTAAAAAAACGAGTTCATCGATTTTAATAATCATATTAATTCGATTCACAAATTTGTTTCTACATGTTTGTATTTTGAAGAGGAATATGCTTGAAAGAGTAAACATTAGTCAAATATTGTAGTCAAGATAAACATGTTTATGTTTATTTTCATTGTATGTATTAAAACCGAAGTATGTATAATACTTAAACCGATATTGGTACATATGTACATACATATTAAATTCTGTTTTGCAGGGGGACATATCAGACGGAGCAGTTCATTTATGAGTGAGTGACTGGAAGAAAAAGCGGGAGAAAAACATTATTTGTACTATAATATCAAACCAAAATAAATCATTCCTCAATCATTTTTATCACACCAGTATTATCAATGGAGATATTTGATATTTGATACCTTGTCAAAACTTTGACCTCAATACTTTCTAAACATTACAAGTTTAAATAGTTTCTAAGTTTTGAAAATAATGTTTGTAGAAGACTGATTTCAATACAAAATATTAGAAAAACATTTTGCATTTAACAACTATTGCCATGTGATTATTACAGATACGGGTGTCAAGTTTGGAGTTCAGTCAATTATTATTGAACATCTATTATTTCCACTATTTATGGAATACATATAGAATTCATCCCTATATATATCCTTATACATCCACTATATATAGAATTCATCCCTTTTTTTAATCATTCCTATTTTTAATATCATCCCTATTTTTTAACCATTCTCGTCATCAAATACTATCGTTGGTATTAAAAATAGTGAAAACATGAATTTAGACGAAATTAAAGCATCTTAGAAACTTTTCAAAAAGAAATTGAAGAAATTCCTTATAAAAACATGTTACAAACCAAACAGATGAATTACTTAGCCCTATTAATCCTACAATATTACATTTCAAAACAATCCGAATATAGTAAAATTAAATTTTTTACAAATATGCACTTTTGTGCATAAGATTTTTGAAATCTTAATAGTGTTTGAAACATCTAAAAGGTATGTAAAAAATGTAGACTATTTTATTCAAATCTTAAAATAGATCTATGTACAAAAAGTGTAAATACAAGTAGAAATATAAAGGAATAATAATGAATTAGTAGAAATAATAGAAATTAATTCTAATATTATGATAGGAAGTAACGAAGAAACAACATGAGTAGCATTATATGTACAATAAAATGTCAATTGGTTCTCTATTAAATTATTAATTAATGAATTTAATTTTCCAGTACCATACATCCAAAAATCTAATTTTAAGACGATAATAGGA
Source organism: Tetragonisca angustula (assembly GCA_036937485.2). Classification (NCBI taxonomy): domain Eukaryota; kingdom Metazoa; phylum Arthropoda; class Insecta; order Hymenoptera; family Apidae; genus Tetragonisca; species Tetragonisca angustula. Next base: position 910,579 of record JAWNGG020000060.1, on the reverse strand, counting down.
TTTGGGAAATTTTTCTACAAAACAGGATGAATTCCTGTGTCAGCGATGGCGTAATCACTTGTGCAAGAAACAAGTTTTATTGCCTGAAAATATCAATTAACATAAATTTTGAAGTTATGATAATTAAAGCACACGCGTACTCGAAGCTGATTTTCTCGAAAACAAAGCCTCAAACGAAAAAATTTTATTCTTTATTTTTAATTTATTTTTTCATGTAAAATCACTTCCACTCACCTCCACGTACTACCGACGCTAGGACTGCGTATAGTATTAATTTATATATTTTACATATTATATATTAATATTAATTTACTAAATTTTATTTAAATCTTGAAGTAGCAAGCTTTTAACCTTAGTCCTTAATCATGTTTAACTTTAGTCTTTTAGCGTAATTTTTGATTGATTTTTCATAAATAATAATGCCGACCAAAAATTGGCCTTCAAAAATTAAAATTCAAGACTGAACGAATACTATAAATATTTTACCACCATTGCTTTAGTAATAGTTGAATTATATGCACTAATTAATCCAAGTGAGATAACAATAAGTTGAGAATAATATCAATATTCATACGTTGAATCATTTCAAAATTCAGAAAACTAAAAAAGACCAATATATTTTTTCTCTCTAATGATTTTATGGACTATGGAAAAATTATATTTGAACTACACGAGTCTCTACAATATTAAAATCTGTTAAAAACTCTCCTTCTGGATTAACATTTTCTCCCAACTGATAGTTAAATGATATTAATCAACTAATGGAAAAATTATCCAACATTCAAAGCGGATTCAGAAAATTTTCTTGATGAATTAGTTAACAATCATACATACGTTAATTTATAAAGTTAATAATGTAATGAACATCTTGTGGTGATCAGTTTCAATATCAAAAAGGTATCACAAAGTGGTTTAGACAATAAGAATTTTTTTATATTTTATAGAAGTATAAAATTGAAAATAACGCTATTATATTTATAATAAATTATTATTTATACTATATTTATAATAAACTTATACATTGATATACGTTATATATTATATATTCAAATGATAGATATATTCAATAAACAAATCATTATTTAAATTAGAATTTATACGAAATGAGGATATATACGAGGATTAGTGTTACTGATTACTGTTACTAAAATTATTTGATACAGCCAGATGTGCTTTGTAATTAAACATCAACATATTTGCTAATAAATTACTAAATTTGGTCTTTTTATCTTGTGAACTATAAGCTGTTCAGAATGTTTTATTATGCAAAATGTTTTTGACTCGATGATAAAATTGGAAAATTTTACATAAAAAATAAGGCGAGGATAAACAATAAAATTTTTTTGTTTAATTTCAGATTCCACTTTTGAGAAAATCGAGTTTGAAAATTTATTATAAGTTAAAATTTATTACAGTTTGCAAAAATAAGTTAAAAGTGTAGGATAGAATTTTTTACTATAGTTTCGAAAAGCATCACTTTCCGATTGATATTAAATTCTTTTCTGAACAATATTCAAATTTTATCCTATCTCGTATAATTTGACATATGATTATGTAATTCTTTGACTTATACATGTGGTCGCTAATTGTTAATACAAACACGTCAAAATAAATAAATAATATAAATTTTTTTACTCAATATCGGGAAATTTAACATGTTCACTGTACATTTTTGTATTAAATTTATGGTGTCGATTTAAATATGAATTGCGAATTAAAAATCTTTGAAAAATTTTATTTTATTATATGAAAACTTTATTACATTATATGAAAGCTATTTGTTAATATATAGAATCATAGATTTCAGTTAGCATTGAACGTATTAATTGACAGATTTTCAAACTTTCTATCTTCGTGCGTTTCTTTCGAATCTATTTTACAACGTTCCAATAAAAGAGATTGCTCCATTTTACAATTTTTCTTTCTCGGTCCCTCATTAAAACAAAACGAATTTCTACAAATAAGTTACAGTAAATTGGAGACCGTAGCGTTTTTAACATAATCCTGACAAACAAATGAATGAAACGCAATTACTTTTCTTGAATACTTACGAAAGATATTTTTGAGAATAAAAATGAGTGAAAATATGAAATGAGAGAAAACATGAACTTTTTAGGTTCTACGGAAGACACAAGTTTATTTTATCTACTATCAATCAAGAATTTGCGACTAAATGATAACGCTTTTACATTTTTACAGGTAGTTTATAAAGACAAAGAGCAAGAGATACAAGTGACGTGTCTTCGTGAATTTTGTCATGATTTTTGTACTCTGACTAAACAATCTAATTAACTGTTTGTTAGAACTCCTGTGAATAATCATGTAATTCACGAAAAGCGGGTAGTCATTCGACATATTGATCAAATCCTTCATCACCACGGAATTTAGATTCTGAATCTTACGGAGTGCTTGATTCTTTGTACTAATATGCTGTAAAATCATAGTAGGGTAATTGACGTTAGTAATTAATACATATATTCATAATAACTTACACATATGGTTATATATAATTATTAAGTTATTAATAATTATTCTAAAGAATCATAGATTTCCATCTATGATTCAAATTGTCATAACATAATGATAGAAGTCATGTTTCATTATAATCTTAATAATTTTAAATGTTCTATGCAATATATATAATATAATGTAGTAATGGAGGCAACTTCGTGTGAAACGTGTGTGCGTGCGTATGTATATACATACATACATACATATGTGTGGTTCTGCGTGCGAAGGAATTGGATGGCATGATTTGCCAAAGAAAAGAATATGGCTCAAAAGGAAAAAAAAAATGACAACGGACGTTCTCTTTGTTAACTATTTTATCTATAATATATTTTTTTACTTTTGCTATTTTATTCTTTTGTTCTGATCTCAAAAATTTAAGGGCTCGTCCCGGATTGGATAAGTAACACTGACGAGTTTTGTGTTAAGAGAGAGAGAGAGTATCGTGTAAACTGTGTGTTTTCCCCTTGTGAAAATAGCATTTGCGGAATAGTCTGTGCGTTTTAGTAATGAACAGAGAACGATAATTGCAGAAGAGTCCAAATTTAATGTCGCTGTTAACGAATAATTCGCGAACAGCAGTGTGAACATTTTAGCAACAGTAAAACAGTGAGTTCGCTTGTAACAACGAATAACATTCGCTTGGTAAATGATACTATTCGTGAATTCGGAACGTATTCGGCTGCAAATATCAAAGAAACAAACCTGAAACTGCCAGCGGAACTGCTAGTTGATCACGAGCTGCTTGCCAACAGCAATATGGATGTGATGCAGTTTCTGTTAGCCAACAGTTCTGCTCAGTGTAGATTTGTAGCAAAGAGTCGAGATATCTAAGCTTCGATCGCAAAGTTGAGATCGCTTAAATTGAAAATAAGGGCAATAAAGGCAATTTGATTGAAAGATTGAAAGCAGCATTATTATTATTGCTACACTGAGGAGAGTAACAAGATCAAAAAAAAATAATGATGCTAGTAAGAACGAAGAGCATGTAGATTGTGCATTTAAAAAAGTGGAAGAGTCTATGGATAAATTGTCAAGAGATGGAAACAAGAATACGCAATACTGGCTGAAGGATTTTGGAGATATAGTGAAGTTATATGGACTGAAAGTCAAACTATGCGTAAATTATAAACAGTGTGTACATGAAGTAAATTGAAATGTTTGCTACGAGCAGAATTTTCAAAATCATATAGTACATCAAGAATTAATTAACTGAATAAAAGAGGAGAATGAATATTATAAATACTATAAATATATAAATGTATATATAATATATTAGATGTTACATCGCAGGTAAATATGGAACATCAACTGTAATTCAGCACATTATAGATAGTATAATACCGCGTTCACATTTTCGCTGTGGCGAAAAATATTTATCAGCAGTATGGATGCGACACAATTGTTAATTTCTGCTTAGTGTGAACTCAGCATAAGAAACGAAAAATTAACAAGATGATATTGTATAGGACAAAGAATATTTCAAGAGATTTCAAGGACGCAGTTGACTGGCGCAATACAAGAGTATGAAAAAAAAATAAAAAAATAAAGGATCAATTGAGAAAAAATAATTTAATAACGATCGAACTGAAGTAAAGAGAGAATTATCGTACGGATTCAGCAATTCCTGTGCTGATGAGAAAGTGATTCTATTACTGCGGTGACAAAAAACATAAAATTGATGATTATTCTACCAAAGGTAAGGATATAAGGTATGTCACGCAGCAGAATAAGTGTAAATATGCTCAGAGTGTAAATACAGGAACTTAAGAAAGCGTGTTAATTAATTCACGTAGCGATTTGTGTTTAATAAGAGCAGTAGTGTATATAAAAATTTGTGCACCTTCGTTGACAAGTTGTAAGATCTATAATTTTCAATTAATTCTATTAGATTCAGATAATTCTATTTTTAGCAAGTTTGAAATAAAAATTAAAATTGATGAAAGCGAATATGATATATATTCGTTTTTCATGTTGTATCTGCTTTCTTATAACTATTCTATATTTTTTACTATTAATAAGATGACAATTTTTAAGTACTATTAAGAAGATAGTCGATATCTATATGCGATATGGAAATATCGATATATTAAAAGCACCAGATACAATTGAAAAGATATTGAAAGTTCTGTCTATTTTTGAACGAATTGATGAGGTTGACTTGTCGCATATTCCATAATTCAAAATTCACGGTTGTGAAGAAAAATGGATTAGGGAATACAAACAAACGAACAAAAAAAAAAACAGGAATTAACATGCATATTTCTTTAAGTGACGAGATCTATCATGAAAATCGAATAAGTGAATTCACAAATTACGAAATGGAATTATTAAATCTTCGAAGTCGGATTGTGTTTGCACAGAAGAAACACAAATCAGTGAGAATTTGCGTAGATTATAGAAAATTGAATCAAAAACAGATCCCTATCATCTATAGTATACGAAAATAGCTGGTGAGGCCAGCGAAACTGTGCTCAGATCGCATATTTATCGGCTTCGAAAATCATCTCACAGTTTTCGTCTTCCATTCAGAAGGTCAAATACATAATACATACTCTATTACATAATCCATGTACATGTTTGCAAAAATTGACATTTAATCTATTTAATTACTAAACCATGCTTACTCGCGGTATCTAAAACGTTTTTTAATTGCTGCAAATCCTCATAATCTATTGATAGTGCGACAATATCGTCGAAGTAAATAATCGTATCTAATAACTCATGTATAAAATTTTTAAAATTCTAGTGTTTATGTGTCATTGAAAGACGGAAAGAGTTACATAGCCCAAACGGCAAAAAAGTTCATATTGTCCTGACAGAACAACAGAGAAGATGTATAATATTTTATACTATCTTTGTTTATCGCCACAAAATCAAATATATTTATTTCGCAAACGGTCATTATGATCCTCTGTATGCACTAGAATAAATCAATACTTTGAACTGTGATAACTTTGTTAAAAAAGATCGTATAGGATCTACTTAATCTCATTTTAAAACGCAAAGCTTCTATTTTTACCATCCTGAATTCGTTTTTTTTCCAAGATATTTTAATATGTAGCAAATAAAAAAGTGTTCTTTTCTTAAAAAAAAAATTCATTTATATGTAAAAGCACTGAAAAATTTTATTTATGACTAAATCTATTACAGTCTTGAAGATTGAAGTTTCCCGTTTACAGCAACTTCTTGCTGTATAATTCTTTTTTATCATTATATTAAATTTTGAACGTTAGCGTTAAATAACAAAAATCCAAAAAATCCAACATTAATGTTTAAAATTCAATAAAATTACAAAAGAATTGTACAAGTTTTGTTGTAAATTTTAAGGGATCGCAGTGAAGAAAAAGTTTCAAATTCTTTAATCTTTTTATAGATATTTGAATTTTTACAATTTTTTGAGAATAAAAGTACTTTTATTTCCTGATCCGCTACATGATATAAAAATATCTTTGGAAAAAACGAATTTAGGGCAGTCAAAGTAGAAACTTTACACTTTAAAATGAAACTAAGTAGATTTTTATATGATTTTCTTTTACGAAATTATAACAGTTTAAAGTATCTATAATTTTTCATCATCGTATGTTCAGTTATACTCTTCACTGTAATAAGGATACTTTTTAAAATTGTTTGTAAAAACATTTGCAATGACAAAGAAAAAGTCTTTCTGTCTCCGCATAGCGATATGGGCATTATTTTTGGAAAATTTCAATTATACAGTTGAACATCGATCGGGTGTTAATATATGTCACGTAGATGCTTTAAATAAAAATCCATTACTTGCAATTATGCCGATTGTTGAAAAAGAAAGTAGCATAATTTATAAAATACATAAAATGAATGACAAGAAATTACAAGCAAATCGATAATTCGGAAGAGTATATGATAGAGAACGATCTATTGTACAAATTAATGAATGGTGAGCGGTGGTTTATGGTTCCTGAGAGTATGCAATGTATGTTATTTGGCTCGTTTACAGATAAAAACTAAATAATTGGTTAAGAAGTACTACTGGTTCGATTTTACGTGCTCAAATATAGAGAAAGTGATACAAAATGATTTACAGTGCAGTTTATTTAAGAGAAAAATTATTGATTGTCCAGAAAGATGCTCACATCCACTCGACAGAGGATAATGTCCATTACATTATGTGGATCATTTGCTTTCTACGAGAAAAAATTACACTTAGCATATACAAAGTGTTCAACGATTCGTAGTCAGGACAGAAATAAAATTTTTTTATTAAAGCCTTCGTTTTCGAGAAAATCAAAAATTTATTAGGCATACATGTACTTAAGGTGACTTTTAATAAAAGAAGGTTTATTTTTTTAAGAACAACGCCTTGAAGGAAAAAATTTTATTTTACATTTTTTACTTATTTTTGTATGTAGAATATCCTCGTGTCGATTGTTCGAGCCTGTCTGGAATTAACCAAATTCAAGTATAGTCAATAAATTTTCAAATTCGATTTTCTCGAAAACGTAGGCTTTAATGAAAAATATTTTATTTTTTCTTTTCGACATATTTATACATGTAAAATTTTCTCCCAGTTGGTTAGTCGCGTGATATCTTGTATTTGTCCTTGTGGATAGCTAGTAAATTTGTTTGATTATATTCAATTAAATCGATTATTATGGCTAAAGTCATCGATTGTTTGAGCAAGCAAGTCTAATTTTCAGAATTCCACAGTGAATCATGGAGGGATTGCACCCCCCTTACGCGATTTTGCGAAATACTGCAAGAATATTGGAGATAGCTATAGAGCCAATGGGCAAATGGAGTAAAAGAATCGCGTGCTTACTTCGTCAAGAACTGATCTAAATCAGGTACCAATCCGATATACCGGAGTATCATTGTCTGAACATTTGACGGGAATTCGACTGAATTGGCGACGAATCAAAGATTTCTTGGCAGGAACGGCTGCTGTGTATTGCCTGAAGAATCGCGTGACAAGTTACGCGCATAAACAAAAGAATCGATAGCGAAGCTCCAAAAAATGATGAAAAGAGAAGAAAAAATATATAGATTTTAAGGAGGGTGACCTAGTTGTCATACAAAGAACACAAATGAAACGTTTGAAATTGTGCCTAAAACAGACCTGTCCAGGTGGCTCATGTGCCTCCTCGAGAGCCATAGAGGAAAAGCCCCTTTTCCATGCTTATTTTTCTCCGTCGTTTCTTTCTCTTCTGGATGACGCATAAGTCCCACTACATCACACGAGGCTCACCGTACACTTCAATTTGATTGCTGTGCGTCGCTCTTACAGTCGTTTCATAGGTATTAGTTTCACCGATTATACATAGTAACTAGTCTATATATGGTGGCAGGCTCATTGTCAGTTAAATGAGAGTGGAGCTTGTGTAGCGTCTGGAAAAAAGAAAGAGGAGGAATCGAGTCATCGAGAGTCAGATTTGTGTGGCTCGCAGAGGGGAAAAAGTTGGCCTGGCTTAAAATATTTCGGATCGTACGTAACCAAAGTACTGCACGATGACCGCTGTATATATGTAGTTAGAAAAATTGATGAGTAGGACGGATCTCGAGAGATTTCATGAAATCGTGAACTCATGAAACTACTCATTTTCAAGTGATAAAGAGCAACCTGAGGACAAGCAGGGCAAGTAGGATGTGATGATGGAGATGTATCCATATAAATCATGCATTGTGCTGTGCAATATACTGCGCGTGTATATGTGCATGCGAGAAGGAATTCAATGATGTGATTTGTGCAAGAATGCAAATGAACAGAGAAGAGTAAGATGTGACTGCGTGTTTTTGTGTTAACCATTTTATTCAAAATGTATTTTCTCATTTTTATCATTCATTCGTGTTTTATCAGTATTTTCTTCTTCTAATCCCACATATACAGAATGTTACAGAATTTTAATCTTTGTTTTTTTTTTTATTTATACGTGATTATTTCTCAAACTATTTGTTATTCTAAAAAAATGTTTCAAATAAAATTTAGTTTGTGTCAAAAGAAACATTTCGTGGTTTTTAAGGAAAGAATTAGAAATACTTGCAAATAAATTTTTAAAAAATTATTTGAGAAAGAAAGTCAATTATTCTATTTTATCTAAAATCGAATTTTTTTAACATTGAGATAAGAAACGATTAATCATAATTTGATAGTTTACGATTAATCATAAGCAAACTTTGAATCATAATAAATAACCTTAAATAATTTAAAAAATACACCGTTATCACGAATTCGTTAGAAAATGAGTTACATGCTTACTGAAATAAAAATATGTATTTAGTTCTGTTAATTAATCCATTAACGTTCGCTATATTCGAATAGAATATACCCGATACATCACTGTTACATCGAGAATACCCCATTGACTTTGTCAGTGTATAACGTTCAAAAACTAATCATTAGTTTTAAATTATTTGTCATGATTTTAGTCTCTATATTTTTGGATCGTTCGAGATTTGTTCAAAAAGTTGGACCACAAAATTAGCCAAAGTCAAATTTTTTATATTATCAAATTTTTTATATTTTATATTTTTATATTATTATATTTATATTATTAGCATCATATTATTTGCTCATTATGAGCAAGAAATAGTTTTACAAAAACCATGGGTCGCAATTCAACGTTTTCCTTGTAATAAGTAGAATGTGATATAATTAAAAAAATTTGGTCTTGAATATCACGATCAATTTTGCGCTTCAATTTTTAAACAAGTCCCGAATGATCCGAGAATATAAAATTTCCTTCCAAAGTCATGGCAAATAATGTTTTGACACTCTGCACATATATTTATTTAGTCTGCTAAAAATAATGCAATATTAGAGACTAACGAATGATTGGTGTGAATTGCCTAAAGAATGCTTTTAACAAATATTACAGTCGCATAATCTGTGCTTCAATGACGACAGTTCTTAGTAAATATGTACAAATTTAAGCAAGGACATGGCTCTTTTCAAAAATAAATGATGCCCTTCATCTAAGACTTTTTCAACGACATTTTGCAAAAACAATAGTACCAAATTTCAAATAGACGTCAATGAGTCAAAATAACTTGATTAACTTGGATTTCTAGGTCATCTTGAAATTTTAGAGAAATGTTTATTTAGAAAAAATTTGCGATTTTTCTACGGCCAGGACTATACGAGTGTTGCTTCTTTTGCGTCAGTTCTGTGGTTACAACGAAAAATTGCATTTTTTATTTATCTTTGAAATATTATTATTTAAAGTTCTTCTTATTCTTTATTTTCTTTTTATATGTATATTTTATATTTCCTTGATTTTTCATAATGTTATTTTTCTTTGTTGTCATGTATAGATTATTATAATGTTATTTTTGATAAAATAAAAAATATAGTTTAAGACGTTTTATTTTATACAAAATTTGTTGTAATATAAGTCGAGTAATAAAAATTTGAACTGGAAAACAAAAAGAAAATGAGAGTAAATGCATTTTTCATATCGTGACTTTTTTTGACTTGCATTATTTCGCATATGAATAAAGTATTGGAGATTAGATTAAATTGTATTATTTTTTTAAATTTATAAAATTTGTTTTTTCATACATTTTTTGTGACAGATATATAAATTCTATATTCTACAATTCAATTTAATTCATAAATTTAGATTTTTCGAAATTGTGACATGCGGCATTTTTCTGTACACCATAGATTTAGCCCAAAAGTGCATTTAACGATACATTCGTGTCTGTTTATTTATTTACATGTAATGCAGAAATAAGAAATCAATGAGATTGTCAAAGACAAGGGGAGTAATTTCTATATCATTAGGTTACCTGATTTTGTTTATCTGATATTTTCGGTCAACAGATGTCATACATACAATAACGAAGTACATACAGTGTGAAAGTGTTCGAACTCTCGTTACTGAATAAAATGATATACGTTATGCTTGATTTTTCAAAGTAATGTAATAACTACAGTAAAATACAAGTATCGAGATTATGCACATAAAATTTTGAATAAATTGAATGATATTTGTAGAAGCTAAAGAATATTCGTTACAACGATGTAAAAAGAGAATCACAAAGTTATTCGAACGTTTAAGAATGAGCGGTGTTTACACCGAATTTATGCAATGAATTAACATTCGATTGGATTAATGAACTTAGATTAACGGTGAGACATCGCTTAATACATTTGGTGTTATAGTTATTCACAGTTATTGAAGTATAAACATTATGAGTTTAGAAAAAATCTGAAACAAAAAAGTGCGAACAGAAATTAATAATAAAACTTCATCAAAAAGAAAAATCTTACAAGAAAATAGTCGATTTATTTCGATTTTTCATCGACGATACATTATATTATTAAAAAGTGGAACCTTGCAAATAAAACTTATAAACGTCGCCTGAAAAAGTTAACATATCGCGAAGGAAAGATAATTATGTGTGAAATAAAAAAGAATCGGCTCCAAAATTTGCACATATGGACATTTGCACATATTGCAATATTTGCACATAAAAATGTAATTGGAAGAGATGTTCATCTTGATGAACACTTGTGCCGAAATCTCTTAGAAAAAAACATAATTTTCACGGTAGAGTTGCAAGAAATATTATATATTGATGCGGTAGATAGAAATTAGAGACTAAAATTTACGAAAAAATACATTAATAAGGACAATTCTTTTTAGGATATAATATTTTCAGATGAAAGCAAATTTAATATTTGGCATTGATGGATAGAATTATGTGTGAAGAAAATTGAAATGGAAATGCGAAATTTACATGGAAATTTTGTTGTGATGTGTAATTGTATGGCAATCAGTGGTACTGGATATCTAGTGTTTATAAATGGCATTCTAGACAAATATAAATATTTGCATATATTGAAGTGTTGAAAAATTAGGCTTGTGATAAAACTTTTACTTTCAACAGGATAATGATCCTAAGCATGAACGCTAAGAAAGAATGGATATTATACAATATATCCCACACTTTGAATACACCATTTCAAAGTTCTAAAATTAACCCTATAGAACATTTGTGCATAGTACGGAAAACTGTTTCAGAAATCAAAAATATCAGAATATTTATTGAAATTAGAATATTTAAGAAATCAAAGATCAACTAAATATTAATACAAAGTATTAAATATTATCCATCCGTTCGGAAACTTTTATGATTTTCTTTTTGCACATCATTGTAACGAATGTTCCTAACTTTTATAAATATCATCCAATTGATTTAAAATTTTATATGCATAATCTTGATACTTGTATTTTACTGTGGTTATTACATCACCTTGAAAAATCAATATCATAAGACATTTATTTTTATTGCTTAAAATTTCAGTAGCGAGGTTGCGAATACTTTCGTAAGTTATATTTTAAGAATGTATTGATCTATCGGAAACAATTATACAGTACATAACACCGAAATATGAATATAAATTACATATAGTTAAATGAAATGTATTCATATTATAAATATAAAATGTCCTTAAAGTACCTACGTACGTTTTATTTAAGACGTTTTTTAAAATAATACGTGAAAATAAATCGTTCAATACTGATTCATTATATAATTAATAAAAGTACATAATTTTTGAGTTGATGAAAACGAATGCAAATAAAAACTTATATTTTCTACAAATAGGAATATTTTTTCTTGCAAATTTTAAAGAAACAAACAAAGTTCATAGTAACAGAGCAGGTACATATTCGAGAGAGGAGCATTGATACTATAAATTATAGATATATAAATTTCCTTTGAATATGTTAGTCAGATTTGTAATTAAAGTTTACTTGGACGCACTATCGAGCAAGTCAAATCTACTATTTCTCGTTTTAGCATTTGTGCGACGAAGATAGCTAAAATTCGAACTTTCTCATCAAATTTCAAGAGTGACGCGAAATTTTTTTTACAATCATGTAAAAAAAGGAAAAAAATTTCAAAGTTTCTCTAAAAGGTCGAGCAATGCATTTTAACATCTTCCTATCTGTAGCAAAAATTTGAAAAGTTCTTGAAAAGATCTTTTTTGATTTTTAGCTTATTAATAGCTTGACTCATCGATTTGACTCCTAGGAACTAAAAGAAGAAAAAACATCAAAATTGTCTAAAGAAATAGACGTTTATGGATCTCATATATCATAAAAACGTGAAGCATTAAGGAAGCAACGTTCGTATATACAAATATTCTGTAGTTATTCGCGAGATTTTTGCCTTCTTGAGATGATTCAGCATTGTAAGTTTGTCAAAGATTTATATGCTGGTGAAACAATAATGTTAATCTAAACGCAAACGTATGTATGTGTTGTTACGAATGTAATGTTATGAATCAAAGAAACAAAGTATACGCTCGCGCGACTACTTTGTACGGAAAGATTGCAAGTATCGTAAAAAAAATGATGTTAGAGCTTATACTATAGTCGTAATATTTTTTTTTGATATATACCACGACATAGATGTTGGTGTTGCAAATAAACTGTCTTCTTTTCGCGTTTGTACGCCCTTTTTACGAGCAACAGTACTGATGGCAATCTTGCATGGATCTAAGCGTTGTTTATTCTGTGCAATCTTGCGACATTTGTATTCTTTCACTCCTTTCGTTTCTATTCTTAACTATTTCTCCGATATCTCGTTGTTGCTTCGATCGCTCATGAATTAAATGTATCCAAATTTTATGGAAACGCAAAGTAAAACGATAATTTTTCAATTCAAGTTTAATGCGCTTTGAAAAAAAACATTCTGTTTTCATATATTATGTTAACCAAAAAGTAATTGTTCTTTTCTAATAGATGGACATATATATATATATATCTTAAAATGTAACTAATTTTATTCTAAATTTCAAATTCATTGTGTAATGTAATAGCTGATTGTTCAAACTTGTTTTGGAAAAAGAAAATGCATGATTTCGTTTGTTTGCTTAACGTCGATTTCAAAATGAAAAATCAAAAAGGAACATTTTCGTCATATTTTGTTGTTTGTATTACTTTCAAAAAGGAAGAAAATGCTGTGCAAGTTCATAAAAAATTATCTGATGTGTATGGTATGTGTATGGAAGAACTTTTCAAACTACGGCAGAATTGGTTTGCTAAATTTCACTAATAGTGAAGATATATAATTGCTCTTGGAACATTTTTGTTGAAAAAAATAACTTTTTTAAATGCTTCAATCATAAAGTTGCCTGAAAAATTGCAAAAAGTAATTGAAAAAAAAGATCAATATATTAATAAAGTTTTTGTTTCGACAAGCAATTTCGTCACGGGCGTATATGATCAATATCGTTTCTATATACTTGAAACATTTCTCTAAATTCATATACAGTAAATCTCATTAATACATTAAATAATGTACTATTTATAGAAAACACTAAATATTGAAACTTAATTGAAACTAAATTATAATTTTGTAATAATTTTATAATAATTTTGTAAAAAGAAATCATACAATAGTAAATTTGACTTTATTTTAAAGCTTGGAGCCTGTACTTTTAAAATATATCATTCAGTTTATTTTAATATGTTGTAACAGATGATAAATAAAGACACAATTTTCTTCTCGAAAATGCTATAAATTATTGTAGCATGTAGAAACATTGGAAAATTATTTCCATGAATTTATAATAAATTTGAAGATTGAAGCCTTCTCTTCACAACGACTTCTCAAAACTTGATGTATAATTTGTTTCGTCAACTTAGTGAACTTCGAATATCAGACAAAAACAAATATGAAAATGAAAATGTTACGATTTCTTTAATTTTCGTTATCTAATTGTAACCCTAATATTCATAGTTCAAAATGACGAAAAAAGAAGAGAAAAAAGAGAGAAAAGGAAAATTTCAATCTTTAAATTTATTGTAAATTCAATCATGAAAAAATTTTTCAATGTTTTTACATATTATGACATTTATAATATTTATAATATTTTCGAAAAGAAAAATATTTTCACTTATCCATATTTTTATATCTTTACGTGATATTTTAGATCAATAATATATTTTTTTAAAAATAGAGTAGATGGAATAGTACTTTAAGCTTTAAAATCCAAATTTATTATTGTACAAAATTATAACAATTTCAATATTTTGTGTCCGAATATTAATGGGATTGTATATCTCAAACAAATTGTTTTCATATTCATTCACTCGTTCATAAGCATCCTGATTAATAAGATTATAACTCCTCTTCTTGTAAGCATCATAAGCATTATAAATCTCTACATAACCTTTTTTTAAGATTTTAGTTTGTATCTATTTGTCTTTCGCTATATTGAGCGACAGATATTGTAATTGTCATGTTATTATCATATGTATTGTTATTTATATATTATGTTACATATATATGTGCGTGTAACTATGTTCTTATGCAGTGTAATACAGAGTTATATTAGGTCTATAGAATATTTATATTTCAATGTTTTATGTATATTAGTGTAACAGTTTATTGCTAAGAAATTTATGAGATTCCATCCATTTCAGAATCATGTGATTTCTTGTAGTTATTACGTAATAATCCCTTCTACAATAGAATTGTTATAGAATCTAATGTTTTATGAATATCACCATTTTTAATGTACTAACTATAAGATTTACTAATAATTATATGAAGAATTTTGATTTCCATTTTTTATATGTATGATTTAGTTGCTATAATCTATGAATCAATATTAATTTTATCATACATTTATATATCAGCATTTAGTTATTCTTATTAAATTTGAATCTTTTGGATATATATTGATGTTTTATATTTTTGTTTGATGTGTGTGTTTTAAGTAAGTTTATTTTCTAGATATTCCAGATATCTAATTGACTTATTCCTGGTATATTCCTAGATAGCTAACTGAGTTACTTATTCAATTTGCTCATTTACAGAGTTATTTTTCTTAATTACTGTGAAGATGATATATATGTTAGAAAAATTAATTTTATAAATGTAAAGAGAATGTTTACTAATTGTTGGATGACCAACCCAGACAATATTGAATCTATGCAAATACTGACAACGAGCTAGCAACAGTCCACATAAAAGTGGATTGTGAATAGTTAGTCATAAGGGCAAGATCCAATACTTGGTCATCCATGCTCCTTCCCCTTCCACTTGAGGATGATAACCAAATACAGTAGACAGACTAGAATATCACAGAATAGCATAGTATAGCTGAACTTAGCATAAAACATTCTATATCATTCTATATCATCCTACATCATACACGACCACAAACAAGGAATGAACTCTTCAAAATTATAAGCGTGTTGACTCCATTACACGGAATCCAACATAATCGCTTTCAGAGATGTTCATTCCGTCAAGACTAGGATAAATGCCGTGTTGCGCATTACTGACTTCCTACTAAAAAGCATCACTGTCTTCTCTATAACTTGAAGAAACAATATCCCTGTTTTTAAACAATGCAACGTCGCACAGCGGGCCATTTGTTACTTACAACATTTCGAAATTAAAAATACATTTTAACATTTTAAAAATCAAGGTGACCTTGAGTTTTTATCGAAAATAAATGTCATTTGAAATTTTATATATTGAGGTTTCAAGACATCTTAATACCGATTAGTTCTTATATGAAATATTTTTTTCTCTGATAATCAGAAATCTTTGAAAAATCTTTATGGCTCTTGAATAGGTATTTGCATCGAAAAATTGGAAAAAATGATTTTTGTATGTAAATTATTTTGAAATAATTTAAATTATTATTTTAATACAGAATATGTAGAGTTTTTAAATGATATTAATAATTTTAAAAACATTTTTCTATTATTACTGTCAATTTTTTAAATTAGAAAAATTAGCTATAAAATTATATCCAGAAAAAAAATTTTGTTACAGCCATAGCTATAAAACTTTAAACCGGATAAATCTGGAACCGGAACGAAATTTTGTTGGATTATAATCAGAAATCAGAAATTAGAAATCGGAAATCTCGATCGAATGTAATAAAACCAAAAAAAACATTGAGATTCACACAGAAATATAATAAAATTGTTAATGAAGTATAGAAAAATTAAAAAAATTACTGAATCATTAATTATCTATCAATATTGATGACAATATAAATATGTTAAAAAAATAAAAACTATTCAAAAATGTAGTGCATACTTATCTAAAAAGTATATATAATTGTAGGATGGGGTATTCTCGGGAAAGATCCAAGAACGAGACAATTATCGCCTGTGGAGTACCATTTAGGATGTTTAGAGAGAAGGTTAGGACTAGGAATATTTGTTTTAGTCGCTCAGGCCTAGATCTTAAAAATATTAAGAGTATGAGCGTTTGTGTGCATGAGTGTGTGTGAGAATAATAACGAAGCTTCGAGAAGGCATATTCGAAGAGAGAATCGAAACTTCATAGAATGAAGAACTAGAGGATTGTGAGTTGTCAGCGAGTGAAGACATAGAGAGATTTAATAGGGAGTAGCGAGAATTCAGAGAGTGTAGTGAATTGTGAGAACGAGTTTTAATTTTAATCTTTTTCTGTTACAGCTTTTATTTCTGTCAATCCCTATTTTAATAAACTTCTAACTTTATTCAACAACGTAGGATAAAATATCCTTTCATTTTATTCTTACATAATGTAAGAAATTACACAATTCTTTTGAAAAATATGAAAATTATTAATAAATACACGATAATTTTAGCATGCTGTAAAGGACAATACATATCATAAAATTTCTTGACTTTCGATCAAGTTTAATGATTCATGAACGTATAAAAAAGTTTAGTCTCAGACTGTTGGATGACCAACCCAGAGAATATTGGATCTATGCAAATGCTGACAACCAGCTACCAACAGCCCACATAAAAGTGGACTGTGAATAGTTAGTCATAAGGGCAAGATCCAATACTTGGTCATCCATACTCCTTCCCCTTCCACTTGATGATGATAACCAAATATATATAGGGACATGTTTTAGAATACTACAGAGAGACAGAATACTACAGTAGAGTACAGAATACCATAGCATAGCTCAGCATCATTCTATCTCATCCTAAATCATTCTATATCGTTAAGAGTTTAGCTTAGCATAATTCATTCTATATCATCCTACATCATACATGACCACGATTGTAATAAGAAATAAATTCTTCGAAATTGTAGGCGTATTGACTCCATTACACGGAATCCAACATAAAACTGGTGTCAGAAGTGGAATATTGGTCTTACGTTCATCAAGAATATCCAGCGCGAGCCGTGAACTACAAGTCGACCATGTAAACCCAAGAAAAGAGGAAACACATTCCCAAGGCTATCGTGGTAAGTGTTGATTTCAAGTACTACTACAATTCGATTAAGATCTTCTTGTCTCCTTCTTTCCAAAAATTTTTCCTGAGAACCTTCTATCTCTTTTATATTGTACAATAACAACTGTACCAAATACGAGCAGAAACATTCTCAAGTTGCAACCCCGCAACTTTCCTTAGAATTTTTAATTAAATTACTGCCAGAATCTTTCAACGGCGACCGATACAAACTACGTAGTTTCATAAAACAGGTCGACGCCGTCTTTGAACTAGCTCAACCGTCGCAAACTATTCCACTATTACTATACGTAAAAAGTAAAATCACCAAAAGGGTACGCGATCAAATAGATGTTCATTGCAATCCAAATCAGTTGTTAGAAGAACTAAGTTCTATAAGACAAGAATCACATGAAAACATATCACAGTACTATCAGAGGTTGGAAGATTTAAATTATAAAGTATTAGGCGCGATTCACAATTCCAAATATAACGAAGAAACATTAAGCGGACTTGTGATAAACAATATTACCTTAAACCGATTTGTCTACCATAGTCATCCTGCCATTTCTCAGATGTTAAGATGCAGAGAATTTGATAATATCAATAAAGCCTTCACTGCTGCTATCGCAAAAGAAAAAGCTCTGCGATTATCTTACAAAGAAAATTCTGTCAGATGTAGAAACTGTGGCCGCACAAACCACACTACCGCTAATTGTTATAGGAACAATTCCAATCCTCCAACGCGTCATTATAAGAACCTCGTTCACTTTAATCAAGCACCTTCGAATTTCCCATTCCAACCACGTCAAGATAGCTAGTGTCGATATTGCAAACACTGGTCGCACCATAGAAGAATGTAGAAAACGTCAATACTACACACTAACGCTAATCAACAACTAAGATTAAATCAACAAGCAAGACCCTTAAACCCAGATAAAGTTAGACAGCGAGAATACCGTACCACTAACCAAGAACAAAGTAACAACACTAGAACCGTAAATTTTCAGCAGTCAGATTTTCCAGTAGCCTCTCAATTCTCGAACCCTCTGTAGTGGCCTATAGCGCCTCGAGTACGAGTCTCGAACACCGACTCGTACAAGCCGCAAGTGGCTGTGCGCCTAGCGTCGAAGTCTAGCGATATTCGACGTTAAGTAAGCAGAGTGCGGAACACTGCTAGGATGGGTGACCGCTCAGCCTAGCGAGTAAGTTATAAAAACAAGCGTCTGGGGTAAGGGGTCCCACTGATGAGTCTAGGCAGCGACTCTGAGACGAAACGCGCATTACCTTTCCTCACCTTACCCAAATCCTACATCCTTCCAGCATCCTCGCACAATAAAAATGTAAATATGGATAAACCAACAAACCCTTCACCTCCAATTTCTTTAGAACAGTCTATAGAAGAATTTTGTAGGATAGAACTACTGTTCAACGACCTCAAAATGTTACAATGATTACTAAACTAAATTACTGATACTAAATCAGATGAACAAAGCGTAGAAAACTTCGGTAAATTCGAAATAGATGTTTATCCATTAATAAATGTTGCTGTAATTGCTATTAATGACACTAACTCTGATAAAGACAATGTTAGAAGTTCGGATCAAATTGAAATAAAAGATATTCAGTCTTCTCAAAATGTTACAATGATTGCGACTAGTGATATTAAATCAGATGAACAAAGCGTAGAAAATTCTGGTAAATTCGAAATAGATGTTCATCCATTAGTAAATGTTGCTGTAATTGCTATTAATGACATTAACTCTGATAAAGATAATGTTAGAAGTTCGGATCAAATTGAAATAAAAAATATTCAGTCTTCTCAAAATGTTAAAATAATTGCAACCAGTGATGCTAAAACGAAGCGCAGAAAATTCTGGTAAAGTTGAAACGGAAGATGTTCAGGTATTAGCAAGTGTTGCCATAATCGAGACTAATGACACTAAATCTGACGGAGAAAGTGTTGATAGTTCTGATCAAATTGAAACAAAAGATATTCAGTCTCCACAAAATGTTACAATAACTGCAACTACTGATGTTACAACTAATGCTAAATCAAATAATGCAGGAAACTCTGATAAAATTAATATAGATAGTTTCTCATTATTAGAAACTCGTATAAAAAATTTGGAATTACAAACAGATAGGTACGAATATTTACCTTTTGCCTTGTTCAGTCATAACACGTCAATCCATAAAACAATTAATTTAACACCAAAGAGCCCTATAAAATAAAAGAAAATAAGAAAAGAGAAAATAAAAGAAAGAGAAAGAGAGAGAAAATATTTCCAAACAAACCAGTAAAAATTCAAGTAGGTACGCGAAAAAAAAGAGTATCAATACATTATTAAACGACCAATACATTATTAAACGACAACAGAAATACAGACTTTACTAAAATCTCAAATTCAAATGATTTCCAGCATGATAAGAAATTTTAATAATTCGGTCAATACAAGTCAATTTTACTTCAAATACAAACAATACTAGTAGTACATTTTCTTATATAGAACCTAAATTTTTCCTATTGCTCTCTCAACCCAAAACCTACTCCACTTTCACCAAAGATCTATTGAATTGTATTGAGTATGCGGATCAACATTTCATCTGCCGCGGAGTACACATCACCAAGAGCACCGATGAACTTATGCGTGAAACGCAACTTCTACTTCCACAACTCACCCATCTACCGAAAGACTGCAGAACGAAGACCTTTCAAGCAGAAGTGGAAACCTGGAAATATCTTAAAAATAACCAATGGATATATATACTTCAAAAGCCGATCACAGTCACAATAATTTGCAAGAACCTTCCTAATCATTTGGAGGTTGTTGTATTGCATCAGACCAGGATTCTTCAGTTGGAGCCATCATGTAAAGGCTACACGGACTTCTTTATGCTAGAGACAACCAGCAGTACGAGTCGGAACATATCACATTATGTTCCGAAGCTTGACATCACTACCGATGATTGCTACCTTCTAACACGAAGGTTCAATAAAACAGTTCCAGTTCAACTAGCTCCGATCAAGCTAACGACTATAGATCTGTCCGAACTTGGATACGCCAACAGAAAACTAGACGAATTCAACGAAATAGTAACCGACCAATTAAACAAACCATTCATAATACGACACACTAAATGGTATACAATAATATTATTTGTTATTGGAGCTATACTACTTATCGTATGGTTAAATTGTTGCTATTGGTGCGGTTGCCTAAGATTTTTGAGGCGTATATTCTGTTTTACGAAAAATCCACATAACGACGATACCATCCCTCCAATTATCAAGAACTTCGTCAATTGTAATTTATGTCTTCCGAATTGTATCGATATACTGAATACCTTATATTATATTTACCATATATCACTCATTATTCATCATATATTGTTCATTGTATATATATATATATATATATATATATATATTATTCACTATATATTGTATTAATTGTAAAAACATTTTACCTCTGTAATATTGTAATATTGTATTCTGAAACGTATCTAAATACTATTGAAGATTCTATCTTACGTTATCATCTTTAATCTTCAGGAGGGGGGTGTTGGATGACCAACCCAGACAATATTGGATCTATGCAAATACTGACAACGAGCTAGCAATAGTCCACATAAAAGTGGACTGTGGATAGTTAGTCATAAGGGCAAGATCCAGTACTTAGTCATCTATGCTCCTTCTCCTTCTACTTGAGGATGATAACTAATATATATGACATGTTTTAGAATAGATTACTAGAGAGACAGAATACTACAGTAGAGTACAGAATATCATAAAATAGCTCAGCAGCATTCTATCTCATCCTAAATCATTCATATCGTTAAGCGCTTAGCTTAGCATAATTCATTCTATATCATCCTACATCATACACGACCACGATTGTAACAAGGAATAAACTCTTCGAAATTGTAAGCGTGTTGACTCCATGACACGGAATCCAATAAGACATTAGACAATTTTGAATGACAAAACTTTTTGATTAAAAATTTTTAAAACTGATTTCTTTCCGACTCTTTGGACCAAATACTCCACTGTTGCTTGCTGTATCTTTAACCTTACATATTTACATAAAACTTTCATGGCACCCATTTCTACCGCGCTGGGTCGGGCGAATGGACTGTACAATATCATTCTCTGTTCGCCCTTAGATATGAATTTCTGTCATAAATACATATATCAAAGTTAGAGAGTACTCAGCTATTTTGACGTTCTTAAAAAATCTGCTACTACACATTGTACATTTATATACACGTGATTTTATTAGATTCCAGCCAAGCAGTGTATAATACTTCAAGTAGTATAGTTAACAGCAGTTATAATATTTTCATGTATGAACAGATAATTACTATATCATCTACGAATGTTGATGGTGATGGTGATGAATATATTTATGGTATAGATGATGTAATGGGCCAAAGGAATGTTGTAGTACATTAGCGCCAATGGAACGAATGTCAAAAGTGGTATCTTTGATATTTCATAAAAATATCTGTTACTTATATAGGCTGGAATTAGTTGTACAGTGAGGTGGATAATATGTTGAAGAAATGCCATATTTTGTCGAAGGCTTTCTCGACGTTGATAAAAAATGCAGAACAATATTTCTTTTCTTCTAATGCAAGCAGTATTCAACATGCAATGTGTTTGTTCAATAACATCAAGTTTTTCTCGGAATCTAAATTGATGACTTGGTATTAGCTTTTTGTCGTTTATAGTACTGATATTTTTATATATTATCTTTTCAATTATTTTTTACAAGATTAAAAATAGTGAGATAATTTTGTAGGATTGCAAGTTTAATAGAAATATAACTTTTACATATTTCCATGATTGAGGAAAATATCCAATGCTAAAAATGGCATTAATTAGAATGGTTATATAATAGAAACTTATCGGAGCTAGTTCTTTGAGCATTCTGACCGTAATTAGATCGTTTCATTGTTTTTGAGGTTACGAATTATAACCTTCCTCTCTTTTAAATGGTTGATAAGCAAAAGTAAAATTCCCAGTATATTTATAGTTGCATGGATAGGAATTCTATTAATGTAGAGATATAATATAAATAATGTTTATTTGATAACAATAATGATAACAAGACAACAAATAATTAAACAAGACAAATAATACAAATTAACGACTCAAGTAAACTCTTTTAACAACACAATTAACTCTTTTAGACAACACAATCGACTCATAACAGCTCTCTCAACGCTTTCTCACGACTCTCATCGACTCCCTCTCGCTTTACAACTTGTTCGACTCTCCTCTTTTCAAAAAGAAAAGCGCTCAACGCCTACGTTGTGCTTTTCGCATCACATTCATATTTTCTCGTGTTTCTATGATCAGCAAACAAGCCATCTGTTATAATTGAACATAACTAAAAATATAACTACAGATTATAATAACCGATACTACATTAGTAAAAATTCTTAAAGGTGATCTGCCATAATGTTTGCTTGCTCTACAGGTGTTTTTTTTTTTATGAAATTTTAATAATCATTACAAGTTATATCGATCTTCTTTTTTTTTTATTGTTTTTACAAGGAGTATTTTATTATTTCATCAAAAAATTATACGTTATGATTCTACATTCTTGATCTGGTTGTATAAAAAACTTTGCGTAAAATTGACCTTGAAAATTAATGTTTGAATTTTTTGTTTGCATTATGAGGACCAATTTTACAACAGGAGTCACAGATCGGAAATGATTTGTTCTTCTGTAATGAAATTTTAACATTTTTATATATTTTTTCACGCTATGATACTGGCTGCATATTGTATAATTTCTTGATATTCTGTTCTCTTTTCTTGTTTATTATTTTTGAATCCCAGAAGTGGCATTTAGGATTAAAATCACCTGTTATTAAGAAGTTATTTTCAAATACTTTAAAGAACTCGTTAAATTCAACTATAATTATGGAATCTTTAAAAGTACCATGTAGTACAGCTACGGTCTAAAGTAGAGGCGGCGAATTTCTTTCCTGCTACGGGCACAAGTAGCTCACTCAGTCTGCTCACTCAGGTTGCTCATTCACAATCAGTCCGCTCACTCAGGTTGCTCCACCATGAATATTAGTTTTACTTTGTTCCACAGCGAGCCATATAAACTATCTTTTTTCTTTATTTTCCTTTAATTTTAGCAGCTACAGCAAAAAAAAAAAAACAATTTATATATATACATATTTACCTAATGTGGCCGCAATATTCTCAATGTAGTGGAGAGATCTATGCAGTGGAGCGGATAGCGTTAGCGATCAGAAAAGTAGGGGCAAAGGCCACATGCGGCTCGCGGGACATCGGTTAGCCACCTCTGGTCTAGTGTATCTAAGTAACTGACAATAAGTAATATATACTATAACTATAGTTAATTGATGTTCTAAGTTTATTTTCATTAAAGAAGCTTATATTTATTTCGCTTGAAAAGATAAAAGCTGTACGTGTTTTATAGTATTGTTGATAGTTACATCGTGGGTTTTGTTACTTACAATCAGATGAATACTATAGTACATGCAATGTGAAAGTTTGAAATACAATTTGTCTGCTTGACCTGCCTCTGCTAGAAAAATTAGAGGAAGATTTGATTTCGTTCCTTGTCTGTTTTTAACTTGGATATTTTTTGTTGTAATTGGTTACAATTTTATTCCAGCGATGTAAGTTATGAACCAATAAAGTTCCACTAAAAGATTTAATATAATTATATTATTTATAAATTTTGTATTATTTTATTAATGTCAGATATTTTATTACTATGGTTAGTTGTGGCTTTATTTGGTTCGATATTATGTGTGTTACATATTCTTTATACATATTTACACAGATTGTGATATCGTCGTTGTAACCGTTTTTATTGGCTAAACAATTGAATTTGTTTTTAAATTTGTCATAAAACGAGTTTTTAGTAATAAATAATTTTTTGTTAATTTATTTTCTAAAAAGGCATCTTTTGTAATTTACTCGATAGTTAACATATTTTATGTCATCTACGAATTCCTGGTGAGGACATTCTACTGTAAACGACTTGGTCACATTTCACATAACCTGATTCTTTTTATTAGTAGTTCTTAATCCTTGGCGTCTCATGCAATGGAACATCTCATTTTATCCTTGATAGATTGTCACAATTGTATTACATATTAATTTGTTATCATATATTATTTATTATTAGCTAATTCTAGTTAATTCTACTAAACATTAGCAACGAAATGAAAGTTTCATTTTTTGTTCGGTTTATTATATTTATTGCTTAATGATTTTTCTTTTCCAAGTCGAATTTTATTTTTTCCTTATCAAGTTTACAATGGAATCCTTTCTTAATTATTTTAAATCTTTCATCATCTTTCTTTTGAAAAGTAATATAATAGCTAATATCCTTTTTTTTAAAACAGATATTAATTTTCTATAATCCTTCAGATTGGCTGTTTGTATTTTTATTTAATTATTTTTAAATATTTTAATAGTATATGAATTCTAATCTAATAATTGATGTAGCATTTCCATTAATGGATCCATAATTTGAACAATAATAAATATCGGTCGTGTACAGTGTTCAAGAGATATAAGAAAATGGCAAAAAAAATAGTAATTTCTCTATGAATAAAAATTTTCATATTAAAAAATTATAAAAAATTTATTATTTGTTTACATTAATGGATTTTTTTGTATCGAAAATATAATTTTATATTAGAAAATAATTGTTTATAAAAATAAAAAAATTCTAGTTTCACTTTGATTCTGAGTCTGATAAACTTGTTTCTGAAGATTCTTCATAAATGTTAAGAGATAATTCTTCATTTGAATCATCCATTACATACTGCTGAATTCCATAATAATCAGGCCTGTTTATTTTAATTGATTATCGTATACTGCAACCGCGGAATTAGAATTAGAAGATAGAAAAAATTAATCAAGTCTTTATTTATATTTTTTCTCAAAGATTCTCTGGTATAATGTTCTTTAATATAGTGTATTTCTTTGTTTGGCTTTTAAAACTTTCTCCAGAAAGCTTCTCTATCAAAATTTCATATTTAGATGTAATGATTTCGGCTGTTTCTTTCATTTTGGAGAAAGTTAGGTAAAAAAATTTGATTTTAATGTAAAATTCAATGTATATCAGAAATAGTATACAAAAAATCATGTACTTTTTGGTAAAACTTATTTCAAAATTAAATATAAATAATGAAAAAAATTGTTATTATTTAATATAAATAATTAAAAAAAATTTGTTATTGTATTACAATTTTTCACTAATTTATAACTAAAGAAATAAATATTACTCCTATAGATAGATGTCTGAAAAAATGCATTAATTTTAAATTTAATTTTATGTTTCATTTTAAATAAATTGATACATTTTATAAAAATTGTAGATAATATTACAACTACATTATGACATAAGATTTTTTAGATCTTATACTTCCAATATTTCACTTTTCTGTATTGAATCGAACACTGTGTGACAGTTTGATTACCTTTAATAATGCTGATGATTTAATAATTCATACTTTGATATTGATTTTGGTATTGGTATTGTTGAGTCCTTTTTCTCTAATTTATCGTTTGTATTTGTTGATTTATTAGTTTTCTTTTCTTATGACTTTTTGGTTTTTTCCAATCATTCTGTTCTGAAATTGTGTTTGTCTAGAAATGTTTTCTGTAATAAAGTTTTCCTCAAATTTCATAGGATGAATTAATTTGTAAATATTACGATGTCCCATGCATTAACTCTTAATTTATCAATTATTAAGGTATCAATTATTAAGATTGAAAAGATACTAACGATTATTCGTCAATAGTGGTAATCTTAGCTATCAATCTAATCAGTATGTAGTTTCATAAAAATTTACTTATATACACTTCTTTTCCAGCTTACACGATAAAAACAGAATATACAACATTCCTCTGAACTATCGCCTTCCACATTCGTTGCGAATAAATAACTCAATTTAAAACTATGTTTTCTTAATAAAAGTTTTCTTTATTCACATTCGATTCTATTTGCACGATATAACATTGTTTCTCCAGAAAAGATTGGTGGTCATTTTAGTTTTCATCGTTTATCTTTTTCGTTTGAAGAGTAGCGACCTGGCCGCTTAATGGAGAAGCTAATAATCAAAGAGTGAGGAAGTTCCTTAAGGAGGAGACGAAATTAGCGATAAGGCAGATAGAGAGTATAAGTGGTAAACCACGAGAACCCTGGAAAGGATCAAGAGGGTCGAAGGGCTGTAAGTGGCCTAAACTCCGAAACCGCCTCTATTAGCACTCAAGGCTTGCGTACAGATTCGAGATGCTGTCCCATATATAAAATTATGCTGCGACTAGGAAATAAACAGCCACGCGTTGCAATGCTAAAATATAGCATAACGACAATTAACACGAATTAATATAATATATGGTTTGTATAGAATTATGTATCTATATATATATGTACCAATACACATGTATTTCTCAAATAATTGTAGCTGAATTCAATTAAATATCTAAAGGCTATATATATATATATATATATATATAAGTGGAAAGACATTATGAAGGAAAAATGCTATTGGAGACAATTGTCGTTGACATGGTCCAGTAACTCAATCATGTTTTTAACGATAACCTCTAACTTTGCAACAACAATTTCAACTATGTGACCGTTTAGCACATTTAGATTTGAAATTTCCACTTCTCTTAGCCTTTAGATATTTAATTGAATTCAGCTACAGCTATTTGAGAAATACATATGTGTAAGTATAATATAGGAAGTGAAAAAGAAGGCATAGTTCTGTAAATACAGAAAATGCTAGAAAATGAGTGGAGAATGTATAAACGACGGGACGCGTGAAATTAAGAATTTTTGTAACGAAACGAATTTTTCAGCGAAACGATTGGTTTAAGTACCAACGACTTTCGTTTGTCTCTGCGTTTCAAGTTTTAAATATCGAAGCGCACGATTTAACGAATCTCGGATAGGCATACTGAGAAAATGACCGATAATCGACGCGAGAGAGAAACAACATGCTGAAAGTTGTCCTTTTGGGAAGGATGGAGGAAAGTGCGGAGGAAACGAAGGGTCGAGAGCGGTCGGATGCAGCCAAGGGACTCTCTCTTCAGGAAGCAACTGGCAGAAGCCATTACAGCTAACGGAGAATGCGGTGGAGCTAATGCGTCGTGAATTAGTGCATCGGCAATACCGTAAGTCTCAGTTCCCGTGTCCGGTAATTCGTTCTGATTAAAATCTAATTATGAGTCACCGTCGCTACTTACCACCTCTTCCGTTCGCTCGACTTGAAATCACTGAAACTCGAGGAAACTCGGCGACTTACAAAATAAAGATTAAAACAGTCAAGGAAAATTAAAGAGATATCGTCGTGTGATACGATATCGTCTTCGCAACGTTCACAAATAGAAAAACAGATAAAATAGAAATTAGATGTATTCAACTTATTCTTTTGCATCAATTTATCTCAATTGTACAGCGGGAAACGAGACGAAGGAAAAGGATGATATTATCCAACACCTGCGAGAGGAACGGTAGTTTCAAATTCTTTATTAAGGCAAATTATTTTGGTGACAGGACGAATCACGGGAACGTCAGCTAGCCACTTATTGGTTTCATAAATTCGATAATGCTCCGGTGTTCTGGTGGCGACAGCTTCTATGTACGTGGCTTAATGGAATCTTAAAGTTTAAGAGAATTTTCCGCGGGTCGTCGTGGCGTCAACCGTATCTGAGCCAGACAAGCGAATAGTCAACTGATGTACGAGCAAGCGTTCCTACAGGAAGAGGTTGGAAGGGACCGAACCGTTGGGCGCAAGCCAGAGAAAGACGCCCGGGGAAAGAAAACGAAAAGAGGAATCACGCATTTATTTTCCCAGCACGCCGAAGAAAGGGGAAATCTTTGTAAGATCGTGAATGGAACTCGCGGAACAGGAAGGAAAGGGAAAAGAGAGGATCGCTAGTTTCCCGAGAAAATATATATCTGTCAGATATAGGCTGGATTCTGTTAAATCTACTGGAATTAAACGTTGAAGGGCACTTAAGAGGAGAGGGAAACACGATGGGCATTTATAGTGAACTTCGTCACGGCTAAAGACACGATTTATTTCAACATTTTCTTCGCGAACTTCGTCGCGCTTTTGCCTCCAAGACATCACTGTCTAACGTCCACATATTTTATAGCTCTTCAACATCATCTAACATTTGTTTGCGATGTCACTAATATTTTATCTACTATAGAAATTCATCTTTCAAAATTCGTATTTCAAACAGGATGACAACGAAAAATTAAATTCATTTTCATCTATACATTTTCATCTATTTCGAGAAATGGAATGTGTGACGAGTTCGACAACTTGGCTGCTCGAAGAACGTCGTAATGTTGAATTGTTTACCGATAAATCTTATGTAACGCGTTAAACGTACGACTAAACTGGCACTAAGTACATACATACATACGATATTAACGAACCGCAAACGATTTGCTCTAGCAAAACATAGAATGCGATTGTCCGTTAACTTGGTACGACGATCGATTTGAACATCATCGTTTTGCTTGATTTCGAGAAACTTGCTGTTGCTTCGACGGTTCAGAAAGGCCGAATTATTATGATGACGTTCTGCTCGAGACGACTTCGGAGTAAGTTTCATCGAGTTTCGAGAACACGGTACGCATTCATCGCGGCACGTATGTTTCATTACGGTAAGCTTTGACACAATGAGCTTGATTAGGGTTCGCCATATCTGACGTTTTAAAGGAATCGTCAACCAGATTTCACTTCTACGCGTACGTGCGTCTGCAGTTCAGCCCCAGAGGCAAACTTCATTTGCACATTTATTTCAACCCCCGGGAAATATACTGTTTGCATGCAAACAGATCTATGTTTACGCGTATCTTGACAATATGTACTAGTATCCTGACGAAGTTAAACAATCACTTCGCTTCACGTCGTTTGCGTATCGAACTCTGCATCGCTTCAAAACTTTCTGATTTCCCTGTCTTGTCTATCAAAATATTTTGCGAATTTCATTCATTTGAAATTACGCGCCCTCATTCGGAATATCGTATTCAGAAAAGAAAACAAGTCTTGTTAAAAAAAAAGGACAGACTATTTTTTATTACTTATATGTTTTTAAGCGAAGATACATAAAACCAGAGTCAGAAAATTCGTACAACTGGAAAAACGCAAGAGCCCTTGGTCGTTGGTAAGCTTCGAAATCGATCGATTCTCATTGCCAAAACAATTCGTTTGACCTATAACTTACATATACGCAAAAAACAGTTTTAGAGTTGTTATTGATCGAAATAACTCCTTGTTTGTTTATTAATGTGAACATTGTCCAACGTTTCACAGTCGCCAATTCAGCAATTGTCGAATTGATTCCTCTTGCGTCGTGAATATTCAAAAAAGTAATCAATAATTATTGAGGTTGAAATATATACAAGCTAAATGTTGTTAAATTTTTAAGTCTGCAGCTTGGAAAATTCGATTCTAATTTTTACAGCCTCAATCTCAAAGGTCGAGCTGCAAAACCTGAGGTCCTCGACTCTTAAATTCGAAGGCTCGAGCTGTTTAAATTGTATACAAGGATAATTATAAACAGTATCGTAGACTGTCAAATATTACATGTCTATATCGATAACAATGACGTATTATTTACGGTATAAACCTTATGGTGAAAGTCTTAAAGCTTAAGTGTCAATAAAGTTTCAATATTAGTTTTAGAAACTTAATCTTTAAGCTTCAGTTACGGAACTTGCAAGACTCAAGCCTCATACATCGCTAATATAAGCCACTAATGATGGTGAGTTTGAAAGAAACTTCGTTTTTCGCAGTGCAATCAAGATTTCCAATTCGATACTTTTTCTTACGAAACTTCGCTTCTACCATTGAATGTGTACATAGCTCGTGTATTTTTAAATCACGTGATTGGAGAGCAAATTACAGTTAGGCACTCCTACCGCTCAAAATCCGCACCAAACTATCCATTCTCCTAAATTTTAAAAAGCATTTCTCTTCTGAAAGATCTTGCACAAGCTTCGACAAAAGCTTGCAACGTTAAGCTTCTTCCGCCCTTTTGCATTGACGTTTACTTGTTCTTTGTTCTGATCTCTTTACCTTCGACCTTTTTCCCTGAGCAGCAGCTATATCGAGAGAGGTTCGACCACACCAAACGTGTCATGCATAATTTACGAAGTTATCGAGAGCGTCGTCGTTAGGTGAGCATCTTGGCACGTACTTGTGACCGAGTGCTGACCTAAGTTTTCTGAAAAGGTCAGCTTTCACGTTATCGGTTCGTTGCGTTGGCCCATCAGAAGCTGCCAACATTCTCGTGTCACGATAGATTGCTGCATACAGATACAATGACAAACGTTCGTGACATTACTTGTAATTTTACACATTATATAATTTGTGCAAAAATTATTTGCAGTATTACATTAAAATAATATTATATAAGTATCATGTTAACAATATTATATAGAGACAAGGTTTATCGTAATAATAATCATTCACGACATGCAGATAATGAGGAGAAAAATTTAAAAACGATACGAAAAATCAGGAATTTTCAAAATCTGAGACGAAATCTGAGATTGGCGACAGATCAATGGTTCTAGCATTCAATAGAATTTAACTTCCTTTTGGAATTATCGCAGATAAATTAGTTTAATATAGAACAGTGAAAAACGTAAATACCTTTCAAAAGCGCTTAAAGCGTAGCAGTGTAAGCAATTGTTGTACACATTATATTCAAAGCATTGATTGGCGTGTATCGTTTGTTGATTAATTTCAGTATTCTCGTTATAATTTTCATAACGATATCGTATCCAAAGAAATGGAAACGAGATATTCTTATCAAATGATACAGCATTTTAGCAAATATTCTACCCGGCTTCTTCCATCAATCCTGAAATTTTTAATATTGCTTTAATGAATGAAATATTCAATCTTAAAGCGGGATAATAAGTTTTTATAAGAAAATATCTTCGCGAGATTTAATTGAAATCCCATTTATCTTGCTCGGTGGAAATTTGATTTAACGGAAAAATGACGTGTTAAGTACCTGTCTATTTGTCGAGTAGAATTCCACAGCGCATACGATTAATGGTACTACATACATATATGTATGTAGAATACGAAGTGAACGCGTGCTTCAACAAGTAGAATAGCCCGTTCACTTGTCAGACACAGCAGTCAAGAAAATTTTTTATTCATTACAATCAAAGAATTCAATATCGTAGAGTTTAGTCGACGTGTCACGATCGATCGAAAAAAATACGCATGAATAACAGATAACAGCTGAGTCGAGGAATTATCAATAAATTTGCAAATGTTGGACAAAGATGATTGACGAGAACGTGACAGTCGAGGGAAGACAACATTGAGTCTTTCGTTGGATCGTTGGACCGTCGGTTTACGTTCTGGTTATAATTCTTTCACAGCGAAACGGAAAGCGAAGAAGCAGCGCAGTCGGTGAAAGATTAGATTTAAGCGGACTTTAATGGACGACTATTAAACCGCGGACAATACAGACGAGATACGGTTCGTGAATACAGTAATGCGTAAAATAATAATTCCGGCAGCTGGATTTTATAGAAATTGAATGTTTTTACATGTATCGTTGTACTTTCTTCAATGGATGCAACGTGAAGATCGTATAAACGAACAAATAAAAAAAAACCGTAAAAGAAATACCGCAACGATCCAATTGCCTGAAAGATTCCCTTGAACGAGAGAATCGTTCTAGGAGGCGTTAAATGAAAATATTTGGATCTCGATTAAACGAGCTTCGATTTAAGCAGCCGGCCAGGCTCTCGATTATTTTGTAGCGTCCAAGTTTTACGATAGTTTCTCGTAGCAAACTTCCGCAATTTCCGCTTGACGCTACTTCGGCCCCGTTCAAACGCAAGGCGAAAGTAAGAAACGGCCATTAAAGGCGTTAAGTGCTTTGTAACAGGATTAAAACGTACGCTTCCCTCAGCGATGACCATCATCCAACGGCGGTAAATATCACGACATTATTGGAAAATTAACCGTGATTGTCTTTCGTATGATCGAACATATAAATGAACTCTTGATTCTGTTAATTGCTTTCTAACTCGATCAAAATTTATGACATTCTATCGATCTTTTTTATCTTTCTTCGACTTGTGACGATGATTCGATTAAAATACCGTATGATCACCGTGATTTTCATCACAATTAATTAAGTTGGTGAAAAATAAGATATGTTACACTCATAGGCATTTAAAATTGATTAACACTATAACAGATTATCTTAAGTTTTCGAACTTGCGGAGTGAATATAAAACGTTTTCTAATGTTACAAATTTTGTGTCTAAAACATTGAATTGTCTATTCAGAATAATATTACATAAATACTTATGAAATTCTATAAATTCTATATGTAAATTAGATATAATAATATGTCTATCTAATTCTGTGTGTTATGATGACAACAAGGCAGTTAATGATAACAGCTAATCTCCTTGGATCATACTTTAATATACTTTAGTATACTTTAATATACATAGAGGAGAATTATCTAACCATTCCCCTAAATCGTACTCCCTTTTATTTGCCAGGTATCGAATGTAATGCTTTCTAGTGGTTGTATATATTAAGTAACAATTTTATGTGTCACAAAGAATAACTGTTGAGGATAATGTTACTGCATAATTGATATACAGTGTGTTTATTTTAATTAAGAATACTCAAATATCTCGAAAAATATGAATGATATGAAGAAACATGTCGAATAAAGTTATAAGGTATTAACAACTAGATGTTATGATATCATTCGTTTGACTTTGAGATGATTATGAAAAGATTAATGTCTGAAATACTCATATTAAAATTTTTAAATAAAACTCAACAATTTTAATCACATATTGTTATATCCATTCGGACATTTACAAAATATTACAAACTTGTTATTTTTTTATAAACCATTATCGAGGTATAAGCTTCTAAATTTGATATGTAATATAATACATATATTTACATGTCGATGAAGATGTATCAATATATAAGGTTATAACGTTTTCAAAACATTTGAATCTCAGGTGTAAAAATATGTAATAAAAAATGTTTCCATTTAAAAAACTTTTAGAAAAAGAAGTATATCAAATACATAAGCTATTGCAAAAAATTCATTATATAAAATTACAAAAATAGATACTACTTCATTATTTTATACATATTTTTATTTAAAAGAAGTTACAGAAAACTTTGAGAAACTGAAATACATTAATTGGACATATTGACAACTTTGCCGTAAAATTTCGGATTTATTATTTATTTATGACAATAATAATAATAATTATTATATATAGCTGTATTTCCTAGCACTGACAATGGAAATGCATAAGAAATAGATTAACATTTTTAAAACTGGAATTAAATTTCAATAGGATTTCCAGCCCATCTTTTTCAAAAACTGCAGTCTCTCTTGATTACGCTCAATTTAGATTATCAAATGTCTAAACTTATCCGTTACACTAATATATAAATAGACTAATAACATATAAAAATATATAGACTAATCAGTATTAATAGTATCATTAATAGTTAAATTTTCCGAAAATATTATTACTGGAAAACTTAACCAATTTTTATA
Organism: Tetragonisca angustula; assembly: GCA_036937485.2. NCBI lineage: Eukaryota > Metazoa > Arthropoda > Insecta > Hymenoptera > Apidae > Tetragonisca > Tetragonisca angustula. The sequence goes on along the minus strand of JAWNGG020000060.1, from coordinate 876,259 downwards.
AACAATATCGTTAAAATATTTAAATAACTGACTGTCGCGATATTCTAGACTACAATCTGTTTTAGAATTACAATCTAGATTCTGTATTAAATAAATTAGACTTAAATTTTTCTAAATATCATATTATAACATTTATATAAAATGTATCCAATTATATTCAATTAAAATCTACTGAATTATATATACCTTTTCGGAGTTTATTGAATGCAGTGATGTATTTTTCACATCAAGCTTGAATCCTTCAAAACATTAAATGCTTGATTTTTTAATTTTCAAACATGGTTAGATTGCAATTAAAGTATACATCGGTTATTTAGTCTCTTATACAGGATGCGTCACGGAATAGTTTTTACAATTATTTTGGCACTTCCGATGGTCTGATAAAAACAAAAATAGTAAAAATAAATGGTGTTCAGGCAGGTACAAGTTACAATACGTAGAATTTCAAAAAAAAAAATTGTTTTTTCATTAAAAAATCAGGATGACCTTGACTTTTTTAAGTGACGCCATGTATTATTTATTTTACAGTGTAGTATATGATGTTAAGACGAATTCAATAATCTATTACGATGCTAAATGTGAAAATACGTATATAATCCTTTTAGAAAGACCACAGTCCAAATTTCTGAAGTGAAATGAAAGATAGAAAATTCCAGAAGCTATATGTACCTCATTACCGCGTTATTTTTTCGAAGAAATAACATTTGTTGTCCAGAGATTATGTTGACGAACGTCTTTATGACTAGAAATTGTTTCAATTGGCATGACGTTAAACAACAATATTGTGAATTTTTTAGTAGTTAGAACATTACACATGCACTCATTACTTTATTTTGAAACAACTCTCATTGTGTAAATATTTTTTTTTTTCTTATATAACAGGATGTATTTTTAATATCTTCAAATTATTTTAGTTTAACAAAGATTCTTCTGTAAACTTCAGAGTTTCCAAACGACCATTAGTTTAATGGTTCTTGTAGCAAAATGCAAATCCTCTGGAATATTCGCCAGCGATTCGACTATGATATCATCGTCCATTCTTATGTAACATTGGACTGCTGATCCTCTTCCAGAGATACGTGTTGAAAGCGTAATAAATGAAAGAACAGGTCTTGAAAACAAATGTTTATCAAATTCTGATAATCTCTAACAATAATCTCTAACAATAAGATTTTGGCGCAGGTATAACAGAATTGAATACAATACACAGTTTTGTATAAAATTATAATCCATAAGTGTTCAGTCACTTTATGTATCAATCTTTTTCAAATTTAAATGATTAATCAGATTTAAACAATCCCGAACCCGATCGGATAATTCTGATATCATTTTGCATCTGAAATAATTCCCAACTCGAAACATCGTTGTATCAGCCGCGACACGTAAATATTTTTACATTCTTATCCTTGTACAATTTGGTACAAGCAAGATTCTATTAAGAGAGATTGTATTTTCACGTTTGTTATAACTACGTGGCTTTTCTTGTTATATTTCTGTTTTCTCATATTATCTGCAATGTTTCTCACATTAAAATGTTTTCATCTCACAGACGCAATTGTGTCACTAATTTTGGAAATTGTTCTTATGCCATCTTATTTGATAGAGGAAAAAGATTTCATTGTCAATGAATCGAAAACGAACAACTTAGATGAAATTAAAGCTAAATCGAAATTTATCAGTGATCACTAAAGTGTCTCGATTTATAGAAGATATTCTGTAGACCGCTTTTATGGATGCACTCGAACGTTCTTTCAGCAAAAATAATTAACAATGATCCTATATTTCTATATTTTTTTTATTGCAAGATCTCTAAGCCATATAACTTTGAACATATAACAAAAATATTAACTTAATCGTGTTGTACTAAATGATCCAATTGTAATCGTATACATTATAAATAATCTAGAGTAAGTTTATGGTGACAAAATCAATTTACAGCATAAACGTAGTATAAGATTTAACATCGGATAATAACTAATCTTCGTTTTCTGAGATAGTTGATTAAGGTCAAAAGGCGTTGTCTCTTCCAATTTTGGAGGAAGATTCTCCAAATCTCCAATAGAATTGCAGAAAACGTTCAAGATCCGCTAGAACGTTCTTTCCGTGTGTAAAGGAAAGAATGTCCTAATCAGTAAAAGCATTGATGCTAAGAAAAAGGAAAATTAGATACTAAATTGAGATAGAAAATAAATAATAATACGATTTAAGAGACAAGTGCGTTGATAAAAACATTTAGATTAACATTTGAATTAAAAGAACTATTTAAATTAGAAGAACTATTTAAAAACTCAATTATTAATTAATAGATACAGTAATTTTTATAAAACAATAGCCGCGTGATGCATTAAATTACGTAGAAATTAATCAATAGCTACTCACATCGCACGTTGTACGCAAAAAGTTCGTTCCAAATACTCGAGACAACGAAGAAGTACGGCAAAGAACGACGATTTGAAAAGCAGAAAAAGGGGGAAAAGGACAGAGAGAAAGGTTATCTTTTCTTGATTAATTTGATAATACAGCGAAATAGAAATACGCTGATCTACATAATACTTCTTGTAGCGATTTGGCCGTATTATTAACATAAATTTGCGCTTTGCTAACTATTGCTAAGTAATATGATATAATTCCGTAGCGATTCTGACTCTTGGCGTTTGAACAAGACGCACCGCTCGTTTGACTCTCAAATAATTACTGATAAACTTTCGACCAAAAGGAATGATAAATCAGTTCAGTGGAGCGACAACCTTTTCTAATTCTAAGCTTCTTTCCCGCCATACAACACAATCGAACTACTTCAGAAAATATGCACGCGGTTTTCAAAGATTCAGTCAGAGATTTCGTTTTGTCTTCGCGACTCGACTGTGTTGATAAAACTTGGTAAAAGTTTTACCTCTCTGTCATTGTTTCTTTTCGTACTCCAGTTCTTATGTTTGAAAATCGTATAGAAATCGTCGTGAATGATGAGCTCTAATTCAGAATGGATTGCAGTTCTAACATATTCAGATTCTTGAATATTGACCGCGAGTTAAACTAAATACATTCGTAACCGGCGCTCAAATTTTGAGAACACGCGTTAAGCCGTGAAGGATCTTAATTTTTCTAGCATTTCGGGTTAGGGAGGAATAGCAATTTCGTGAATACTCTTAAGGAGAAGAAATATATCAGGCTATGTCAAATAGCCGTGATATTAAAGAAAGTAGGATGAAAGCGCAAGAGGATTACACGTATTGTGCCCGGTGTCAGAGATAAATGACAACGAACGCTTGGCGCGTGTCGGGGATTATAATGGGTCTGCGTTTGGCATCCATAGAGACGAATCTAGTTCGTACGAATATAAAAAAAAAAAAGAGGAAGAGAAAACAGAAAAAACAAGGGAAAAATGATGTACACGTTAACGAGACTGTAAAACGATGTCATTTGTGATGTAAACGACAATAGATCCAGCCGGATTCGAAAGTACCACTGGGTATTCACACGTCCATAGAGCAATCTTACTTCATAAAAATTTCATCGTAATCGAAGGGACAGAAAAAGGGAATTAATGCAATGAAGAATATTATACTAAAATGGCAAGCTAATCGCCAGCATAGCAGAGTGGTTGTTTATAGAATACTAATAATAAATTCACATCCATACTATTCTAGGAATAGTAATAAAGTTTATTCTTGAACACAAAGTTTATAATTCGTACAATTTTCAGGCTAAGTTATTTTAGACAATTCAGCAGTTAATATGTATAGGATAGTCTCGTGATTCGTGCACAACACAAGTAATTAACAGGTGATTCTACATGTAAGAATGAGTTAAAAATAAGGAATAAAATTTTTTCACTAAACTTTTTATTTTCAAGAAGAATTTGAAAAATTATCAAATATTGACTAATTCAATACTTGGTAGAAATGAATAATTAGAAGTGAAAATATTCTAAAGTAGGTGAAAAATAAACATAACATTATTATTTCGTTCAAGGCTTCATTTTTAAGAAAATAGATTTCGAATGTGTTTCATTAGCTTATTGTTAGTACAGATGTACTTGATACATTCAAATTGAATTGAATTTTCATAGAAACGTGAAATAGTATTTTACATTTTTCATTTGTTTTCTTACATAGAATAATCTTTTGTTAATTATTTACTTCTGTCCAATCTGAAAATGAATTTAATTCAAATATAATTAAAAAATATTCGAAGCTGATTTTCTCGAAATCGAAGCTCCGAACGAAAAAATTTCATTTTTTTTCTTTCTGATTCATTTTACGCAGAATCACGTCGCAGTCGGTTGTCTGCAAGTGAGACCGTATTTCATACATACATATATCCCATATCTGTATATATAACTTTCCATACTAGAACATATCTTAGGCTACGATTAAATAATATTCATGTTCGTCTTTTTGATGAATACATTAGTGTAATGAAATATACAGGGTGTGGCTGAATACAAAAGTAGAAACGATATATTTCTTTATGAAAAAATAAGAAAAAAATATAGATAATTCCAGATAGCCTTACGAATGAAATAGCTCGATTTCATATGATAAATTGTCAACTTTTCACCTTTTTTCACCTTTTTTTACTTATATATCTTGATCACAAGCTATATTAATCGTTCTTCTCGTTCGTTTTCATTTGAAAAATGAGGTAAGTTATGTATAATGTGTATGATTGAATAGTCTCAAAAATTTTGCTTATCCTTTAAACTAAATTTACTAATATTTTTTTGGAATACAATGTGTTAATATAGAATTTAAAGATGTTATACTTTTATAATGAAATATTGTCGTATCATTATGAGAAAAAAAAAAAACAAATACGTTATCACTCTCAGATTACGGACTAGAATTTTTTTGGAGGATAGTTGACCCATCATGAACATAATTAGTAAATTTTTTTTTTGGAGAATCATGCCAACTGAATATAAAAGAAAATCTAACAATAGAAGAATTATGAACAAATGAAGGACTATTGAATGCAGTTTAAACTAACAAAATGGGCGGTGAATGCGACATAGAGTTTTTGGTATTTCGGGTTCTACATTAAGAAGACGAATAAAAAATACTGATTATTCAAACAAAACCTTAGATCCACCTTTATTGCTAGATATGAAAAATGAAAAAAAATTTTAAATTCATATAAAAAAGTTACAAAAATATAATTTTGCACCAACACGTGAATGCGTAAAATTTATGACAAATTAATTTAGCTTAAAATTCGGGGATAAAGAAAAATAAATTTAAAGAAAAATTTAATGAGGAAAAAGGATTAGCTGGATATAATTTGCTGAATATTTTTTTAAAACGTTATCCAGATCTCAGTATCCGACAATGAGAAGACGTTTCTTTGTCTCGGTGCTTTGTCTCTTGCCTATGAATAGTTTAGAAATTGACTCATATTTTCAATTATTAGAGTAAACGAGAAAATGATCTCTTGAACAAATTGAGAAATATATCACAAAAAGTAAACCATCATTCTTCAACTTACTCTAGAATAAAACTTTTTAATTTGAGACTTCGTTTTTCAAACTCGAGGTTGAAAATTTATCAAATATGCTTTAAATAATTTAGTTAATTCTAGACGTGATAAGAAAGAATATTAATAGGAGATTATCTTATGTGCAAAAATAAGTAAAAAATAAAAATAAGAATAACATTTTTTTGTGAAATGGTTTATTTTCGAGAATTCTGAGCTTGAAAATTTATCAAGTACGTGTATAGCAAGGCAATTTTTAACGAAATACGAGTACTCGTATATTCAAAGTACAAACATATTTTCTTGAAAATGAATTTTTAAACATAAAAATTTTATTCTATATTTTAGGATAATCTAGTTACATCTAGTTACATTCAAGTAATTCAAATTTTGGAATTAATTGCATTCAACATTCAAATTTTCAAACTTCAAGAATGAAGACTCAAATAAAAAGATTTTATTCTATATTCTTTTTTAAATTTTTCTTACTATAATACTACACATTACATTCATACATTTCTATATATTTTTTATTTTTCATCACACCATGTTTTCTTTTACATATTATTCAGACCCTATATACAAGTTATGTACTGTAATTGTCGTTGCGATTTTTCACAGACTTTTAGTGGTTTGAAAAAAAAAAAATGTTTCGAACAAAAGTCAATCTGTTTTCAATGGGCTATAAACTGCAATATAAAAAATTCCTCCTAAAATTTTCTTTCATCAAGGTGATCTTGACTTTTTAAAATGACATTATGTATTTTTGTTTTTGTATGTTGTAGCTGACAAAACAAATTCAATACCATCCTCATACCATGATCTTGAAATGACTTTAAATTTAGAAACTTGCAATTAATGTATTCTAAACTGTGTTCATATATTCAGTTATAATAGATGTTTAAACTGGTGCCCATTTTCTTGTAAAGATAGTTCAAATCGCTGAAGTGAATTAATGTTTGTTGCTGCTATAATGCTGTTGCGATGAACTTTGCACCATGCACGATTCTGCTGTTTTAAATGTTTCACATTATTTGAGCTCACATTTTTAAGTCATCTTAAGATCGTAATTTAGAGAGTATATAATGTTGAATTTGTTTTGACATCAGCTACAACATGGTACAAAAGTATATAATGCTATTTAAAAAAAATTTTAATAAAGAATAGTTTATATTATAATTTACAGCCCACTTAAAATTAATAAAATTAATTTTAATTCAAAACATTTTTTTTATCAAAGCATTATATCGTATATACAAGCATAGCATATATCTTGTATATACATTACACTCTTATAGATTTTATTCGAATTGTTCTCGAATATGGTTATTCAAATATGGAATTTCTCTGTTAACCATCAATTATCTTCGAAATTCGTCGATGTTTTTCGAAACTTGTCGGAGGAATCTCTGAATCGGCTAAAATCTCTCAAGCAATTTAAATTTCGGAATGAAGGAAATATTTGCGACATAAAGATTCCTGAAACGCTTATCAAACATTTTAAACATCAATAAAATTTATCGGTTCGGTTCATCAAATTAAACGAAAAAAAAGAACATGTGAACGCGTGTTTCGTACGATGTTACTTGAAACGAAGGAGAAACAATAACGATGAAACAGATTGATTAGAATCTGTCCAAAATTCCCGATCATAAATTGATGCTTTCCGTAGTGTATGCCTCAGAGAAAATTTGGATATAAATTTTGACTTAGGAGATAAAGTGTAGTTACTTCCAATAGTGACTAAGTCATACTTTCTTAATGACTTCAACCGAACTACTGTTTCTTACACAGAAAGCGACCATTCTTTAAATTCTTTATTCTATAATTTGTTAGAAAAAACAAAGTTAGAAAATTATTTAAATCACGGATATCATCATCGATTTCGATAATTCTTAAATATGTTGTAGAAATCAATAATTTGTACAATTTTTTCCTTTGCCGCCGGAATTCTTTCGAAGATATTTTCGAGATATTCGCGAGGAATGCCGGTATCATTGTACAATAACATAGCAACAAGCATAGCCAATGCGATCACCTCCTTATTCGTTACTGGATTGTTTTACATCCCTTTATCTTTGTATCGTATTTTACGAATTTAAAAAATAGTTTCCATGAAATTCCTGTGCACAGTTGTATATCGCTGATCAACAATATTTATTAAATCTAATTTAGATTAAATTGTACACTAATTAAATTCAATTACTAATCAATAAAATACCAAAATCAATGATATTTATTAAGATATCCAGTCATATTTGACATTCATAATATACAGGCATTATTTATGACTTATCACATTGTCTCTAATATCAATAAAAAAGGAAGATTATTGACTTATACATATATTTATTACAATATCCTATATGCATACAAAATTTTGAGATTTAGAAAGATGTCTGAAAAAAATTTATTGTTTTACATCAGTATATTTAATAACAAAAGAAAATAATGTTGAAGCAAAAACAAAGTATCAACAAGAAATTTTCAAAAAAGAAAAATTTCTGATAAAATTAAAACTTGTCATATGACTGTGGAAAAATTATTATATAATTATTATATAATTATAATTGGACTAAAAATATCGCAAAACAATGCGAATTTCTGAATAATAATATCAGGGAAAATTCAGAAACCAAGTACAATGTTGATTTCAATCAATAATACACATTGCGACATTAATGCTAATCAATGAATATTGATTTGTCGTGTATATGCTGCGTCCGTAACAAAATATGTGAAACTTTATTGGAAAATCTTAAAGATGTTGTAGAGATAAAATGTTTTCAATAAACAAATTATTTCACAATCAAAATATTATAACTTTTATTCTATTACAAATAGAACAATTATACTTTTTATTGCATTATTTGATAATTACACATTTAGAACCATGTGTAGTTCACCGATTTCGATGATCTTTTAATATATTATGAAAGTCAGAATTTTGAATCAATTTTTTCCTACTAAACATGTAACCTCCGCTCAACCTCAGTTTTCTATTTATTCATATTCAAAATATTTTTAAAATTTTTACTTTAATGTGCGTTGAATGCCGCTTAGATTCGAGTTAGGCTTATCTACAAATATGATTATACTTGAATTTAATATTAATTTATACATATATCACATTTGCAATGAGAAAAACTTGTAATTATTAGTTGATCTCTTTTAGCTACCTGAAATATCCGTGGCAAATAGATTAAAAAATCCAACCTAATACTTAATACAAAATAGTAAGAAATTAAGTAAATTATGATTTGATTTCAATTAATTTATGCTAAGTTTGATTCTAATTTCAGTAGCCTGTATTAAGTTTGAGTTAAATTTTTTTCCTGTGCCATAAAATCGATTAGGCTACTTTCAGATGGAGATATTATATTACCGTTATCGATATCACGATACACATATGAGATGTACATTTGAAAATGAAAAAAAATACAAACACTTTAGTACATACTATCTATTTTGGTCTTATGTAGAATGCTTCGTCTCCCAGGTTTCCTCCTGGAGATCGGATCGGATTCAGTGATTGATTTTGAGAAGCGGGCGCGAGTATATTGCCAACTGACAGATTTTAATGTTTATGCATAATCACATTTTATTTAAAATGAAGATAAAAAATAAAAATTTGGACTACTTCCATTAATTTGTTACTTCTATTTTTAAAAATAATATATGAAAAATAAATTTGTTTTCTCTCAATCCGAATGAAATAAATGATTTGTAAATTATTTTTTGTTTAAGTTAATTCATTCAAGTACAATGATGAATAATCGCAGCGCGAAATATAGTTTATTCAACAAAATCAAAAAGTATTTGAGAAATTATTTATAGAAATAAATTTAAAACACAAAATAAAATAAAATTTATTTGTTAGCCAAGTAAAATAATTTCGAGAAAAATCTCTTTTTTAAAATAACGCAAAATTTTATTTTATGTTATTTCTAAATAACATCAAACGACGTAAGACATCGTATTAAATTATTTAAATATTTTCAAATACTTTATTTCAATGATTTATTTGTTTTAATGTTTTGTAAAGTATCGCCAACGACTCCTCGAGATACACGATCGATATCGTATACTGAATGACGCGAAAATCGTCGTGTAAAAGGCTCTACTATGTGTATTTTCAGTATCCAGCGTATGCGTATCGCATGCAAGTATCGCTGTTGAGAAGACCCTAAATGTACGTTCGTAGTGACGTATGCATCAGTATTGTATGCCGGTTGCATACGATATTTTTGCATCTCATGTTTCAATTTGTTCAAGAGACAGAGAAACTCAAGTTTTAATTAAATAGAAATGTTACCGGAGGCTTTCTCGTCCAATAATTATTGATATCGATTTGACAAAAGCCGACCGGCTACATTTTCACTAAAATGTATCAATTTTCATGGAATTTTGGTGTCATCTACTGAAGTATATACTTTCGAATACCTGATATATACAACTATCTCTTAGTATTTTGATTTTTAATTTTATTGCATGCATTTCCATTTGACACGTTTGTTTAGAGATGTTTATCGGTTGAACAATTACAATTGAACAAAACAAGATGAGAGTGAATAAAATACAGAATTGGCTATAGTTTGGCAAGTTTTTTTCAAATATCTTGGAAACTAAAACTAAGCAGCGGTTACATATATATATATATATATATATATATATTTTTTGACATTTTTACTTTAGTGTTCGTTGGCTGTCGCGGTTTAAGAATAATTATTTAAGAGTAATCCTCGCCCATTTGGATGAGATTAAAATATGTTATCAAAATCATCATTCTGAATAACTTTTCCTTACATATCATTATAATATTATTATATATTTATGTATTATAATATATAAGGAAAAATTGTTCGGAATGATGATTTTGGCAATATATTTTAATCTCGATGAAGAATTACTCTTCTCTAAATAATTAACGTGGAATCCAACGAACATCAAAGTAAAAATTTAAAAAATTTTTTGAGAATATCTCAGAAACTAAAGCTAAACGGATTATATATATAAAAGTTGTTCAAAATCTTGATTTTGACAACAATTTTTACAACATATTCAAAAATTACCAATAAGATGTATGTACTTGTAAATACTTACTATTAAATAACTATTGCATAATAATTCCTCAATATGTAGTATCATTGTATCCATATATACATATATGATAAATTCGTTAAGACCGTATATGTATATTCTGAGTTCAAACCCTTTGATATACTGCTTCTTGAGCGAACAGTGTTCGCTATTTGGAAACGAGTTTGCTGTAAACTTGCTCTCAGGATGTCCAGACTGTTAGCGAATGCAGTATGGACGCGGCATTAGAGAAGATTTCGAACACGCATTCATTGTTCATTCAAGGCAAGTCTTGAGAGTAAAGTCAAATATAAAAGTTTTATAAATATAGATATGTACATTCAAATTCAAAAGGTATTGTAAATTGTTCGTTTTTACGATTCGGAGTGATATATGTACATCTCGCAATTCCTTCAACTTTGATGTAAATTTGTAGAAGGGGTATAAAAAAAACGCCCGAAACATGATCATTTTTTGCGAAGGGTTAATCTCGATTTTCAGTTAGTTCAGTTAGTTCAGTTGGTATTTCATACAGAATATAACAATGATCGAATAGAATATAGTTACAAAAGAAATATATTGGTCATTATTTACCTACTTGTACAAGAAGACATTTGAAAAAAATGAAAATCTGATTGATTATAGACATAAAACGTATAGCTCTAAGTTCAATACAAATCTTACAAGAAGATAGCGGATAGTAAGCGTACAAAGGAATCTCTTTTAGGAATTTGAAAAAAACGAACAATCTATTATTATATTTTACAAAGTAGTGATATTTGTGTTTAATAGAATCGCTTAATGCATGTCTTTCAAATTTACTTTAAGGACATTTTAATGCATGTATACAGGTGAGTATCTAAGACTAGAAGCTGAAATATTTTTGAAATAATTAATTATATCCAAAAATATTTTAAACAAAAATTAAATAGTTTCGAGGGAACTATCAATTGATATAATTATTATTTTTTAATAATGCATAAATGACATTTCAAGATCGTGAACCGTATATTTGTAGTAAAATTTTTAAGTGAAATCGTGTATTTTCTAATACACTAATCGATTTACTATTCTCTACAAGAAAAATATTAAACCATTTATACTGAAAAATCATTAGCTCAGGAAACATTTTAATTAAAATAATTCGGAGTAATGTCCGTATTTATCTATAATTTATCTATAACATTAGTAACAACAGAAAATTGTGTAACGTTAATTATTTTTTGTGATTAAAATAAAATAAATATTTATTCTATCATTACATAAAAATTATTATAAAATGTATTTAAAGGAATGACCATTGACATCTAAACATTTTTGTAAGCTAATTCTTAAAGAATTACTTAACGCATTACTTGACATCAATGCAGTGATATTTTTATATTCTTCAATTTGTTGACGCATATCTTCAGCAGCTGTTGGTACAACATAGATTTTATTTTTTAGAGTCGGTCACAAAAAAAAAAAAATGAAAGTTCAAATCTGGTTAACACTGTAATCTGAAAAACTGAGAAACTGAGCAAAGAAATTCGATTTTGAACAAGTAACATTTTGTAATATTTTAGTTACAATACCTCTCGAATTAATGGTTTTTCAATATAATACTTTTTTTATAGAGAATGACAAGTTGAAACAAATAATGTATTAAAAAATATACAATTTCACTTTAAATATTAAAAAATCATCACAATATTAAAAAATATCAGTTATATCAATTAATGTTCCTTTCGAAATCATTCAACATTTTGTTTAAAACATTTTTTGATACAATTAATCGTTTCGAAAATATTTCATCTTAAGTGACTCACCCGGTATATTATGTAGTTTGGTTCTCTTTTGAATGTTTCATTTGTCAATTGTCAGATAATTCATCAAAATATATATTTACTATAACTATAACTTAAATTCTAAGTCAACCCATAGATTTTTCTATTTCTACTTAATGAGATGAGAATCGTAACAAAAAAGACGATGAAATGATAGAGAGATAGTTGCTGAAAATTTGTAGTAACGCGATTATTGCGACAACATTAGTGCCGGTGAAATTCTCGGCGTTATGGGTGAGACGTTGAACGCATGTATAATGCGGAATTGTAATAACGGTGAACCACGAACTGTGAACGATGAACGATGAATGATATGAAACGATGAACGAGCGTCGCGTTACTGCGAGAGAATCGAGGCGAAAACGGAAATACATTTATTGACGTGCAGCAGGCACTCGAGGAAAATGATTGTTCGACAGGGGAACAATGATAATTCTGCCCGACAACAGCGACTGACAGTGAATAAAACAAAACTTGACAAAATCACCTGGCTTTCTGCCTTGCTGCCTACCATTATGCTCGTGTCGATCGAGTGGAAATTAATAGCAATGATAATTGCCTCGATAAATGTACCGAGCTCACAATAAAATCCTCGTTACGATCTCGCGATGGTTATTCTCTCGAGAAAAGAGCATTTCATTTACAATGAAATTTTATATGCGATCAATTTCTATCGTGGTTACTTGATGTACAATAAAACATCGAGTTGTGCTGTGTGTAGAGAGAGATTTAAAAATTATTTCGACATGCGAGAAGTATATACTAGGTGTTTTAAAGACGAATGATTGCAAAGATATTTTTTTCGTTGACACTTCGTTTTCGAAAAAGTTGAGTTTGAAATTTGATATACATGTACATACTCGGCGAACTCTTGCCCGAATGCGTTCAATATGGATATGGATATGGATATAGAACGGAGTGTTGACGATACTTAGCTTTTTACACGCGGATATCAATATAGTATCATTTGCACATTTTGATACATACTTTCGGGACTTATTTGACTTTGAAATTGGAATCAATACAGAGTACAACGAAGAAACTTTTTCCATTATTATACATTTTCACGTCAAGTTATACCAAACTTATTAATAGATATGAATATTCGTACCAACGTTAATAATGCTGGAATATTTATTAATATAACTTATTAATATTAATATTAATATTTATAATGGTACTAGTGAAAGCAACTGAACGCATTCGAGTAGGAGTTAGTCGAGTATGTGCATTTGATCAAACTTAAAACTCGATTTTTTTTAAAAATGAAGCGTCAATAAAAAAAGTGTTATTCGTTTTTTTTTTTACTTATTTTTTCATAAAAAGTCGCTCCATGGCCGCTTTTACCATTCGTCTTGAGACATTCTATATCTATGTACCTATATAACTTAGAGCATTATATAACTTATTATATATAACCCTATACCTATTATATATAACTTAGCGATTTGAATCTAAGATCCAATTTTTCAAATCTGCCTGTTAAAATGGTATACAAACGCTAGCTCACGAATTTGGAATACTCATTTGTAACAGCGACTTAATTCGCAAAAGAGCAACTCAAAAAGATAGATATTGCTTCAGATAAAATTTAAAATCAATTCTTTGAATTTTTTTGAGCATATAATAATATTCTCTGATTAATCGTGCTAAAAGCTACGAACTCTTTATGCTGGCAGTTGAGTTTTGAAATTCAAAAATTTTAAAAAAGCACCTTGCTTTTTGAAATGCTGCTTTATGGATGGAATTTCAAAATTACGTAGCAGATTTATTAAAGGGTGTCTTCAATTGAAATAAAAAAGAGCAACGTTAGTATCAAACTGTTTGCTTGCTTCTATTTTACCGAATCGAAGGATGACTGGTAAATTTTCTCTATTAATCATTAACCGCAAATAAAATATAAATTTTTTTGTTATACCACAGTAAACGCGAACGATTAACATCGATGAAGACAGAGGCGAAGAGAATGCGCCTACCGTTTCGTTAATTATTCCGTGTGGCACGTTGTTCGCCAAAAATTTTTGCATTAAGGGTATACAATCAGGTAATGGTGCGCCATTATTAACGAGGGCTGTTTAAATGGATATTATAATACCGAGATCGATCAATATCGCGAATTTGTTATTTTATTAATGCGTATTTATTCCGATCAATTAAGAATGTTAAAAAAAATTATCTTATGAAATATTTTTCTAAATAAATCTTTGGACCTTTTCTTTTCGATTTGTATATAAATAATATTTCAACAATTATTCGCTACTACAAGTGCTTATTATTTGCAGATAATCTTAAATTTTTCTACGTCAAAGATTCGCTTCTAAAATATTTTATTCGCTACTACAAGTGCTTATTATTTGCAGATAATCTTAAATTTTTCTACGTCAAAGATTCGCTTCTAAAATATTTTATATTCAAAATGATCTCAACAGCTTAGCTGAATGAGTTTCAGTGAATAGTCTCAATACTCACAAATGTAATGTAATTCATTTTAATCATAAGATATATACCATTAAAAAATGTATATTGTCTTCTAATTATCTTACATGTATAAATAACCGTAATTTCAAAACGCTTAATCTTATTGACAGAATGTCTAGACATAGACAATTCGTGAAGCGTCATTCTTCCAAGTACTTTCTTGTCTCGCGCCGGTGAATAGCGCGTTAACGAAGAAGCACGACACCGATCGTTGTTCCAGCCAACATCTCAGACAACGTGACGCACGATTCGATTGAATCCACCAAATACCAATCCGTAATTTATGAAATTTTACATTATTTTCATGTAGCATTTTAAAACAAGCAATGATAATATATTCAACGTATATAAACAATTTCCAGAACACATACGATTCAACTGGTAAAATTGATTGCACAATTGTATCGGATATCCTGCGTGAAATAAAATGGGAGATTCTAAAACGCGAGTGCGTCTTTAAACTTCAATCGACCCAACCAACTAGTATTCCCTCTTAAGCAAATTCATATAAGCGTTGTATTTACATGGGTGTGTTGAACAAAGCTCGAGTTTGCTAGAAAGCATGCGCTACCGGACTAGTGACCTGTTTCCAACGCGCTTGCAAAAGAGAATTTCTCGACCGGCAAATATCTTCGCAAGATAGAAAGATGCGTAGACTATGAATCCTTTGTTATGATTCGCTGTTAAATTGAACTCGATTAATTCTTATCAACGAAATCTGATAGAAACGCAATAAACGTGGCGAAAAGGTAGACGAAACGACGCGATAAACGAATTATACGGAAGAAATCGATCGATCGATCCCTTCTTTCATATCTCTCGCGTAATGTATAACGCAAATTTTTCCGAAAGGTGCATTTCTCGCTAGAAACGCAGTTAATTAGCAAAGAAATTTTCTCACGAGGTTCCAGGTCGCACGTTGAGATTGATAAGTGACAGCCGATGTATAAGCATTCCACGTTTCTTGTTGCCAGATCGGTACTTTTTTTTTCTCCTTCTTTCAATCCCTTTTCTGTTCCGTTTTGTCTTTCTCGATATTTTTTTTTAGCGTCGATAAACTCGCTTCGACTGCTTCGATTCAAACTTCGCTCGAAGCGATGCGAAAGACGTGAGAATTGTTATTTGATAGAAAGATTTAAAGTGTTAAACAAAAAAGAAAGAAGAAATAAAATAAAACATGTTTTTTATAGATATTAATGAATTCGTTGATTTGTCGCTGCAAGTATGTTTAGCGTGATGATGAATTTACAGAAACCATGTTTAACGTTTTGTACGCGGTTCATCCATGCATACTCTGACGAATTATTTTACACAGAAGAGATTCAGAATGAGCAAAAGTGCATCCACGAGACAGTTTGCCAAGATATACATACATGCATTGTAACCACGTAAGTAGGTACATATATGTATATGTATACATATTTCTGTCTTGACCCAATTCCTTTTCGGCTGCTTCTTTCGCTCGTTGACGTCAGAATCTTAAAGATCTTGTTGAATCGCAGTCGCGTTTGTTCATTGCTGACCGAAATTTCATCTTGACCTTTAACACCTTTCATACCCTGACTCGGTCAACTAAAATTTGAAAGAATTTATACAAATATTACACAAATTATGCAAATTTAAATTTTAGATTTTTCATAGATACTTTAAAATAACCTAATCTCAAAGACTTAAACTCAAAAAATATTTTCATTTTGAATATGATATATTTTGACTCAATCAGTATATCAGCATGTTTCAACAAAAAAAAAAAAAAAAAAAAGGATTGAATATAAAATATGATTGACGGTATGACGGAAATTGTTTGATGGAAAGTCGTAAGCAACGTTGAATGATTCTAGAAAATTTCTGACTGGAGCGACAAATTCATTAGATAAAGTTGCGCGAACCGATTAATTAATTAATTAAGCAAAGCCGTTTGCATTGACCCACGTGCACCCAGTTGCCGCAGCGTTGCGTTAATCAATATTTTAATGCAGCTACAAGGAAACAGTCGCCGCAAATATGCGTCCGTTTTAATGCATCGCCAATCGGAGAGAATTATGTCGTAACCGAAGCCGATTTGCATTATAAATTTTCGTTGATTGCCGCGCACCAGTTTCGCCCTTCCTCAGTCCACCCCTCCCTTCTATTAGGAACCGTAGCGATAATGCTCTCGTAAAGCGACAAAACGGTTACGACGATCCGGTTCACTCGAACTGAATTCGTTCCCGTTTCCACTCGCTAGAGAGCTCGGCCGGCAATTTCACGCGTCTAAATTGTTTCCCGCTCAGCAAACAGAGAGAGAGAAAGTGAAGTAACAAATTCACGTATAAATCGTTGCATTCTTCTCGATTGCATTCGTCGCCATACTCGCGTTATTACTCGACATTCATTTTTATCATTGATGCGAGATCGCTCGAGAGACCTTCAATCTGGTCGTTTCTTAAAAGTTCTGCCGCAATAAATTCACATTAAATCAACTTTCAATTCACTCGATGTTTCTTGACTGCTATGAAAGATATAATAAAATGTAATAGAGAGAAAGACATAGCAGTTTGATAAGAGAATCAACTCGATATCCTGGATGTCCAGTTAAAGAGAATCTTGACCGAATGGTTTTCATACCATTTCGGGATCGAAATGTAATTGGTAGCGCTATTGGAACGAAAAGACTATGGAATATAATTCTACTAACTGTGTAACGTCAAGTAGAGGCCCTTCATTGAGGATAATCAGTAAGAAAAATTGCAATGAAACGTAAACAAACATATCAATGGACGTGATTTAATACTTTGTTAAACAAGCAGAAAGTTAAAAGCGCTTTCAAACTGAAATAATAATAAGCTTTAACTACGTATTCTAATCAAATCATCGTCATTTTTCAAAAAATTTATCTCGCTCATTTGCTATTCTCAATAGCCGTTCTCAAATAAACGTAATGATCTTTATGTAGCAAGCCTTACGATGAATATTTTCGTTTTAATTATTTTCGTGACATTTCACCGTTGGAAGTCTTGAAAATAAAAGAGCGGATCGATCGAATTTTTGAGAAAATACAAAAGTTAACTGCGATCGTCAAAAATCGACTTTCACGAGCAAAGATTTTTCGTAACGATTGAAAACTTTCGATCAAACGATTTCGTGCATTTGCACATAGTGTGGTTCAACCGTCGAACTATAAGTTTCACAGTTCTGGCCATCCTTGAAACACAGCTTCGTTCAATCGAATCGGTCGATAACCAATCCGTAAGCTAAAGTTGCAACGATAAGATCAAAGTTTAGATTAAATTGTGAATATTTAAAGGCGAAATCGAAGGGCGAACATACCTAAGCAGGTATCCAAGCGTCAACTAAGAATACGGTCAAGTCAAATCAAATCAAGTCAAGCCAAGCAAAATCAAGCTGCTCTGCGCGACACGGCAGAAGATTATGCAGATTTGTTATAGATTAACAAGTACATTGCATACGAAATATACTTCAGAGTTATACATGTATACGTGAACGTAAAGCGTGAGATAAAAGACGAGATTTCGAAAAAAAATAAAGCTTCTACAGAAATAGATAAAAATTATTCATCTGTATATATCATTATATACAGATAACGAAAGTTGTATTCATATTGAATTCTTTAACAGATCTTTAATGTAATGCATTTATTGTTACGAAATTACATCATATCACTTTTGTATGACCAATTTATCAACTATTAGTAAATTATCAGATTTGTCACTATCATGCAAAGATTTTGGTCTATCTCAAATAAATAATTTGTTGCAAAGAAGCGATAATTATATATACAACGTTTATAAAAAAGATATACATGGACTGTCCCAAAAGTATCCGACCTCTATATATAACTTTGTCCTTGAGTATCCAATGATAAAAAGCCGGAGCACTTAGGGGATCCTTTAGGAGTACTCCTACCGATTAACAGAATCCTAAAACTGTTCAGTCAACAGTAATACATAGTTTTGTGAACGTCAAATTCCCCGAGCATCGCATTACACAATGACGAAGCGAGTCGAGCAAAGAATTTGCATCAAGTTTTGCAAAAAATTTGGTCACACTTGTTCGGAGACAATTCGTATGAATCGAAAAGTTTACAGAGATGACTTTAACCCTCGCATGACAGGCCGTACTGGGTAACGGCCGGATCTCGCGAGACCCAAGCTACTGACTACATATATACATACACATTCCAGTGGAACGATGTACGCCAATATGTAATCGTTAGTAGCTGGTTCAATTTTGTTTCTTTTTTGTATTTTTATTATGATTGTTATAACAATAGGATAGTAGGAAATAAAAATACCTTTTGGTACTTTTATTACCTATAAATAATATTATTTATTTTCGTTGTATCTAATACGTTAGATTGCATTTATGTTTGCTACAAACAAAATTGTGACAATTGCTACATTTAGCACTATATTTGTTGTCATTGCCTATGCAAATAAAACATCTCGATCGTTTTAAGTTTGGAAGTTTTAAGTTCTAAAAAATGGGAAACACTAAAAGACTAAAAAATACAAAAAATGAAAAATACTAAGAAACCTAAAGAATACTACTAATGAAAAATACTGGAAACAATGCACTTCTGAAATACACTTCCGACCGCTTTCACTGCTTCTTCAGAACTGACTCGTACGTGCGTTCATCACCGATTTGACTTCTTATTGGAAACGTAATATGTACGTACGTGGCGTACTGGCTAACTTTGTATAACTCACACACAAAGTAGGACTTGAAACGGGTCACCGCAGACCCAGCCACCGTTATGCGAGGCTTAAAGACGGT
Source organism: Tetragonisca angustula (assembly GCA_036937485.2). Classification (NCBI taxonomy): domain Eukaryota; kingdom Metazoa; phylum Arthropoda; class Insecta; order Hymenoptera; family Apidae; genus Tetragonisca; species Tetragonisca angustula. The sequence continues at coordinate 856,625 of JAWNGG020000060.1, read as the reverse complement.
TGTGTGATCCTCGTTTCAGGAGGCCTTCAACGTCGAGAACGACGGAAAACGTGGAACATGTTCAAGCCGCGATCAAAATAAATAAAGAATATTATTTAGAAGTGCCGAAGCGATTGCGTGACGCAGTACGGAGGAAACGGCCGCATCTTTGGGAAAATGAAAATTGGTTACTGCAACGCTCCTGCTCATTCCGCTCACATTATTCAAGATTTCTTAGTAAAACATGGTATTCTTCAGCTTCGGCAATCCTCGTACAGTCCGGATCTAGCACCGTGTGATTTTTTGTTATTCCCAAAACTGAAAAAACCGCTGAAAAGCCGAAAATTCGACGACGTCAAGCAATAAAATAAAATGCGACCCAGCAGCTGCTAGCCATAAAAGAAAAAAATTTCCAGGACTGTTTCGAGAAGTGGATCGATCGCTGGAAGAAAGTTATAGAGTCGGAAGGGAACTATTTTGAGATGACGTAATGGAAATTATCTCGAAATAAGTATGTTTTAAAATACAAGCGGAGGTCGGATACTTTTGGGACAGCCCTTGTATGTATGTAGAATTAACCGATGATGTTACGAAATGAATTAAATGACTCATATTATCGACCCTCATTAATTTATGCGCCACAATACGTTTACAGTTCTCAAACCCTTCTTCGTTGAACATTTTTCAATATTTTTTGAAAACGTTATTAGAGAGTTAGCTCTGATTTATTTATATCTGAAATTATATATTGTCCGGCACGTGCGTATCGAGACAAACACATACACGCGTGTGCATTATTGCGCAGTCGTGTGTGTTATTGCGCTTTGTTATCAGATGCGGAAACGACGCTCGTGACATTTCAATTTCATGCGACATAAAATACCTCGTGGCCGCATTTACTGCTTACGCTCACTCATACATTTATTTCCACTTCGATAGGTAGACGCATGTTCCGTTCTTATTATTCGATTTGTTAAAAAAGCAACACTCTAAAATTTATTAATGAAATAAAAAAAAATTAAGCTCGAGCAGAGATCCATAGAAATTTCTTCTTTGAAAGAGTTTCCGTGGTGTAGTGGTTATCACATCCGCCTAACACGCGGAAAGTCCCCGGTTCGATCCCCCGGGCAGAAACATTTTTTTCTAAAACGTTTCGTTGTTATCAATAAATTTTACTATCGCTATTACCTACTATATGCAAATTTCATCCATGACAATAATCAGTAATCAACAATAGTAAACAGTAACTATCTTATAATTATGATATCAGTCTAAATAAAACATCTTAATATCGATGGTATCGTGAACGCAATTTAGCTGTAAATTCAAGTGACCATTCCAAATTCTAAAACCAGAAAATTTAGACGAGGCAATGAGAAACGTACAACAACGAATTGAGAGAATCGCGTAAGCGATTTATGCTAATCGATTAAGCGTGAATTAGCGATCGTGACGCGTGAAAGTGCATGCATTATGCAGCAGCCTTGATGTAACGATCGTAAACTGAACTGGAGAATATGTGGGATTGCTATCGAGTCTAGCGTTAAACTTTGATCTAGCTTCGGAGAATCGCGCGATGCGATTATTTGCTCGATCGTGAGAAATAGATCGTTCGAAATCAGTTTGGTTTAAGTTGACACATTCTCAGAATTTTCTACGATACTGAAATATCATGTTTCGTAAATATTTCGGTTTACTTTTCGTTCACGTTCGATACGTACAATAGAAAATTCGCGAGGTCAAAGATCAACGATAATCGAGAGAAACGAGAAAGAGAGATACCTGTAACGAAGAATCGAGCGGGTCAAGAAAAAAATAGAAGCGCCATGGTTTGCTGCCGAACCGTGAACCGTGAGACGAGTCCGATTTTGGTGGAGATGCTACGTGCTCGCTACTTCTAATACTCCAACGGGAAAATGAGAGAATATGGCCTAGACTCGCGACGTCTTCCGTTTCCCGATCTCCGACCTTCGTCTTTCACAACTTCTCTTTTATTTCACGACACCACTACGAGTTTTACGACTGTCTCGCTACCCTTTTTCCACTTGCGCCGGCCGTTTTTCTTATTTTCTCCGGCAGTAAGGTACTTTTGTTGTGCTCGCGCTTGTCGTTCGTGCATCGTTGACAATGCACCGCTACAGAATAAGAGAACGGGCTCGTCTGTGTTCGCGTAGATAGTCGTAGCCGAGCCAACGAATTAATGGAATCGTTATGAGAGAACAAAAAGACTGGACATTGTTCTGGTCTCCCTCTCTCTCTCTCTCTGTCTTGTTCGATCCTTTCTTCTCTTTCCGCCTGCTTCTTTTCTTTGCTAAAGCACTTTTCTTCATTGTTCACCATATATATTTTCGCGCAACAAAATTACCACGCGGCACGAATCGATGTCGCTGCTTTTCTGCATCAGCGATTTCGTTAATCACCCAATCTTATTGCCCGCGTTCCATCTACTGTCGTCGCTCGCGCGTGCATATTCCTCCATTTTCTTGTCGATCGGCGTTCCACAAATTCGATCGGTATCCAGTAAATAGAAGGAAACGGCATCGAAAATCGATAAGCCTGGTCCAGATTGGTTGCTCGTCCGAGTCCGGAAACGGGAAACAAGAAAGCGCACGATCTAACGTTCCGCACGTAGCCCGTTATCCGATCGTCGGAAATCAAAGATTGCTCCCCTCGCAAAGATTCTATGTCGAAAAGGATAGAGGAGTAGAAATAAGGTGTCGCACACCGTTTGCATTCTCCGTCTGCGTCGTTTCTTGCAACCTCTTTTTCTCGAGCACGCCTTCGAGGCCGATCAGATTAATTCCGGAGATAGAAAGCGAGCGATAAACGCGCGATCCATGAAGTATGTGCTACGATAATCGCCGACTCTTTAAAGAGAACCGATCGCTGAACGGATTCTCCCAGCTTACCAAACCTAGCTAGCATTGATCCAACCAAGAAACGAATGCCTTCGCTGCTCGAATAAATATAATTGCCGCTTCTTTGTCTCTAATGGAAATAAAAATGGTGACGAAACGGTCTGTCTCGCGCCGTACGAAAGGAGGAAAGAAGAAAGCAAGCTTAACCCCACTGAGCACGAACCGTTAACATAAATGAATTTAAGCGCGAATAATCGGAGGTGCAAATACTTGCTTTTGAACTTAAAACAACTTGTCGTCTTTTCTGAAGAGTTCGTCGAGGTTGTCCTCGAGCATATTTGTCTTTCGGCTCGTCAACGAAAGCTAAAGCGTTAAGAACTCACCGAAGATTTTCTCCTTTCCCCGGTTTTTGAGCGCATTTCCCGGTTTTCTCGCGACAGGTACGTCATTGGACGTACTCGAGTTTTTTTCGTTCGGCGTTTCCCGTGCTTCGTTCCGCAAAATGCAAATATCACGACGGAGAAACGACTACAGCCACGAAAATGCTCGTCTTCTCTAATTACCTACTTCACATTCTTTTGCCGTATACTTTCAAGTGGCTTTGGCTGCCACAATTACTTTTTGCGCCAACACCTTCACCCGAGTTCACACCTCACGGAAATTTGTAGAAACTTCTAAGAACAGGAGGCTCCCGTCGATGTAAATTCCGCGTGTCATCTAGCACGAATTTCTACCTTGGGTTTTTACGTTTCCGAGGAAACTCGTAGCTAGTCAGCTTATATCGACGTCGGCCATTTTTACCGTAAATAGAAGTATTTCTTGCGGTACTCGAGGAATATCGGTGTAGAAAAAATTACCGATGTTTTATCAACAAAGAAGCACAATTTTAGATTGAGAAACCGTCTCGAGTCTTCATTCTGCCGCGCGGAGGAAAGAGGAAAAATTGCGTTACATATTTTCAAACGGAATCCTCGAACATAGCGACGACGGTGAAAAATGGTGGTCCGTTGATAGTTTGAAATTTTATGTCACAACTTTATAACACTGATCGATCGTAATAACAATTACATGGGTTGCAATTTATTATTGCATCGTTTACCGTTCCTCAAAAGGCCAATTTTTTTCGACGACGTTCATCAATGTCCATACAAGGCTAAAAGACAAATTTGCCATCGCGGTCATATCAATGCTGATTTTCATACGCTTTTCATGGTCAAGACAATGAGAATATGTGCGGCAAAATTTCTACTATCGCAATTTCCACTTGGTTAGAAAACTCTCATCTCTTCGGCACAGTAGGCTGGAAAAAGATATAATATCAAGTATAAAAAAATCCTCGCGAACCTCGGCGGTTTTCAGTAGTTTAATCGAAATTTTTCCAGCAGTCTCTTCTCGAAAATTCGCAAGTTGGAATTGTAAAAACAGATTTCACGAATTATACCGCGGGAATGTTTGCCTACCAGATAGGATAATCTGGTTGATAAAATAGGAGAAGATAGGAAACTGTGACAGAAAAGCATAAAACGTACTTAACCGTTTGAGTTCCAGGCAGCCCGATCGCGCTGTTTAGATTGCATGTCGAAAAATTCCAGTACATTCGAATCTGTAACATTTTCGTTGTTACTTTCTCAATAATTTTAATTAAACAAAACTCGAAGTATTTATAACTAATAGTACATATATATATATATAGCAATACATATATATTGTAACAAGTTACAAGTTAAAAATATTTTTAATATTAAGAACAAACAATATTTAAATGAAAGTAACAGTTAAAATTTATAACAGTGCTATTGCGCTCTTCGGCATTTTTCGACAATGTTTTTTCAATGATCCCTGGGATTCAAACGGTTAATATGCCGTTATTGTATTATATTTTGAAAGTAGTACCATGAATGCTGAAAATGTCTGGAAACATACAGTTACGAAAACAACTGAGTGGACAGATAATGGAAATAGATATGAATTAAATTTAGTCAAAGTGGTACTATTATTACGTACTTAAGTTTTATATATTATATATCTTTATGGTACATAGATTATTTAACGAATGATTGAAATAATATTGACATTGGTGTTGAAATAAGATATACTTAAAGAAAAAGTTAGCAGATTGTCGAGGAACAAAAATAAGTTGATACTCGTTTGTTTCGTTACTGGGCAAACAAATGTGAAGCGTTGCTCCCATTCTTACGCTGTAGTATCAAATTGACTGTTTAGTTGTTTTCTAGGCTTTGTACAGGACAGATCATTTGTAAGGAAATGCAGAATGTCAGTAAGAAAAGAAATTTCAAATTAAATTCGTTATTTGATTATATCGGACTGCCGCAATCAATTAAGTTACAGTGTGATAGCAAAAAAGTTCGGTGTTTCTAAAAGTGCGGTAGAAAAAATTTATAAAAAATACTTTGTACACAAAACCATTGAAAATTTAAGTGGTCGCGGACGTAAACGTTATACCACCGCGAAGGAAGATCGTTGAATTATTCGTAAATGTCGACGAAATCCAAGAATCGCGAATATTGTAGAAACGTTAGAATTAAATGTATCATCAAAAACAGTACGAAGTAGGAGTTAGGATTAAGATATTGCAAAGCCAAATGTAAGCCATACATTAATCAAACAAATATAAAGAAACGTTTAGTTTTTGCTAAGAAATATATCAATATGCCAATATCATTCTCGAGAAAAATAATATGGAGTGACGAAAGCAAATTTGAATTGCAACAATTGAAAAAAAAGGATTATGTGTGGAGAAAAACATATGAAGCACGAACAAAAAGCCGTTCATTACGTTAACTGTCAAATTTGGAGGAGGGTCATTAATATTATGGGGGTGTTTTTTGGAATGGAGTTGGTAGTTTGGTACAAATTGAAGGAATAACGAATGCTGACAAGTGGAATAATAAACGAAAATTTAGAAAAAGCAGTTCTAAAAATGGATCTCGAAGAAGAATTTATTTTGCAGTAGGACCCGCAGCATACTGCTAAAAAGACCAATAAATTTTTTGAGGATTCAAATATTAAATTGTTGGAATGGCCAGCACAAAGTCCGGAATGGAATCCAAATTTATGGAGTGTATTGGATTCAAAAGTGCCATTAGGAAAACGAAAGAACAAAAACGATTGTTTTAAGAATTTGCAATTAGCATTTGGAAATATCGATAAAATTACACTGAAAATCTGATAAATAGCATCCCACGTTTAGAAGCAATTATTAAAGCAAAGGGTGGTCGTACTAAATATTAATTTTATATTTCTTGTATGTTTTATTACATGTTCACTTATTCTTGTCCCTCGAAAATCAGCTAAGTATTTCTTTGTCTTATTTCAATACAAATGTAAATATTAATTTCAATTATTCACTAAATAATCTATGTAACATAAAGATACATAATATATAAAACTTAAGTACGTAATAGTAATACTACTTTGACTAAATTTAATTCATATCTATTTGCGTTACCTGTCCACTTAATTTTGTCCGTAACGTATATACACGAAAAGGGTTGGAAGGTGAGATAACGTTTTGTCAGGAGTAACAACGACGTAAGAAGAGAAAATTTGATTTTGATAAAAAGATTTTCTCTGTGTTTTCTCGCCGCGTCGGGCCATTCCACCTCTTTCTATCATTCGTATTCAATCTAGAAATTAAACAACACATATTCAGTGCAGAAATTAAACTGCCCGATGTTGGATTTTCGTAGAAAATGCCTGAAAAATAAAAGACTGAAGAAATGTTGGGAAAACACGGGAAATCGAAAGCATTGCCCGTAATAATCTTTGTTCGCTTGTTGAAATTTGCTTTTATTCAGAAGAAAGAAACGAAAAAGTTAAATTAAATAAAAAATGAAAGAAGTGGAGCCAACTGTGAAATTTACTTGCGAATACAGCTTCTTGCCTGACTAATGAAAATAAAAACTAAAAAGAGTCACACGAGACGTATGACGTTTCAGCCATTTCGGAAGCACTTTTTGAATTGCAATCACTGTCTCATCCATCAATGTCCAGTGGTTATATCAAGAATCCGGATAAATGTGGCTTCCCCTCTGTCAATGATCAAGGCATCTGTCTTGAAAAAGTTGAAACTCTATGTTACGCATTGTCGATTAATCGCGGGGAATCAGGTTGTCGCAGTCAGTGATTACTAAGTTTAAAAGAATATATAAGCGTATGATCGCTATGACCAGCGAAATGTACTGAATCAAATGCAAACGTTCATAAAATCGGCAACTATTTCGGAGTGATAATTTCAAAATCTTAGTAATAATAGTAGAACATGCTTAGAATTTCAGTTTACTTTGCACTCGATAGCCAGGATTATAAGTGTACTTGATTATTTAGTGTACTTGAATGAATAATTTAAAGCAAGACATTGTTTCTCTGTTAATGGAAAATACGAATCAATGATGATTTTACAACCATAAAAGCTCGTTGAATAAAAAAAAGAATTATATAAATTATCATTTTTGTAATAAGGGATGCATTCGGTAGTTGTTTTCTTTTTTTCTGGAAAGTGATTTCATAATTATAATAATCTCCTTGACGTCCATTCTGTTCAACAATCTCTAAGATATTAAAAAAAAGAATTTTCGAGTTTAATCGCTCATTGGCCAAGCGGATGGGAATTGGGTGACAACATGGAAAGCTGCATTTACATTAGATAACTTTTAATCGGACTTACTGAATCAATCAACCTGAAGTTTAACTAGACAAAAACAGCTCATAAAAACATAGTATCGACCAAGTTGAAACAACTTGTAATCGTTCAACCGAAAGTAGCTCATTCGTCTACTTTTGTCAAAATAGATTCAACTATAATTAGGTACCTAATGTAAGCGTAATTTAATCTGGCTTCAACCGAATGATTATTCGAAGCATTTTCCACTGATTCGTTTATCCATCAAAAATACGGAAGTTTCGAAGTAATAATTATCTGGAAACAACGACCCTGTACATTTGTATTCCTCATTTTTTGTTGCTTTTTTTCAATAAAATTTTATTCCTCGCTAAACGCTTCGTTTTAACGACTCTTAAGAAACAAAACAGGTTCTCGCTTAATTCCCAAAACTTCTAGTTCTCTAAATATACAGAAAAAGCTATTCGGTGAGTTTTCGAAGGAAGTCGTTAGCGGTTCTCCAGCTATCTTATATCAGTATCTTATATCGGTGACAAAATTAGAGAAAATATTTTTATTCGGAACCAATGATTTTTCTCGCGAATCGCGTCTTCCAAATGATTTTCATTGATTTCAAATAAGGAATGTTAGATGACTCAAAATATGAAGGTTTTTAGTCTTGTTAAATTTTTAATTTCTTTCATGCGAAATCGTCTACGTGAATACAATCTTTTAATCGTTTGGAGCGGTATATTTTATAGATTTATGGAACGGTAGTTTTCAACTGCTAAGACAAAAATGAAAAAGAAAAATAGGAGATGATTAGAAAAAAGAGGCTGTTAAAAGGAAAATTTAGTGATCTCGAATCTAAGACAGAAATGCTTATAAAAGAGATATTTTGAACTTAATCATCAGACTGTATAACACAAGAAACAAATTCGCTTATTTCAAGACTACAGTAGTTAACAATAAAAAAAGAAGAATATACTATTGAGCAAAAGTAAAAGATCACAAATTTGATCAGCTGATGCTGATCGACATAATAACTTCGTGGAAAAAAATCATACAATTATTGAAGGACTCATTTGAGAGCGTAAAGTTTCTACTTTCTGAGTCTTCAATTATTTTTATGTATATTTTTTAGGGATGCTTTTGCAGCACATTGTGGGTATTTTTTCTTTTTGGAAATTTTACAAATTCAAACAGTTTTGTCAATATTAAAAAATCTTTTCCAAAATATATTAAAAAATTGGGACGAAGATTTTTAAAAAATCACTATGGAATCTCAAGATTGAAGTCTCCTTTTAATAAAATATATTTATATAACATGTTCCATTTGAAATGAATCAACAATTATTTCTTTAACTATTATAGAAAAAAATGTTTCAAATAAAACGTATTTTGAGAGGGATATCTTATGATGATCATATGTTACCTAGGTGAAGATACTTCCGAAATTTTAGAATAATCTTGATTTTCTTGAATAGAATTATGAATTTTTAGACGTAGAGTCATAAATTCCACGTCAAATTTGTTGATCTTAATATGTGTGATCAGAATATATGTATACAGGGTGTTTCGTAACTTGTGGGACCCACTTCGAGAGCTGATTGTACGCCTAAAAATAATGAAAAAAAGTCATATAAATATATGTCCTATCTGTCTTCGTTTATGAGATATAATGAATTTTTTGTTTTAATTACTTTTACAAAATGACTATCTTGCATTTGAAGACAAGCCTGCACGCGTCTTGTCATTGATCTGGTTACTCTCTTTATCATACTTGGTATTTCTCGAATTTGTCGGAAGCCTTGCTCTATTCTATTTCGTAATATTTGAGCATTTTCAATCGATGATTTATATGACTTTTTTTCATTATTTTTAGGCGTACAATCAGCTCCCGAAGTGAATCCCACAAGTTACGAAACATCCTGTATATGGCGAAATAAGAGATATATTTGATTAATATAAAACGTAATGGCTGATATAAGGGAAATTCATTTGCAACGACACATCATCGCGTTCCTTTATTTTTCGCCATCATGACAACAAATTCTTTTACGCTCATGCATACGCACTTGTATATTATACGACACAATGTATTTACATGGTTACCGCATCACCACAAATATATTGAAGTTCCATCATTATTCAAGGTCATTTACTGCCATTCAAAATTTACCTTCATTGAATGTACGATAGATTGTCATTACTTCTTGCACAGAGGATATCTACTACTACAGTAGGACGAAATTTGTATAGGGACACTAATATTCTTTAGTATAAGAAGCTAAGTTCATATTATGTTAATAAAATTAAAAGTCGGTTGGATATATGAGGGAATAATAAGAAATAAAAAAATTCCTTTATTTTTTTTGTAAACAATATATAATAATAAAATGCATAACTATACAGTGAAATTTGCATAGGGATAGTCAACTAAAATGTTATAAAAAACGAAAATATTGTAATATTTATATTTAATATTTCCACCTTTATGATTAATTACTTCAATTTTTCTATTCTTCATGCTGCAAACCAACTCTTGCATTGTTGCAATATCAATTTCATTACATTCTCGCCTTACAGCGTTTTCTAGTTCTTTAACGTTGCTGTATTGTTTATTATTTTTATAAACTGCTCTTGACAAGATTCCCCAGAAGTTTTCTATGGGGTTTATTTAAGTTCGACGAACGTACTGACCACGTCATAAATGGCAAATATTTTTGCCGGAACCACTCTTTCGTTTTCTTTTCATTGTGCGCAGCAGCATTATCTTGTTGAAAAATTACACTTTTGATTTTCTTTAACAAATGAAATTAAATTATCTTCCAACAAATCTCTGTACTTATCTGCGTTCATTCTGGTAGAAATTTTGCATGCTGATTAGAGTAACTAAATGTAACCCGTATCATCAAACTTTCTCCCCCGAAATTGCTGCTCATGGGTACTGATTTTTCTATGCGTAGATTGTGCCAATAATATTTAAAGCTATCAGGTCCGTCTAAATTAAACTTCTTCTCGTCGGAAAAGATGACATTTTTGCATTCTTCACCCCAGGTCATATGATTTCAAGCGAAATTTAACTTTGCGATTTTGTTGTCCTTCTTAAGAGGTTCAGTTCTTTTTTGGACCATTTTAAAATTGGGCAAAATTTGGACCATTTTGGGCAATTTTAAAATTCGAGTTACGTCGTCTGCAATTTTGTTTCCATTTTTTAGTTCTCTAAAAATTTGTGAATAATCACGCCGTGTGAGTTTATTATTACTACCTGCGTGGTTTTTACCGTATTTTTTGTTCAATTTTAAAAAATTATGAATGAAGTATTGACAGATCTATTAAGTTTAACAGCGATTTATCTGAGAAAAAGCTTTGCTTCAGATAAAGATAGAAGCATATCGTATATGCTTCTATCTTTATCTGTTCCTCTTTACTGAGAACTTGTCCTCGTGGTATTCTAATAAGAGTAAAATTATTTTAGATAATTTATAAAATAGAATGTTATATACTCCTAATACTTATTTTCTCCGAAATGTAGACGGTGTTAGCGGTTTGAACGATCAAATAGTACTAAGTAAATGTTGTTCTTATATAAATTTCGTACCTACCGTGGAAGGAATTCTTGTGTTTATGTTTAAAATATTAGAAACTCGTGAGTATGTTTGTAGTAACAACACTGTGGTGCTGATGAGGTTCACAATTTATAACTAATAAAAAATTGTAGATGAAACTAATGTGTATTAGCAAATCATGATGTCCCTATGTAAATTTCGTCCACTGTACATAAATATTCTCAATTTCTGTTATAATCTCTGGAGGAATTATTATTATTATTATTATTATTATTATTATTATTATTATTATTATTATTGTAGAATTATTATTATTATTAAGAATTATTATGATTGACAGCAGGTATTCTTCGTTTTAATTTACGATGGCTCGTTATTGGCCCCAACGAAATTATCAATGTGATTTGGATTTTGAAAAAATATTAAGAAAATTACAGAGTTTATGTCACGAAAGATATGTACAGAGTGGAAAGAAAAGTTCATTCGTGGCTATTATAGACGAATTCTGTACCTTCGATTTAATGGAAATACATGTAAAAAACCTGCCGCAAAATAAACCTTGACCTTGAATTTAAAAGTCAAATTTTTTTCTTTGCATTATATTCTACTCATCACGAAGGTAAAACTTTTCAAAGGAGCATAAGTTGCAACCTAATGAAAAGTCCTCTTGAAAAATGGCAAAAAAGTTTCTTAATCATTTAACACTGCGGACGTGCGCGTACTAACGACTTTATGGCTCTTGTTGCAGTTGCATTCAAGATAAGAAACAATTTTTGGACGTTTGATGAATTCCAGAAGTTTTGACCTTGAACAGTAAATGACTTTGAACTATCTTAAAACACTAACATATCTAGATTGATGAATTCATTGTTGAACGGATTACACGCCTATTTGAATAAAAGAGTTCTGTTTAAAAAGACAAAGTCTTACGAAAAGTATATTCACCCAGACAACATTATAAGATGTCCCAAGTTTTACATGAAGTACTTTTTTTTATAATGAATAGTTTAAGAGATAATTGCGTGGTTCATTTCAAACGGGACGCTCTGTATATATATATATATATATGTACACGAGATACAAGTCCATGAAATCTCCTCGTGGATTACGCCAATGCACACTTTTCATTCAAAACTCAATAAAATGACTAAAAAAAAGTCGTACATCGACTTTCAAGGAGTAAAAGAGAGACTTCAATCTTAAAATCTGATGATAATTTTGGCTTTTAAAAAATTTTTACGTGCTGTTGTGATTTCTAATAAAAACGATACTTCCATTGGTTCTGTTATACTTGAATAAAGAGCTTCAAGAATTTACAGACAAAGATCGAGAACTGGATTTTCAATAATATATTCTTGACTAGAGTTACAAAGATTAAGATTGATAATAAAAGATTACAAAAATTTAAGACCGAAACCATCACAGTCAAAGACTCAAGATCAAGAGCACATCTGGCGATTCCGTGATGGTTTTTACAATCATCCTCTCCAATGGTCGCTGATGGCAAGAAAGTGGTATCCTGTTATGTTTGCAAAATATGATTTTCGTCAAACTGATTAGGTTTTGCTTTAGAATGCAATCAAACCAATGAGTATGCCAATTTCGCAGTTCACGATTGTTTCTAGGTCGATATTGATGCCATTGTTACAGTGTAATGTCATTTCCGGGTTATATATAATAGTTTGCAGAGCTATTTTATCTGTAAAATTTTGAAAAAGAAAAAATATCTTTGTTTTCTTTATTTTCTCTACCCATAATATGATATAAAGGCAACTCTGAAAAAACTAATTAATTCTGAAAGTAAAGAACTCACGTCTTTAAAATGAGCTCTCAAACGAGCTTCTTATTCTACGATTTTTTCTCTTGAAATTATGATAATTATCAGTAATTTTTTAATTTTGCTCGTCAGTGTAGTTTTTGCATCCGTATCTTGTGTAATGAAAAATGTGTGGGTTTTCGATTCGGACATCAAAAAAGAAAAAAAAAACAAACAGATTTTGCATTTGTAACAATGAGAAGCCTTAAATTTATAAAACGCGATTGGCATAGCAGACTACACTCGAGCAAACAAGATAAATGGCACATAAAAAGAAAGTTTCCCACGGAAGGGAAGTTTCCCACGAAAAGTATCGCATAGAATGAAAGCCGATCAGCCAACCTTCTCGTTCTTTTTCCACAATCACCTTCTTATCCTGGTTTGCTCGGCTTTCACGTTCATCGATAAATACTGATTGCATCCTTCTCTGTGATTTCACTTTCATGACACGTTCAATTATACAAATTTACATTGTCGTAATCAAAATGTTGTACTTTCAGAAATATCCGTTACACGTAAGTACATGCATATATGCACCTTGAGGTTGCGTTAAATCGAACAAAATAGTCTTCGTTTCGTTCATTTGAAATTTAATTGTTAACTTGTAAAAACGTTTCAAGAGATCGATTATTTGGGATCGATTCGGAAGAAAACGGAAGACTGAGCTGTGACCATTGCATGACCACAACCACTTCTAACGAATTACTGACGCAATAGCATCAGAGCCGACTGCTCTGCCATTTCGTATCGGTTAAATTGGTTACGAATCGCGCGACGATTTGCACACATAGATGCGCGATCTACATAAACCTCGAAATATCTAATCTACGCCTACTAATTGAGAGTTCATCAGCTATGATAACGCTCTCCAATTATACCAACGCGTTACAACATACCAGCTGTAATCGCATTTGTACGTTATCAGACTAAATGATTCTTTCGTCGCTGTAATCGATACTTTTGTGTGAAGAATTACTGATAAAATTTTGTCAATTTTATGGAAATTATGAGAAATTCGTGAGTCAATTTAAATAACACAGAGGACATATTGTCTGGCAAAGTTAGCTTTCTGTCCACCACTCGACGCGATTATCGCATCATATATGTACGTGATTTAAAACAAGTGTAATTTCTTGGCGAGGCGGTTGACCGTTGCTTCGATAAAAATGACTCGACAGTATGCGAACAGGCACGAATGAACCACAGCATTGCTTTGATCGTTGCGTGATCGTACTCACTTTGCCTACCTCTAATATGTCGTTGTTTAATGATTCCTCCATTTTACATTCATTTTCGATGCAATTAAGACAAACGTTACTCATTTTGTCCGATCATTTGAGGAAAATACAGATTAACTGACAACCTTAACACTTTACATGATATTCTTTTACGAAATTAATAAATTGCACACATTTTGAGTTCTTTCGTTACACAATTCTAGAAATAGATTTAATTTTTTAAGAGTGATGGAAAGAAATATTCTCGGGGATTGAAATTATCCATGATGCAAATACAGCATTATCTGCAGTGAAAACGTATGTTACACGTTGTTTACGAAAAACACAGTACCGCGTGTATAATAGTGTGTTGACAATCTAGAAATTCTGAAAATATAGAAATAAACGGACAATCAATGGAACTTGAAATGGAAAAGGCGAAAAGAGTCTTTATGCATCCTGTAGTCCTTGTTAACTTGTATAAATGTTGGGACGACGGAACGTGATATGAAACGATTTGCTCGTTTAGGATAAAATTGAATCAACGTCAGTACGCATCCATATATCGTAACGGCAACGCAATAGCAGGATAGCAGGTAGGAAGGTAGGTAGATAGGCAGGCAGGCAGGCAGCCGAGGGAGCTCAGTTTGTCTCGTTGCAAGCTCTGCATAAATGTGCAGCGATGCACGCGAGAGAGACTCCACGCCTCGCGTATCGACACACTGATGCGCCTCACGAGCTAAATGAATTTTGAATTTCACGTACAACACGCGTTCCAGTTGTTTATCATATATACACACGTGTATTTGACCGACAAACGCGCCAAGGCTCGGGCCAAACGCGCACCTATGCATCCTACATTTATACTTAAATTGTGTCAGCTTCGTGCTATCCTCACATTTTACCTAAGCCTTAACTTAAACCGCTTATGGATCGTTTACCTATTTGTATTAATCTCTATTTTTACCATAACAACTGTGCAAACATCACGGTAGCAATATAGCTAAATTTCTTGAATAATTGAATGGCCTCTGTTTATCTAACTGCATGATGGCTCGTTACCTACGGTAAATCTGTTATTTTGAGCAAGAGTTATAGGAGCTCTTCGCAAATACAGTGTTATTGATCGTACAAACATTTATTTCGTCGACTACTATTGAAATCACAACCAGGAGGCCAATCAAGGATTTCATTCATCGTGATCAGAGAAGAATTTGAATACAAGGATTACACTCAAAATATATAAATCCATTTTTGTTGATTTTTTTATTTTTATTTGATAGTTAAAAGAAATCTTGTTATAAATAATGTTAGCTAGAATTAAGCACAGAATTAAAAACGATATATATCTATTTATATGAGTTGTCCGGAAAGTTCGTGCCGTTTTTTAAGGAAATTTCAAACGCAGCGCATTTAAATTTCGATATACATTCATTGAATTATATAGTTGCCATTTTGTTCTACAATCTTTCTCCACATATCATGCAACTTGAATATTTCATCCTTCCAAAACCTCTCAGGTTTCTCGGTGAAAAACTTTTCAACATGATTTCTTTATTTCGACCAAAGAGTTAAAATTTTTGCCATTAAGGGAATTTTGTAATGACCTAAATAGGTGAAAATCTGAGGATGCACGGTCTGGTGAATACGGTGGGTGCAGTAGCAGATCCCAATCAAGTTCCAACAACTTTTGTCGAATAGTCAGACACACGTGGCCGCACATTGTCCTAATGAAACACGACGCCCTTCCGATTCGCTAGTTCTGAACGTTTTCGATCAATTGCTGTCTTTAATTCGTCTAATTGCGATACTTTTCCGAATTTATTCTCTGGTTGTTTGGTAGAGGCTCATAATACAAGATTCCTTTCCAATTTCACCACACACAGAGCATGATCTTTTTCGGATGAAGTCCGGTTTTGAGGCTAAAAGTGGTTCATTCCGCTTTCCCCAACATCTTTTCCGCTCAACATTATTACAAACAATCAATTTTTCGCGAGTCGCAAATTGAAATGCGGTCCATCAGATTTTTTTCGATTAAGTAGTGGGGTACAGTTTATATAGCCAACCTTCACAAGATGCTCGTGAATGGTGGATTTTGATATTTTTAACATTTCTGCTAATTGACGTGTTGTATAGCGTGGATTATTCTCAATCAGTGTTTTGATCTGATCTTCGTCAGTGGTGGAGCGCCTCCCCGGGCGTTCCTGATCTTCAAGGTTGAAATCACCAGCTTTAAACCGAGAAAACCACTTCCGCACAGTTCTTTCAGCTGCAGCACATCTTGTTTGCTGTTTGTTTGGCATTTTTGCCTTTCTGGTAAAAGAAAAGCATCAAATGCCTATAATGCACTTTGTTTACTTCCATATTTAAAAGCGTGTGAAACTAACAAATATTAATGAACCTTAACCAAACTTTTTTCTAAACATGCCTGAAGTATTACCTTTTAGAATAAGTGCATATGTCATTTGTTTTCAAACATTCTAATACATTCAGACCTGTTCTAATGCCACCTACCGAAAATCGAACTTCTCGGACAACCCAATATGTATGTACATATATCAAACGACATGTTTGGATATGCAACAATGCAGAAAGCAAGAATCGAAATGCGAAATCGAAATAATCTTATCGGTTACTTCTGTCTGGCAAGTGCTACTTAATAGAACTACCATTGTGGGTTATTTGCTGCCGACAGTGAATTCATCAAGTCTGCTGCAATCCCGTGACCAGTTCGTTCGTATGGACCATTTGCGACTTCAACACCACATCTTGCTTTTGACTTCAATGTTGAATCACGAGCGAACACAATCCTTTTGTCAGAAATGAAAAATAAATGGATTGTGTCGTCGAACGAGCAGAGATAAATTATTTGGCAAGTCTGAATTGATCCAAACTAACAACAATGGTATCGAATAAACTCAGATCTAGATTTAAATTTCTAGATGCTAGGAATCGCTATTTTCAAATATATCTATCTCTGGCGTCCGTGTAAATCTCTTCTCTAAAGATTTAACTCATCATTCATCATGGATGTTATTGTATCCGCTTTCTTCGCAGAGAAATATCCACTGAATGATTTGAAAAAATGTTGGTAAGCAAAAACGAAATCGATCAAGATTCACTTTTTCCTGAATTAATCGATTTGGCGAGGATAAATGGTTGGTTCAATTACCTGCGATGCGAGCAAACTAATACCAGCGGGTGACCGTTCATGCATCTCATCGCGACTTTAAATTACCTTTTTTATCATGACAAAGCAATTTGTTACAGTCACTTCGAGAAAGAATACCAGAACCGGAAACAGAAAGCGGCTTCGAGGAACGTTGCACGTCACGGTCGGAAAAAAGAAAAACACTATGTGGCGCAGTGATAACTGAACTCAATTATTTAGAAGCGAGAAGTCAGGAGATGCGATAAAAAAAGGGAGGAGAGAAACGCGTCAGCCTTTTTTTGCAGGAAACGTGATGTACACATATGTGAAGTTACGACATGTGACCATAAATCGCGAAACATCCGTAAATGCTATCCCATTTCATTCTTCACACTCTCCGTTGTCTCCAGAGAGTCAGAAATGGTTTTCGCAACTATACGTTTGTTTCGATGTATTTTTGATAAACTTAACAGAGGAACATGCACGAATGTCAAGTTTAAAAATCCAGTTTGTATTTTAAAATATACTTTGTGATTATAATAGAACAAGCATTCTGAGATTATTCGCTCGTAATTTGTGAAATCGTACCATCTTGCGATGTCTAACTCGGAAGCAAAACAAAAAGGCATTTTGTGCGCGCGCGCGCGTGTGTAAAATCGTGAGAGAAACGTGAAGAGCTCGTGCATAAAGTGATGCATGCATACGCGGATTAGAAAGGTGTATATCTTGACCGCGTCAGAACGTTAAAACGGTGGACTTGTGTATGTAATTTATATGCATAATTAATATGTGGTTGACTTCGTTACGAATTTGTCTATCACGCTTGTTCTATTAATTAGCATTCGACTACCAAAATAACATTTCGACTCGTCACCAAATACAACTTGTTTTTCGTTTACATGAACAAAATGTCTAATAAACTTCGCGCATTTTCTTTTTCTCTTTCGTTAATTATTACATTCAACTTTCGATTATTTTTTAATTATTTATCGTCTATCATAAACTTTAATCGATCGAAGACCGGCTGGTGAAATTATTTGCATTCAAAGGGACAATAGTGGAATATCAATTACGTCAAATGCCAACGTTCTGACTGCAAATTGAAATTGCGAAAGCTAGCGCTGTACCGAGAATGCACAGCTGATTATCGTTCCTGCCGTCTTTATCGCGGATTCCTTTCATAGTTACGCACCGCGCAAGAATCTTAAAACGGATGCGGAGGAATGCGCACTCTTAATGGATCGTCGAGGCATGCATAAAATGAACCGAACCGAACTAAACCGAACTTCAAACGAAACAGAAGCGGTGTGACAAAATTACCTGGCGTCGTTTATTCGATAACCTCGCGAATACACAGCCATACGTAAGTAATCAAGTATCATTCAATTTCATGTGTAATGTCCATTAATCGAGCTTTACGTCCACGTTTTGTTTAACGTTGTGTTCTAATTTCCAAAATTGTTTACAAATAGATTTACAAATGGATGAAATTTTGATAACGACTAAGCTAACGATCACAAAAGGCCATTTCAATTGAACACGCCGACAATTTGTAATTTAATGTAGCATGTTTCATTAATATCATTGCGTCGAGTTTCTCAATAATGCATTATACCTTTGAATTCATTCTCTGTTTGGTACATTTCAACAGCAATAGCAATTTACTTGAATAAAATCTACGATATCGTACGTAAATATTTGGTGTAATTCGATTAAATTTTTGCTGTACTTTCGAAATGATAAATAATTCAATGCCTGTTGCTATAACTGAAATTTAATACATTGTTAAATTTAAACTGAATTAAGAAATATCTATATACTATGTATGATTACCTGTGATGATGAGATCAGAGATCGAAATTAGAAAAACGAATTTCGTTTAAAATATATTTTATATATTTACAAATATTTGAAGGTGTTTCAATACTTGTCGATGTCAGTGTACATACGTTTATATTTAGATAGAAAATTGAACAAAAGATCCGTAATAAGGATTCTCGTATACTAGCCGAAGGAAAAACCAGGAAAGCAAAAGAGGAGTAGAGCGCGACCAGTCGCTGGCAGAACTGCTGATAATTAATGGCAGTTAACTTCACCAGTAGTCCAGTCTGTGTCAGATGCACCGGTGCGAAACAGAATAGGTACGAGTAGTACCAAACCGTTCGACGTTCGAACAATACGAGCAGACTTTTCGAGTCGTTTCACAGCCGGACCGCATTTCGTGCGAGAAATTTTACGAGGTGTGAATCGACCAGTTTGAAAAGCAGGGAGAAAAAAGGAACAGTGGGTGATGAGTGTGAAATTTTTGCGAGCGAAAAACGACGATACAACAGGCGAAGGTTAACCAGGTGAAAAAACCGCGCGTCCCTTTGGAGCTGTTCAACGCTGTTAAAGGTTGTTTGACACTCGAGCTTCTTTAAAATCGCTTCTTTCATACTTGAAAACACCATTACAAGCGAACTGTTCGATTTTTCAATTTAACTAAGGAAAATAAGAAACAATAAAATGCTATTAATCTTAGTGGATATATTGACTATGAGAAATTCAAAGAACTCGTATAAATTAAATCAAAACTGCAGACATTGTGCTTACTTGTTTGAACATTTGTTTAACAGTTTTCATATTGATGTACAAAATATTAAATATGGGCGTTGACCCAATTGAAGGATCACGGTTTATGATCTTAAACAGTTTTCCTAGGTAAGGGTGGGATTAAGTCCAATATGTACTCAGAAATCTTAATCAAATTCGATAAATATATTCCCACCTATGGGTTTTGAATATTATACTGGAAAGTAAAAATGTTTCAATGAATGCGCCTGCAATGTATTCATTTTATATAAGTTGGTTTCGAGTCTTAGAATATGTAAGACCTGCAGGGTTAGAAGCATACACATGAGTAGTTCAATATTTATAAGATTCGAAATTTTCACAAGCAGTACTTGAATTTTCAGTTCTCACACGTGCACACATATAACAGCGTTGGTAGCGCCCTATTTCTATTCTGAGGTTTCTAAAGATGGAATTTTAGTACAAGCGACAGAGATATGAATTTAAGGAGTAAAGATTGTATCAAAGTACTGAAAGTTCTACTTGTGAGTTCTACTACTCGATCCCATTTTTAATTATGTACCGCTAGTTTTTCTCCATAGTTTTTCTCATTTTTCTGTATCTTTAACTTTTTCTATCTTCCTTTCTGGTTTGGAAATCAAATATCCTCTTATCAGAAATTATAAGGAGTTATTTGCGTATCACGGCAACATCGGTATCCTCTGAAAGAATATTCTCAAAGGCGGGAAATATTATGGATAAAAAGAGAAATAGATTGTAAAAGAAAATTGTAAATCAATTATTTTTTTCGAATAGTTATGTTAATAACAATTGTAATAGTAGATAATGTAATACATAAAATATAACTAAAACATAATATTATGTCATTTTTAATAATTATATGTATAACTTAATAATTTCTCATTTTTCACGTACAATCGGTCCATTATAACACATTTATTCGTACGGATTAAAAATGTATTTGTAATTAGGTTCAAATATGTTTCATGCAATTTTAAAATAATTTTAAATATAAGTACATATTTACTAAAGTACTTATAAAAAAATTATGATAAACAGAATTCGATTCTTACATTGACTTCAATACATTTTGCTTTCATAAATGCTTCCACAACGTTGTTTATATGGTGTCGACTACAATTAGTACAAACTTAATACTATTACTATTCCCAATCATTGAGAAATTAGATCTAACAATAATAGAAAATACCATGTTCACTGATTCGCGAACAATGTTGTTGTTGAGCGTGCAGAAATTGTTATCTAACAACTAATCTATGTAAAATAATTTCTTGTTTAACTTACAAGACAAGAGAAAAAATTAAATAACAAAGATTTAAGATTTGCACAAATAATAATACCATGTCGTAAATCCACAAAAACTTAATATCCGTCGACGAAATATGGAAAGCGTCGCGGCATTTTGCGATTTCGTAGACGTGCTGATACTACGTTGACCTGCTTTTTCGGAGCAGCCAACGTTGGTTTAGTTTGGTTTCATTTGGCTTAGTTCGGTTTGGTGAAACTATTCGTGAAGGACAGAACTGCCGAGCAAACAGTTCGGGATGATTGTTACTGACGCGGTAATCAGGGTTATCCGAATGTTTCACCGCAAACCAAAAACAAACGAACGGAACGAATAGGCTTGGCAAACGGGGAACGCTTCGTCGATCGATGTAGGTAATTCGATGTAGGTGATTTTTGGCGCACTTGATCTCGCCTCAACGTTTGTCTAATAAAGATCCAATCCATCATCTTTGCGGTTATTCCATTGCATTATACAGTTAGCAGTATCAATTTCTTTAATTTTTTTATGTCTGAAAATTTCTAACCTGCAACAACTCGTCTGTCTATTGGACAAACCAATATCGATGCACACCTGTAAATTCCAATCGCTGCACCGCGACCAAACCATTCGATGATTGCTTCATAGATTGCATTGATATTCGGTATCTTCGGTTTATTTAGTTGTCAAGTCGGTGTACCAGTAATTCGTGTTTGTGAGTTTTACCGCCTCGACGTTTTTCAAACTAGCCAAATATATCCGATACAGTCTAAAGTGTTTGTTATTCTGATGGATCGACTGATGAATCGATCGATTCGGGTCACGCGAAAACCAAGCTGAAATCCACAGGTAAAACGATTCACAAATAATACATTGGCGCGCAGCTCTTTACCGTTTTCCCGTTGTTTCAGCGAACTTTATCGAAAAGTTTCCAAACGGTTCGCCCTAATTGATCAATTGTATTCTTTCTGGACTATCTTCATCTTCGGATTTAAATTTGCTAACTTGTAAATTACAAAGGAAATTTACAAAACTGACTCCTTGAAATTTCGATTAAAAGTGATTTACTGTTTAACCGGTTGCTCGTTATTTCACGTGAGATTCACAGAAAATACATTTTTCGCAGTTTGTCTTTGATGTTTCCAAGCGTAATCAAGTAAGAAGCTAATTCGAAATGTGAAACGCGTTAATTTCTATGGGCGAAATTGTAAATTTACAAGTTCTCTCCGAAGCGAGCAATTATTCACACCGCGGTGCATATTTCCGCAAAACACGTAGCCTCTCGTGTTTTCTGTTCGAATATGAAGAGAAGCGCGACGTCTTATTTAAATGCAAAGGGAACTTTCTAATGAGAAAATTAGTCGAGCAGCACGTGGTCGACAGGCAGCCGCACAGAAATTTCATGAAACGCGGAAAGTAAATATGAAACCTCGCTTGTTCGCTCGAAAATTTTCTTCCTGTTGAATGCATTTCTCAAATGTACACTATGCAAACATGCATGTGCGTACAGAGTGTTTGTAAGTATTGAAAGCACAACCAAAAACAGGATAAAACTACATAAAAGAATTGATCAAAAACGAAGAATAAATTTTTTTCATTTAAGATTTTATTTTCAAGAGAGTTTGAAAAAATTATCAACATATACTTTGTACTTGAAGTTAACTGATTAAGTCTAAATAATGAGTAGAAAATTATTCTACTTGTGTGACAATAAGTCAAAAGTGTAAAATACAATTTTCTTCACAAGACGCTTCAATTTAAAAATTTAACATATATAAACTCTATTTTCTTGAAAATGGGGGCTTAAGCAGAAAAATTTTATTTTAAACTTTTTACCTATTTTCGCAAAACAATTTCCTATTGACTAGTTATTTGTATACAGTCGAAATTAGCGAAATTCAAATATATCTAGCAAATTTTCTTGAAAATGATAACTTGAATGAAAAAATTTTATTCTCTATTTTTAATATATTTTTTCACTCCTTCTTCAATTGTGTTTTAAAATTCTCACTAAAACTATTGAACGTGGTTCGTTAGCTAGAATCTCGATTTTCGTTGCGTCTAATTACATGTGTTGATAGTTCATATGTGTTGATAGAGATAAAATCAAGCCAAGGGAGTAAATCAGTGGAGCGCAATATGACGATTGAGATGCATGTTAGAAGCGAGACCGACAATGAAGAAAATTAAGCGTCACAAGGGGAAATAGTCCGTCGGTGGTCAGACAGTCGGCACGCGCGACACTAGCAGTAGCAACTATGAACTGCAACGCGATAACGCCGCCTGTGGCGTATTGTGTGCATTGTGCACAATTACGAAACTCGCGGCAAATCCACGAGCCTCCTCTCTGGCGATACGTCACGCGACGTAAATAATCGCAGATGCTACTCGACGCGTGGCAACGTAACGTAGCACTCGATGTCGCTCGATGCCGCGCCACGCGAGTAACTACAATTGTTGGCTGGAAGCGAAGCCGTCGCTTCCAGGGAAAACCTAATTTTCACCAGTGACGCGCGGCTCAACGCTCCGATACGACTGGTACAACCAACCTTCGCTTCGCGTTTAATTGAAACATAATGGGAGAAAGAGCAAAAATACGAGCAAGAATTGAATTGTTGATCAGAGAATCAACTAAACTGCTTCAAATATATTCTTTCATTCGTCGTCTCTTCTCTGTTTCTTTTTCTCGATTTCAATTCGATCACATTCCCAAACGAATTACAATCGCTTCGTTTCTCGCCCATATTTTAACTGCTGAACGTTCCTTCTCATTTTGACAGCAATTGGTTGTCTTGTCAATGGAAACAAAAGTATTTTCGCTACCACTTTACCTTAAAACTTTCCGCTTTCGCATATTTCACGTTCGAAGTATCACGGCTCGAGCAACTTCTCTCAAAATCCATTTTTATACTCTGTATGGTTAATTTTCACTGGTCGTAATTTTCGAAGAAAGTCGGTTTTGTCTCGATTTCTTAGATCGTTGGCCGGAGAATCGAAACGAATGAAGAAACAAGACTAGACCAAGAGAGGCTACGAAAGAAGAATATTCCTCGTGTATTATGTAACGTTTACATTTTCCACGTGCATTGCACGAAAGATAAAATCCCGGCGGGCGGCGCTGTTGTTACCCGGAGCTCGCGACAGTTCTAATTTATTACAACGTAAATGTAACAATTATTAGGAATACGTGGCGGATGAAAGAATAACGTCTTACAGCGATGAACGCTGCGAGAGAAACAACAATGAAAAACGAGTAGTCTCACTGTAGGAGTATTTTCTCTTCTTCCGTGTCGGTGGATTTTTGGTTCGTATCGTGTTCGACGAACGAAAAAAGAAAAAGGAAAAGAAGAAGCGGGGAAAGCACCGCATTTGTTATGTATTCGCATGTTGGTCAAAGTTCAGAACAGCTTTGTGAAATCCGAGAATTAACGTTGAAAAATGGTTTCACGCGTGATAGTTGTAAAGCTACCAGGAGAAATAATCCTATGCGTTAAAATTTTTTCAGCGAGCTGCGATTTCTTGGAGATGAGCGGCGATCGTTATGTTCTCCGCAAAATGAACAACTTTGATAAAAAAAAAAAAATTGCGCGTTGTTAACCGAAATATCTAATCGCGAGGAATGTTCGAGCTCGATAATAAAGCGAGTTACTGAAACTCTGGTAAAGCGCAAGGTGAAAAGGACGTTTGAAAGAAACGTTGTACTCTCTGGTTAGAAGAACGTTTTCTTAGAACAGAAATTTCCTTCACTAGAAAGCAGTTTCAGCAGGAAATTTACGAGCGGGTGTTGTGCAATCACGGCCTCGTCCATAACCTTGCACAATGGAATCGTGATTGTGTAACCTGACTGTGTCTCTGCTTATCTCACTATTGCGCGAGAAAAACTTCTTTTAGTCAAAATACTCTATAGAAAAGGGAAAAAACCAAGATAACATATTATAAGTAAATATTGTTACATAAAATACAATGGCACCTTCACCTTTTATCAGCTTGGTTTGTAAGATGATTCTGATCCATGTGAGAAAATTCAAAGCGAAAAAATGAAAGTTCAAAACGGAAGTTCAAAAATTAAAGTTCATAAATTCAACTGTTTGGTTGACAGATCTGAATTATAATAGATAACAATTGTTGCGAGATAAAAGAGATCTCTCGCAATACTCGAATTATCTCTCGTAATATTGTCCCTAAATTTCCCGTTTAAACGTCCCTAAACTTCGAGCATCTACTTGGAATCGACATTTGTTCGAATTCGACATCACGATGGCAACAAAACACGTAAAATCGACTGATTTGGAGAGTTCTCGACCGTTCGTTCAATGATGTCGTAAAAAACTATTTCACTTTTTGCTTACAGAATATCTCTATTGATAAACTGATTATGCGTAACATACGATGAGATAACAAGTTGATGAAATGACAGTAGCACATGTTATTAACGCAAAGATTTTTATAGGATAAAAGAAAAAAGTACAGAAATCAAATCCCTAACAAGAGCTACACGCACACACAGAATGAACCACGCAACTTGATCACCTTGCTTTATATCTCCGTTATTTTTGAAAATATGAAAAGACCTTGTTAACAAGACACCTTGTTATTTAATATAGATGAGGCCATAATGTGACAGTAACTGTTATTTTTGTACTTGGAGAAACACAAGATTATCTTCACCTCTTTGAATGAAAATATATTTTTTACTCCATTAATTGATGCAGTTCGACGTTCTCTACAAAAAATATCAATCTATGTAATGTTAAAAAGCTATTTTAATTTTGCAAAATCTATTATTGCATGAAAATCAAGGAAATATAGGGACAGTATTTTCTACGTAAAAATTTTATAAAATTAAATTTAAAATATCTACTAAATTAATAATTTTTTCGACATATATTTTTACGTTAATACATTTTTTTTATAGGATCGAGCTGCATCGACTAATGGAACAAAATATTGTTCCATTTAAAAAAGTGGAGACCTTAAAATGACTTTGTATATCTTTAGCTACAAAAAGCCTCTTATAAATCTCTATGTACTAAACAATTTTTGTTAACGAGGTTTTTTCATATCTTCAAAAATAACGAGATATTCAAGATGATCAAGGTAGGTGATTTACCCTACCTTTTTTACACATTATTTATTTTCACCTCGTTTCATCTCAA
This sequence comes from Tetragonisca angustula, assembly GCA_036937485.2. Taxonomy (NCBI): domain Eukaryota; kingdom Metazoa; phylum Arthropoda; class Insecta; order Hymenoptera; family Apidae; genus Tetragonisca; species Tetragonisca angustula. Next base: position 830,399 of record JAWNGG020000060.1, on the reverse strand, counting down.
CTATATTCTACTCAAGGCAAGTGGATTGAAGGCGAATCGATTGAACTCGACTTTTCGTACAAATGAAATTTCCCTGTAGATCGATCAAAACACGCTGGTAACGCGTAAAATAGTCGATTTAATGGACTGTGTAGGTATTTGCGTGCACCACTTGGAACACGACTGTTCCCTCGATAAAAACACCAACGTAGAACGTTCTGTTTTCCACCTGAAAATTGTCACAGGACTGTGCTTTTTTCGTGGACAAAACAACACATGGTAATCGAGCAAATGAAAACTCGTCGAGCGAACGAAAGAAACGACGTGGGACGGAACGGAAGCAGGACAGTCCGAGTGGATATTCGATCGCATTCGTCGCATAGCGCGTGTTTCAACGGGAAAGCGAAGAGGAAAGCAAAGCCAAAAAAAAGAGGGGAGGGAGAAAGGCAAAGAGAAGAAAAAAATACGAAAAAGGAAGAGGGATGCTGCTGTTTCGTTGCCATTTCCATGGAAATTGAGCACTTCGAAAGCTAGCAGCTCCCCAACTAGCTTCGAGTTACTCGACAACTCGATCCGCGTTTTACTCGTGACGGACTAGCTTGAATCTGGATCCAAAGATCTCAAAAAAGGCCAGAGAAAAATTAAGAATCATCAGCACTTGAAGATAATATTACAGCGATGTATAATCGATCGTGATTTCGAGGTAACAAGAAAATCGATAGTTCGTGTCTCCGGTTTAGGTCGGTTCCTTTCTTTTCTATAAAAACTTCCGCAAAGACGACAATACTAACGTTCCCCAACGGTGCCTGGTTTGTTGTCCTACATCAAAAAGCTTTCAACAGCTTTTAACGAGTTTTATTAATTTCAACATTAATGCAAAATCGAATCAGAAGACTTTGTCCTAACGTGTGTCCAGCTTTACAAAAATTAAGTTAGTCCTTCGGCGATATAGTAGGATTATGTTGTGAAAGTATCTCGGCAATGAACAGATATTTTGAAAAGATGTAAGATGCACGTGCATGCATTTCTTTGTATCTGGAAAAGGAAAGGAAAATTGTTCGATGATATTCTCGGCAGAAAAATTAAATAAAAATTTAGTAAACTATTTATTCCACGCACGCAATCCATCGACACGAATTTTTAAAAGTTCGCATTCAGAATCATTCCACTATACTCCGGCCGTTGAATCAAAAGGAACGAAAGGAAACGAATTGCTCATGGAAGATTGTTGTGTTTTCAAAAAGTGATGCAAGTCTGCTTTGTTTTAGATTCGAGTTTCCAAGTTCGAACCTCGGCTTGATTGAAATTTGAAAATACGAATTTGCCTCTCGACCAAACTCCTCGAAAGTGAGCAACAGTTAATTCCAGTTTGTAGATAATGATGCCAACATTCTGTACACGTCTAGAAATAAGGACTAATTAATCAGATAATCGAAAATCTTTATCATCAGTAAACAAAACTTCGAATCGAGTAAAATCCTTTTATTAGATGTACGTAAATTTCATTTCACGTCCATCTCTGTCATTCTTTTTTTTTTCATGAGTTCCATTTTTAAAATTGATCGTAATCGTGCAATTATTCAAAATTTCGTGTTCAATTTTTACGTTGTGCCATAAATTTTTCAATAAATCTTATGCATCTTAAACAAGTGCTATCTATTAATCTATTTCTAGTAGGTTTTTTCTGGGATATGTATTATGCAACGCGTACAATAAATTAAAATAGGAACTCGAATACGATTTCGTGATAGAAACCGTTCAATTCTAATCGGAATATGTACAACAATCGCAATGTAATGGAAGATCGATAAGAGACGCTTGACAATAACAGAAAATTCAAAAATTAAACAGTGTAGAAGTCGAAGAAGCAAAATTACAAACTCAAAAATCAATCGATAATCGAATGAGAGGAAAAATGAAAGGCAGATTATGATTCGAGAAATATAGAGACGTGAAGTGTGTACGATTTAACAGAAAAATATAAGTATACGCGATACAACAAGTATCAGTGAGATGCGTCCAAGGAATTTCAAAACAGAAAAATTATTCTTGGAGAAAACTGCAACACCATCCCATATAACATTATTGCTCTCCAACTGAAAGCATAAATTCTCTCTCGAGATATCATCCCCAGGGATACGTCGCTTTCAGCTTACCAATCTCTCAATTTCCAGATAAATATTCGATCGCGATTGTCGCGAGAATCAGAAGAAACGAATAGATAAAGGTATTTCATTCGAGATGAATGTGGAAAAAAATTTCAGATACGCAGTTGCCAATCACAGTGTTAAATTTAATAGAACGATAACAATGAGTCATAAATCGTAAAAAAATGTATATAAAGCCGGTGGTATTCGTTTGAATTACAAAATTTCCACGTACATATCGATTTAATATAGTACCACAGAGAATAGCGAGAACAAGAGGCTGATAAATGATACCGTGGTAAATTAACCTTTCAAAGGTTCGCCGAAAATAAAGGTGTAATGCGGAAAGCTATAGGGCAGAAACTGAACAACCTTTCAAAAGAGATTTCGAGTTGATTAGCGAGCAGGATCCTAATTAAGTAAGTTAACGCAATTACCATGCAGCCAACCACAGCGTTCGTAAGTCGGAAGCCGGTTCGTTAGCTACTTTTGAAGTAACGCCTGTCTCGGCTCGCCGAATTTACGAATAATGTTCGCCCCGCGTAAATTTTCAGCTCGACCGAATGCAAAATGCCCTACCATATCACCCGCATCCTTCCTTCCATCAGTCGGGGAAAATTTCCCTTGCATTTATATTATGTCTATGTACTGTGTCTAATTCGCACGAACTAAATGTACAATTTTACGCGCGTTTGAAAATATTTCGCTAAAGCTAAAGTACGTCACAAGGGGAAATTTTGTAGCTAACTTCAATCAAGGTGGTAATCTAATAGGAGTGGCGTTCTATTTCTGCGCTACTATAATGTTTAAAACGTTGTAGCCGATAATCGCTTTTCCACAAAGATATTCCAATCGTTTTTACCTCGCAACTCGTTCTTTCGCCAACTACCACCCAAAGATTCCACTTTGCTCGTTTAGCCAACTTTGGTTTTCTCGAACAAAGTTTTAAAGCTTTTTTACTTTAATTTTGGGATTAAAGAGATTCCGCGAATATTAGCCACGTGATGACGAAATAGCAGCACCTTGACTACGTTGTACACTTGTTTGATTAAAAGTAAATGAAATGAAATTCGCGAAAAGCGAAAGGTTCCATTGATTCGATCCTGTCGTGAACTACTGCGACAACACGAAACGTTTTTCGTCACCCAATGTTCCAAGCGTTTAATAATCCATAGCGATGTCGAATAAATTGGAATCGTAACTACGTTACAGAACACTTTCAAACAAATCGACAAAGCAAATTGTTTTTTATGGACGTACGCGCTCTCATCTCTTGTCAGCTACTATTGCTCCATCTCCACCTCTATCCGCTTAATCCGTCGGAATCACTTCTCTTGTCACCGATAAAAAATCTCGTTTCATGTCGTCGATTAACGTCCAGCAAAAATACAGAAGCACTGCTTTAATCGAGAACGCAACGAGATTTCCATTCGAAGGAGAGGTTCGTTCCATACTCTAACAGATGTTACAAATACAAGTAATCGGATCTCAGATACAAGATGAGGTTTCCTTTTATTATTGATGATTAAAAGAAAAAGGTATTAAACTTTGCTTTTAATACGTAATGTGTAATTGCGTGTTAAATATCAACGCTCTTTGAAGAAATTACATTTTTGTACAAGATATTCCTGCAATTAGAAAATATCTATCAAACACTTGATTTTGATTAAGCTTTAATCCTTTTATTTATTAACTGATACTTTTTATTTATCACAGTCAAAATACAAAATTTACATTAATAGATTTTAAAACTTTATTAATTATTTTTTTAAATACTTATATTTACAATAACTACAAAAAATATTGACACAATATTGTATTTAATTTATATCTCATATCATTAACTAATATTTTCATATGACTATAAAAATTCGATATTATGGAATGCAATGTAGAGCCGGATAAAAAAGAACTTCATTATTAAAATAGAGATATGTGCCAATATTTTTTTATAGTTTTTTAATTATTATATTTTATTTTATTTTGTTACGTAGACGTAGACAATTGTCGCAAATGATTTTAGAGATGTCGACGTTATTAGAACCGTAATATTGTTCGATGAAACAAAAGCATTCTCTGACAAAGCGAGAACCTTCTCCGATAAAATGAGAACATTTTCAACTCTTTAATGCAAATTAGAGCGAAAAAGGTTGAAAAAGAAATTGAATTCGGTAAATCTGATGAAATTCAACGGAAGTAGGACGTCGATCATAGAAAAGATAGAATAGGAGGGGTGGTGCATTTCAGTAACAACTCTATCGATAGTGTTGTCTGTCAATGATGTTGACGCATGAGCCACGTTATACAAGGATTATTGTCGTTACGCTATTAAGTACCGTATTCCGGCATGGAATTACAAATCCTCTACGCCACTAGATAACGAACATGACGAAATAATCCGTGCGTATAAGGTGTCGCGAGAAAAACGAGCTTGGCTGTGCTTTTGGACCGACGCCAAGCGCTTATTATTCCCTGAACTCGTTCCGTTTTAATTTCGGAGCTGGTACAACTGACGAAATTTGAAGTTCATTTAATAACACGATGAATGCTTGTTCGTCGCGTTCACGCGTGTATACTTTAAATGAAGCCATCAAATTCGTGTATATGCTGATACGACTAATCTATCTTGAATTTAATTCTTTCAAAAACTGTTTTTCGTTATAAAATAAAGTGAGAAACTAGTTGCCTTTTCCTTTCATTCGAAACTGCAAAATCAAACGACATGCAGTTTAAAAATTCTTTTTCACATTCATCTCAAAATGACGTTGCAAATTGACGTCTTTTCTTTACACCTAGTGACTTCTCGGAAATTTTAGAGATTTTTTTTATAGCAATTTTATTGCACTCTAAATGAAAAATGCACCGCGACATTAGAATAACTTAAAGTACAGGAGATTTGTTCTTAGTGTGTATACTTAGTATGTATTTAGAATATGTATGTATATATTTGTACTCGCTCGCGCACACTTGTTTCAAAACGAATTATATGCTAAATACATACACACATTAAACAGTCACACTAAACATTAAACACGTACACATGAAATATCAAACTGTATAACTTTCTAGTTGTACACCAAGAATTATTCTAATGCCAACAGCATACTTTTAATTTAAAGCTGAATGAAATAACGAAAAAGAATCGTACATTAAATTTTACAGGATCAGTATAAGATTTGATTTTTTAAATAGTGAATTTTGCCGTGAAAAAAATTTTACGGTGTTCGGAGAAACGTCTGAAATATTTAAAAAAAGAGAATATGTTCATTTTTCTACCCAATTCATGATGTACAAACATATCGTGGAAAAAAATTAACTATAAATTCTGAAAGTAGAGGATTCACGCTTTAATATGGATACAGATAAAATGTACGATTCTTCTACACAAAGTTATAAGAGAATTGAAAATTTTCGTTATAATTTACTAATTCTTTAATTCTGTGAAGTATTTATAAAAATATTGTATATTTTTATTGTGTATTTATAAAAAAAACTTTATAGATATTCGACCGATCAACTACGCCATCGTAAAGTAAATTAATATGTGCAACGATTATATTATTAGACATAATCTAGTTGTAAGTAATGACTGATCGCAACACGTGTAAAACACAGTGAAACACAGTTGTAGTTTATTAGAAAAGATCGAAAGGGATTTTAAGTAATTCGTGAATTAATTCATGGAAAATTCCAATTAGCAAATAAAAAATAAAAAACAACAATAAACAAAGTTCGATAATGGTCTCATTGACCCAGCATTCAGAAATAAAAACCGATCGATCCTTACGCGATCACCATTCGCAATATTTTTTCAATTGATTAACCAATGATATTACGAATACAGTTTCAAGTCGATTAGCAAGTAAGCTCTTTTATTATTTCTAAAAATATCAACGATTACATTCGTCGAGGCGATCTTTTTATCTTAAAGCGTGTCACCGTATCTCATTAAGTTCTGCCAGACTAACTGCTTAAAATACTTTCGTATAAGCTACTTCTGTATTGAAAAGCGGAACTCGAAACACCGAGACGCACATTTTATAATCGCTCTACTATCGTGGCTAACGATTACCAAGCTTCGATAATATCCTCGAAAATTCCACGATGGCAAAGATCTTGTATATAATTAAAGATATTGTAATTTATAACATAAATAAGTTTCTGCAGTAAGGATGAAAAAAAATAATTTTCGTGGCTCACCGTTCGCCTAAGGACAGTCCTAATGGTCTCGACTTCTTGTTTCGTCGGCCAACGGACATAGACCACACCACTGAGCAGAAGAACAAAAACGGTGATCCAAATCGTCCATGCCAGGACGTTCCTCGTCCTGGCAAGAAGCTTCTGGGCGGTCCGCGTCGAGATCACTTCTTGCGCAGGGATCTCGAGCTTCTGTGCTTTCCTAAGAATATCCTGCAGCCGTCTCTTAGCCTGCTCTACATCTGGCACTCCCATTTTCTTTATTTTTATCACGCCTCCACCCCGTTCCTCGATCTGTGCTTCGAGCTCTGATCTCGCAAGATGATGTTCTCCTCGATGGCACAATTCCGAATGGAGACGTTAAGAAAAGTATGGCTGCAAACACGCCTCGTATTGGGTCATCCTCGCGGTAATGGCCGATGCGTCGATTCTCTGAAAAATTTCATCCCGTTTTCATTTCCTTCCTAATTTCCATACCGTTCTTTGTGGTTCGAATTGAATTTCGTTAATGATCGATTTGAAACTGCCTCGAAACCTGCGCATCTTCCACAGATATCTTTTACTAGAAACCAGATGTATAAAACAGAGTATAAACAGAGTAAGATTTCGAGAATTTGAGAATTTGGTTATGTATTTCAATTTTCACGAGTATCATTCTTTCAGTTTTATAATTGATTGTATTATAACCTTATAACACTTTACCACGATACGTTTTACGACTCTATGAAATGTAGATATAAGCTACAAAATTATATAACTATGATTTCAAATTATATAACTATGATATCATAACTATTATCTTCGATTAGTTTTTCGAATTTACTCGGATTATAACTTTAACTGTTATTAGTAATGAGCTAGAACAAGTTGTCGAGCAAAAGTCGGTGGAAATTGGAGTTAGACGAACGATCCGATGGAAAACGACTCGGTCCCTTCCTCTCCTCTAATCGATTCTGAAATTATTCCCGGCGCACCGCGGTAATTACCTAATAATTGCAGAATCGATCCACCGATAGCACAACGATGCAGCGTAAGAGAGAAAGAGAGACGGTGGGAAAGAGAAGAAGCGAAAGTCCGCGAAAGTTCGACCTACTTTTCGCAAGGGATTCAGATGACAAAAGATTCGCTCGCGCGATGAACGCGATAACATTTTGCGACTAATTATTTTTCGTCGAATTCAGCAGCGGGATTTTTAATTATCAGAGTCGATACAGTGTCGATCATAGCAGCATCGAACGACCCAATTTTCCGGCAGAATGAACCGCTCAAAAACATTTCATCATCGAGAAAAACAGTACAGAAAACACTTAAATAAAATTGTTTCATCCACACTGCTTACGTTGTCTATTCAAGGAATTCAAGGAAGTCAATTCCGTCTTCTGGAAGAGCCGGTGGTTGAAATAAATTGCGAGAAGAAAAAAGAAACGGGAAATGATAGCCTGTTAAGCTGTGAATACAATCGAATATAGTGAAACGCGAAAATAAAAGTGAATCAAACTTGAATGATAACGAATGCAATTACTATCGTCCTTAGATGCGTGCTTCTACATAACAAATCTCGTTGCGCTAATTTTCTCTCGGTATGTAGAGACACGAAATCGCGCAGTTGCATTTGATATTCCATTTTTGTCCTAATTCCTAATTCACGTCAATTTCGATTTTCGTTACTTTCAACTTGAAAACGCCGGAAACTTGCGAGCAATAATTAATCTTCCGAATAATTCCACGAAAATTGCTGCTGCATCGACCTTGTACACGTACGCTTCAAATTTCCACCGAGAAAACTTTACCCACTCTTCTCTGAATTATATTCCAACATCCAGAGGAAAAAAAATCTTTTGTGAATCTTTCACAGAAGTTTCCGCGCCCAACCAAGTTTCCAGCGAAGAACGCTAAGAGGGAAGAGCAGTTTATCTTCCCGGAAGAACTTTTCTCTTGTGTGCCGAGGAAATACCCTTTCGATCAAACCGCGCCAACGAACCGCAACACCGTGAGAACGGTCTTCTCCATCAAGATTTTCCCCTTTCTCCGACTCCCGCCTTCTCACCCTCTCTCTTCTCTCTCTCTCTCTCTTTCTCACTGTTTCTCTCTTTTCTCTTTCTCTTTCATACATATAACCGAAATCATACCGATTATAGCATCGTACAATCGACGAAATAAGTTATGGATTCTTAATAAAATACAGATAAAAGGATTATTCAAAGGATTATTCTCAAACTTTCCGTTTAATCGAACTCGAATTAATTTTCAACGAGATTCCCTTTGTCAATTCTACTCGAGAGATGTCTTGTTCATCATGCTTCGTGCAAACCACACATCCGGTAGAATGAACCGAGCTTCGAGTCCGATTTAATTTACTTGATCGATTCCGGGAAAGCATTAATCTATAATTTGACATTGTTTTCGCGTTATATGTAGGAAGCGATGGAAAGAATATCAATTAAATTATTGCGGACATTGAACGTATTATGTTCAAAACGTCATGCATAAATCACCACGACAATTTTCTGTTGGAATGAAAATAATTGATCGACTACAATGAAGTATTTTTCCACTTTGAGCATGAGAGTTAATCGCGTATTAACGATTCAAACGCTCCACGTAATCCCAGTTCCAAGTCCAAAGTTATATTGTGCCATATAAAATGCTCAATCCAAATATACCTCGACATTTGCGCAATACGTTTCATTGCGAGTCTTGATAACCCATGAATATTTTCGCGATGTTAATTTTACCCAGTTGTTCGTTGAAGTAACGTTGATCAACCTTTCCTTCAAATTCATATTTACCATTTACTAGAATTTGCGACTAATACGCTTGTAATAATCTTCTTCGTTGGTGCAACGTTCAATCGATTAACAATGTAGAAATAATAGTATCGTAACATCGTTTACAAATATCAATGAGGATCGGGGGAAGCTGTCGGTCAATGCGTCTTAACAACTTACCAGTGATATTGTGATCCGTGCAGAGAGTGACAGTTTGATCTTGGGAGAGCGTGGAGGGGGCACGTTCTGTAATGAAACTGATAATGAAACTCCCAAGTGACCGTCGCTGATGGCCACAAAACTAGTTCACAGAGTAGAGCAGAAGACGTTGCGGAAGCGAGATACGTTGTCGCGTGTTTAAGGAGCCGTTCGTACCAACGGGATATCAACTAGATCGTTCATCTTCGCATAGATCCTTTTCGAACTCTGAACTCGTATCGTCGTCCCGTAGCGACAGTTTCGCCTGTTGGCAAAGAGAAACGAGTGGCGCGCAATACAACCGACGACACTTCACAGAAAACTAATCACGAATCGTTCGCCCTGGTTCAACTTGGTGACGATTTCCGTGACACGTTATCCGTCCTGATCTTGCGGAATTCCTGCCTTATAAAAGAATGCAGGAAAACAAGGTCATCGAACGATCGATCAATCGTAACCCGAGCGTAAACGGGCAAGGACTGACTGGCCTCGACAAAGGTAGCTGCCCTTATAGATATAAGACACGAGGCTGGCGCGTGCGCCATCGATAGTCGCGCATGCACGATTCGCGGTCGTTTCACTGCGCTTTCACGCTGCGGACCGACCTCTACGGGCTCCGACGGAAGAACATCCTTAAAGATCAAAGCAGATTGGCCGATCGGAGGGAAGAAGACAAGGATAGAAAATCGGTCGTTCGGTCAGAAAGCGACAGTGGTGAGGTGCACATACTGGTTCATACCCCGGGGAACGCGCTACGCTCTTAGTCGTTCGTTTTTTTCATTATCACCAGCAAACGATGAAAAAGTAATTTATACCTCGTTCGTTTAATTTCGATCCCGCGACCCGCGACTCTCTTAACGTCTCGTTTTATGCTTGGTCACGTTCACCCCTCTGTTTATCAATGTTTATCTATCGGGAGAAAATTTTTACATCGTCACGTGCCACGATATTATTACGCGTTACGAAATACGAGATGGGGAGGCATATGAAAAACTGCCGACTTATATAAATTGAGAATTATAAATCCGAACGTAACACATCACTCAATAAGTCTTTGGTCTAGCTAAGAAAAACAAACTTTTTTTTAGAAATTCGACTTTATTCGTCAACATACTCTCCTTCAAGAGTGATACATTCATTCCAACTCTCCTCTAACTTTTCGATGCCTTTTTCGTAGAACGATTTGTCTTTGATCTCAAAATAGACCTCAGTTTTGGCAATCACAACATGTCTATCAACAGTGTTGCCATATATGTGTCAGACTAAAGATTTATTGAGTGATGTGATAGATTCGTTATACATTCGATATACACCAAACAAAATCAATAATACTCGCGTAACGTATGAACGAGAAATCACGTAAAAGGAATATTTTTACAATGCGAATGTGTTTAAATACGCTTGGCTGATTTCACTGTTCGTCCAATCGAAGCGAAAATAATGGGATATCTTTTGATTTTTCCGGTTGAACTTACTCAGATATCGCCGAAAGCGCTTTGTCGTGCTTTCGTCCTCGTTCTTTCGATTTACGTATTATAGAGACCTGTTGCTGACGAATATTTACTACGTACTATGCTAAACTCAAAGTTCTTTCCAATTGAAGTGTCCCAAAATTTAAATGTTCTACCAAGTTGGGTGTCATTGAATACAGGTACGTCCATTCAAACTACATTGAAAATCGATAAAACTGACGATGTTGCTCTTACTACCGAAGAATGTCAATTTTAATCAACTAACTTTCGTAATGAATATGGTAATTTAATTTGTTACGAGGAAGAAGGAAGGCGATTGAAGATTTAGAAAATGATGATCGAACGCTCCCGAAACGGCATAACGCGATGTGTTAAGAACGTTTTGAGAAAAGAGAAATGAAAAAGTAAACGTTTAGAATTTATTCGAGAGATGAATCATGATAATACGAAGGGGCAAATATAGTCAAATTTCACAATATGTCAGAAAAAAGAAAAAGGAAGCTTTGTCTTACATGAAAAAAATTTTGTACATTGTAACGCCGCTGATCTGAATTTACATATGTTTATAGTTGGATGATTTGCTTACTTAAGAGCAAAATGAGCGGCAATGTATTCGAAATGTTTCTGTCAACCACGCGTCGCATTCACCTGTCTTTCTTTTCATAAACGTTTATTTGAAATTCCTTCAGGAGCTTGATGGAAAATCGATGAAAGTTAATAAGATTAAAAGACCTGCCGCTTGCAACAAAGAGAAGCAATTAGCTCGTTTCAGCGAGCTTTAATGGCATCGATAATATACAATACAAACATTTTCCACGAAACTTCGTTGATTAACTGTTCCTTCTTGCATTTTCACTCAAACTTTAGTATGACTCTCTATAAAAAAAAAAGAAAATAAATTTTAAAAGAAATCATAAAAGAAAGATATAAATAAAACTAAAATATTTCTACAAGAATTACGTAAACGATTGGGAAAAAATAAACTATTAAAATAAAAATGAATAACAGAATAATTTCTCGTGAGAAATTTATGTTCATAGCAACACGTAGTTAGCTGGGTGTCGTTATCGTTCTTTCCGGTTCATTCAGTAGGTACAATTATTTTTCTTCAGAAGGGGCAATCGCAGCGATAAGTAGTGCAAATCAAACAAGGGGAAAATAATAGAAGCGACGCGTTATGCCAAATTAATATCAAGTTCTTCGGTCTGTGCAATCATCCGGCAAGATAACAAGATTGTTAATTAACGAACAGAATTTTCTGTTCCGGCAAACTCAAATGCCACGTAACAAAGTAACAAGTTGAGAATACGACAAATAAACGAAACATCTGAACGAAAGATACTCACCTATGTTAGATAAGAAATTTAAACTGTCTCTTAATTAGAGGAAAGAGTAGGATAAAAAGAAAAAGAAGAATAAAAGGTAACAAGATATTTAATTTGATAGAAATCTTACGATGCATTTGTATTTATTACTGTACTTTTGTTCCGTTACTGTTACCCAATGTACCATAGTAAGAAATATCATGCTGAAAAATCTATAGACAGTATTTAGTGATGGGATCAAGCACTAATTCGAACCCTTAATAAATACTTGTGAAAATGTATTGAAGCAATCGAAATTTTGTTGATCATATGTGTTACATCTCAACTCGCCAGACGACGATAAAACAATAGCGAACGTTATTGTTTAGCCGAGATGCGTATCAGGATGCAACCCTTTTGTCCAACCGGTGCGTACGAATATCCCGATTCGGGATCCACGGTGTAGTTTGCAGACTGGAGCGCCTTCAGAACAGGCTCATAGTTCGCACGCGACACGTTCGCGGTGTTAAGCAGTCGGCTCGACTTTGAAGGAAATGATGAGAAAAACACCTGAGTAAATGTAACTATGTATATCGACAAATAATGATTCCAAGATACAAGAACAGAAAAATACTTACTGAAACACTTTATAATCAATTATGGCAATTTCGCTGCCGATGCAAGTCTGTTTTATCTCCTTTCGTCCGTGAATCCTAGCCAATCATTTCAAACTATAGTTCGTTTGAATTCCTTGAGGTCAGTTAGAATTATGTACTTTGGGGCCTCGACCGAACGATAGATGCTAATCGTTCCTGGAGAACACCAAACATAACAGGCTCATGGGTCGACAGCCAGGAATGAAAACAATAGGTGCGAGACAACACGATACAACAACGTGATAGCTCGTGGCAAACTTTAGGATTTCTTATCTGCATGAAAAAGTGATCCGTTGCCTTTGGCTTATTATAATTAAAAATAATAAAGTAATAAATTTCTTCATGCGGACAAGAAGTCCAAATCGTCTCTTTTTTCCCTAGATTCTAGAAGCAATTACATAACGTTTTTTACATTGCGTATGTTTCTCGAACATAAACGCATTGGTGCAGAATGTCGGGATTGCATCTCCGAATGTAGACACGCCACGATAACTTTGGGCCTAACTAAACGTCGGACGTCACAATATGTGAACTTTTTATTTTTATGAGTACTTTAACAAGTGCCTATACTCAAATAAAGTCAAGTAAATTACATGAAACACATTTAATGTTTACAATTACACTTTCAATCCGTATGAATAAGTGTTTTACAATGGACCGATTGTACATAAGAAATGAAAAATTATTAAGTTAATACGATTACTAAAAATAATATAATAATACTATCTTTTAATTATACTTTATACACGTATTTATTGCATTATTACAATTATTATTAGTTACTAACATAACTATTCAAAAGATGTAATTGATTTAGAAATTTTTCCTTTAGTATTGCCATGATTTTAATAATTTTCCATTAAGGAGATAATACTTTTCGAAGAATTTGGATAAAACAATGAATCCACTATTTTTCTCCAGTCGATAAAGATCGAAGATCAATTGATACTAAATCTATAATTAAATAATCTATTTTTAATTTTCTAGAATTATTATTGTGGTAGTGGTTGCCATAGATGTGTGAAAATAGATGATGTTTGTATGGAAGGATGAGTGTGGCGAGAGTGAGAATGTAAGAGTGGTGTGGTGTGATCTGAGTGTTTGAGAGATTCCAGGGCAAAAAAAAGAACGACTGAGAGAGATGTATGCGAGAACAGTTGAGCGCGAGCATGGTGACGAAAAAACAAATGTGATCGGGAAGATGCCCAGTCGAGAGTTGGATAGACGAGAGTGTAGCAGAGTATGAGAGTTGAAACAGAGTGTGGGAGTTAAATATATGTATTTTGTAATTTCTATTAAATCTATCTCCAACTTAGTGTGTCGACTTTATCAGTCGATCCACTAACAAATGGTAGCAGAGCTCCGTGGTTGCTGATAACGTTTTTCCAAAAAATATTCGTGAAGGTGAATAAAAAGGTGCAAAAATGGCCGATGCGTGGAATATTGCGAGCGTTGAACCGTTTGACGATTCAAACTACTTTATGTGGAAAGAAAAAATAGAGAGAATCCTACGATCGAAACGATTGTGGAAAAAGGTGATTGGTGTAAAACCGTTGGAAGAACCAATCGTAGGAGAAGCAAATTATGAAGAAAAACTAAAAATTTGGGATGAGTGGGATGATAACAATTACGCAGCTAGGACCATTATGATTAATACAATGAGTAAGGCACAATTACTAAGGTATAATAGCATAAAAAGTGCCGATAAATTATGGTCAAAGATCAAGCAAGATATGGCTGCCGAAACAGAAGAATTGAAAGCAAGATCACTTAATGAACTTTCGAATATCAAGATGGCGAAAGACGAAACAGTTGACGGTTTTATAAACAGGGCGGAAGCCTTAAAGAACCAATGTATGCAACTTGGAAGAGACGTTGAGGAATATGAATTAAAAATGTATATATTACGAGGGGTTCGATCAGAATATGATCCGAACGTGAGAGTACTCGAATCACAGAGGAATATATCAGTGAATGATATAAGATTCGCGTTAAAACAGGAGGAACTCAGAAGAATGAAGAGAAAGGAAGAAAAAACGAGCAGAGAATACGAAGCAGTGAGGGAGCTAGAACTGATGGTAATTGCTACAACTGTGGCATCAAAGGGCACTTGGCAGCTGATTGTAACCGAAAAAAAAAAATGCTTCAACTATCAGGGATTTAATCACATTGCGGCGAATTGCCGTGAACGGAAGAGAAACGCTCCACCAATGAGAAGAGGATCAGGAGAAAATTTTCAGGGTGGATATCGTGGGCGAAATGCGAGACGACATTGTGGAAGGGATGAATCCACGTTGAACACGCGTGAAGAAGCGGTGCTGAGAGTAAGCGAAATTCCAAAAAAGGACAAACTGTATGAAGTACGTGAGATGAATGAGGATGCTATGCATGTACGTGAGAATGATAATTACCGTATATGGCTGTTAGATTCAGGGTCTACGAGTCACATGACTCATGATGAATTAATTTGTAATGATTTTGTTCAAGAAAAAAGGCGAATTAGTATGGCAGATAAGGAAGGAAAGGTATTAACCTCAAAGGGAATTGGTAATGTCATTGTGAGACAGGCGTCCAGAAATAATAATGTAAAATTGGAGAATGTATTGTGTGTGCCAGAGCTAAATTCGAATTTACTTTCAGTGGCGAAGATAACTGATCATGGGTATGATGTAAATTTCAATAAGTAATAGTGTATAATAAGTCGAACGGAATTCAAATGACAACGGTAAGAGTGCAAGATGCATATTATGTAAGGACATCCATAACCCACGAGAAGACTGCGGCAATGTCGACGAATGATGATGTATGGCACAAACGATTAGGACATGCAAATAAAGAAATCATAAAAGAAATGAGAAGAAAAAATCTGGCATTAGGTATGGAAAGCACGTGGAAAAAGGTATGTGAATCATGTGTGGAAGGAAAAGCATGTAAGAAGTCACATCCGCGACATGATGCGAGGAGAACACAGCGTATTATGGAATTGTGGCATACAGACTTGATAGGTCCAATCAAACCCTCATCTTATGGTAAGAAAAAGTACATATTAAGTATAATCGACGATTTTTCGAGAATGATGTTTATACAGTTACTAGAGGATAAAAGTGAAGCAGCTGAAGAATTAAAAAGAATAATAATATTAAAAGAAAATCAAACGGAGCAACGATTGAAGAGAATTAGGTCAGACAACGGTGGAGAATATCTTGGAAGAAACTTAAAAAATTGGTTTGATTCGAAAGGAATTAAGCACGAGCTAAGTCTCCCAATGACTCCTGAATGTAATGGAATTGCTGAAAGCGCGAATAGAACGATCATTGAAACGAGTAGGACAATGTTGGCTGATTCTAAATTGAACCTTGAGTTTTGGGGAGAAGCAACGAATACAGCAGTATATATTCGAAACCGGGTAAAATCGCGAGTACATGAGAAAACACTATACGAGATCTGGTACGAAAAACAACCTAACATAAAGCACATGAGACGATTTGGTTGCACAGCCTATTTACTAAGGAAAGGAGGCAACAAAAGGAAATTCGACACAAAAACAATAAAAGGGATCTTTATGGGATATAACGAAAATAATACTTATCGGATATACATACCAGAAACAAGAAACATAAAGTGCGACTGCGATGAAAAATTTGATGAGGAGAGAAACGGATCAGACTTGCTACGCTACGGAGAAGGTAATAATGTTAATGATGATAAAAATGAAGAACCAATTGCCATAAGTTTAGATGTCGAGAATGTCGATGAAGACGATAACGAAGAAGAAATTGAAGAAGAGAGAGAATTAAGAATTGAGATGGATGAAAGAATCAGTGAGGAAGAAAACAGCGACTGTGAAGATGCGAGGATTGAATTTTTAAACAATGAAGGTGCTAAAGAAGAAGAAAACATTGAAAATCAAGAGGTAAATATAGAGCAAGAGGAACCAACAACAAGTAGAAAAGTAAGAAGACCAAAAAATCTAACGAAAGAAGCGATAATAGTGAATAAATCTCTAAGAAAACAAGAACAAGAAAAATTGGATGAACAGAGAAACGTGAGAAGATCAACGAGGATAAGAAACCAGAGGGCAATGAGAAGTGTCGATAAAAAAATTCCTACTACAGTAACAGAAGCAAAACGGTCACAATGGGACAAATGGAGAGAAGCAATGAAGAATGAATTAGAATCGTTGCAAAGACATCAGGTATGGGATTTGGTGAATCGACCCAAGAATAAAAAGGTAATAAAATACAAATTGGAAGAAAGGAATAATGTGTAGCACTGATGCCTCATGGGACAGCACTGCGGATGCAAAATCCTTCAGTGGTATTCTTATTTATCGAAATGGGGACCTTGTGCATTGGAGGAGTAGGAAACAGGCGACAGTTGCTCTATTTTCTACAGAAAGTGAGTTGGAAGCGATGATGGAAGGATTAAAAGAAATATCGTGGATGAGTGATTTATTAAATGAAATCGGAATGCCGTGTGAATACAAACAATTAAAGTGCGATAATTTGAACGCGGTAAAATTAGCGAACGAAGCAAACTTTAAAACAAAGATGAAACTTTTAAATAGGAAGTGTTATTTTATTAGAGAGACTGTCTACAATTATTCAGTGAGAGTAACACATGTACCTAATGAAAGTATGGATGCGGATTGTATGACAAAAGCATTGAGTGGACCCGCTCTATTAAGAAATGTTAATAATTTTATGTGTGTAAATATCTATGGAACCAAGGGGCGAGAGTGAGAGTATAAGAATGGTGTGGTGTGATCTGAGTGTTTGAGATATTCCAGGACAGAAGAAAGAACGAATGAGAGAGATGTATGCGAGAACAGTTGAACAGAAAAAAAACGACTTTTATGTGAAATATTTTTATATATTTAACTTTAACTTTGTACAATATTTTTATATATTTAACTTTAACTGTAAACATTGTAATTGAAATGAAATTAATGAAATATCTTCGTCGAAAATATTTTCGAGATAGTTTTCTATGAAATATTAACGTTTTCCTTTCTTCCAGACATATCATGAATTTTTGTATGTTCAATTAAATTAATAGTACATTTATTATTCATACATTAGTACATTTATTATTATTTTTCATTTCTTAGAGCACATATTACACTCAGCATAAATTTTGAGATTCTGAATAATAATCTCACAAGAACGATTCCGCATATTTGCTGTCCTTTGATGTCGAAATGTTTGTAGTGAAAATGCACTACTTCGTACAATAGTCAAATGATGAATGATAAACTAATGGGAACGTATAAATTAACACTTAAACCGTCGGACTCGTTTTAAGGTATAATACATAGATTGACAGTAAAGGGCTCAACTCTATATATTTTAAATGTGTTTATATGTGTTTTAAATACTCTTCATATGTTTTAAATATCTCTTCTATCTCTGAAATCGCGGTATAAAGTTATATTATTGAATTCATTTAGCTTCTGTCTTTAATTAAATATTGAGTCTTATATAAAATTTATTTTTACTTTGTTATATATTCCTCTCATAATTTTATAATACAATCGATATAGAAAGTGTCGAAAAAAAAGAAAAAAAATATATATATATATATTAGGAATGAACATTGAATATAATTTTTAAAAAATCGAAAGTTAAAAACAAGAAAATTTATTATTATATGCATTTAAACATGAATAATTAGGCAATTTAATAAGTTAAACTTTTTATCAAGATTACGTATAATTTCTGAATAGAAGTTTCAAGTTCAACAAGGGTTATCTTATTTTATTTTACAAAACTCGTAAATGTTGTGGCGCTTTAGATGAAGTTTCCAACAAATTAGCCGGCTTAAGTGTTTAAGTGTTAAAAGAATACAAGAAGAAGAAGGAGAAGAATCTATTCATATATACATGCATATACTCATTGATTCATTCATAGGTACAAATGATAGTTAATTTTAACACCTAGATTTCGATATTCCAAATACCTTATAAATACATATAATTAAACATTATCTCTCACAAGTGCTATATTATATCTTGTATACTTGTATAGGAATAAATGAATTTTTTTTAATTAGATTTAACTTGGTTTTATGAATACATATTGAATTTGATCTCGCCACTATACCTACCACTATACCACTGTACCTACAGTAAGGAGCAAAATTGAATTAATAACAAAAATTTGCTGTTCATACGCATATGCATACATATCTTGTGGGGGTGTATGACAGGAGATGGTGCTGGCCTATTACACAAAATTGAAAGGATTATGAATCAATATATGTATAAAGATATTTTAAAAGAACATTTGCCAAATTGTATGCAAGATATGCTCTTCGCTGTAGAAAAAAATCGCTTTTCAACATGATGACCCGAAACATTAAGCGAAAAGTGTAACTAATTGACTGATTACTCAGGCATTTTCGATATTACAATTAGATTGGCCTGCACAAAACTCCGACCTAAACCCATTGAGAATCTATGGGGTATATTGAAAAAAAAATTCAGAACGCATGTAAATCTCCTCCTAGCTCATTATTGGAACTAAATGCCTGATTTCTGCTCAAGACTGTATGAACGTGTGCCAAGAAGTATTAGAGCTATTATCGAAGCAAATGGCTTATAGACAAAATATTAAAATATGATAAAGATTGTAAATCTGACTGAAATGAAACAATTGTGGTGCAAAATTGATTCTGTGTGTTTTAATTTTTTCAGCCAGGAAGAAACCTTATCTTAAAAGTTAAAAAATAGCTTCAGTTTTCTAAAACTATAAAGAATGAGATAGTCAAGTTTATTTTCATGTTTTTATACTTCATTTAACAACAAAAAATATTTTTTTTTAATTTTTTTTTTTGATTCAATTTTGCTTCTTGCTGTATATCATGATTCATTACTTGATTCGACTGTTCCGAATATTGATGAATATTGAAAAAGTGATTCGCTGTAAAGAAATATATATTTAACACGCTATCTTTTGAACAAGTTTGAATATTTTTGCATATTGAGTTTCATCAATTGGAATGGAGAGTTAATGGAGAGCCAACTAATATTGAAGAGTTGCGTTTGTAAGTATCAATAATCAAATTTAGAAATGAATATGGATATTATTGATAATTATTTACGAATTTCGATTTGGTATCAGTACATATCAAAGACAAAAATAAAATGCTCAATATCTCTTTGGTTGTTATTCAAAAATATCAGTACTCAATTGATGCCTAATGAAAGTATCGATGTTTATTTGATACCTACGGAATATCGATATCTATTTGATACTTACACGAAATATCGATACCTATTGAACCGAGAATTTAGAATCTTAAATATATAGTAGAGTTTAATTTACTTATGGATTCATGGAGAAGAAAGTCTAACTGATTCAATTTATGCAATTCTTGGAAGAGAAAAAGTTCGGTAACGACAATTCTGAATTGTTTATTACGTTATACATAGCACTGAAAAGGACTAATGCTTCCGAAAAGAATAATAAGTAAGTGTTTCATACGCTCACATTTTGATTTAAATTGGATTAGCAATTTATAAATTGTTTGAATTAGTAATTTATGAATTACAATTCATAAATTATTATTTAAATATTATTTATTAGCAAACTTATAGGATAAACCGTAAACATTTAGTGTAAAAAGATATAACTAATAAACTAGAATAAAAATAATAATAAATTTAGGAATAAATATAATAATAAATTTAAAAATAGTATAATAATGAAACATATATTATAATATGATACAATATAATGTAATATAATATAATGTAATACGACATAATAAAATAAAGTATACTATAACATAACATAACATATAATGAGAATTACATTTTTTATTTATTTTATAATCAATAATATCTAATAATTAAAATTGATAAAGAAATTACCCATATTATCTTTCAAGATAATGAAAACAAAATAATAAAACGAAAATTCACCTTATTATCTTTTAATCTATTTCTTTTCTTATTTATTAATCCAGTTTTTAAAAAATGCGTACAACACATATAGAACTTGCTACAACGCAGAAATATTTCCTTATAAATTCTTTTAGTATAAAATATTTTTCTAATATTTTATAAGTATAAAATCTTAGTCTTAGTATAAAATCTTCTTTCTAATAAAAAAGAGGATCTGTTTTTCTAGGTAAACAATTTCCTTAAAATAATTGTCCAACTGAAATTCAATGTTATTATGATTCAATGAATTGTCATATTTTCCTGCAACATAATTATTAAATAGAATTTTCGAAAAAATTAGATTGTTCGTCTGTTTTTGGAAATTAATTGATCTGAATGTCTTAATTAGATTAGCTTTCAATGTTTTAAAATTTATATTATTCGAAAAAGATAAATCGCTAAATCACGGAATTAAAATAGTGGCATTTGTATAAACGTCTTACGTCCTTCACAAAAATATTTTATTATATTTTAGATATTGCATTTTAGATATGTCCTTCGTCTTCATCTAAAGAAAATATCCCGAAATAAATATGTAATTGTTTCTTGATCATTAATACTTTAAAAGTATAGTGACAATCTTTTGTGCACTGATTTCTTCAGTTGCAAATAGAAATGGTTTTATAATTGGCAAAAGTTTTGCTAACAAATCCCATTTGGTATCATTGTCAATGTAGGGAAACTAATCTTTATGGATAATATCGTAACTATAATTTTTGTTCATTTAATCTTTCAAACATGTGATGTGTGGAATTCGTACGTACCTGTAATTTTAATTTATAACATGGTATACTTAAAACTGTTTGCATTTCCGTTAATTTATCTTTCGTCGAATTTATTTTGAAATAGAATGATTAACTATGCGTTGACAGTTTTTCCGTTAACGTACAAATTTCTGTAACATTATCTAAGACTTTCTTAAATATTAAATTTGGAATATGGACAAAACGTGGTACATTAAATTATTGGTTTCCGAAGACATATTTCTGACATTATCAGTAACTGTCGCGATCGCTTTCTTTTGTATTTGCCAGTCAACAAATGGTTTATTTAAATGGTTAATTATTGATACCGCTGTGTGATCGTATTAAATAATCGTTTTAAATATTTTATGGAAGCTAATTTCGAACCAAGAAATGCAATTTATTCTTTAAATCCGTGATTATTTATTATTCAGAATATGTAGCTGTAAATCTTTAATTATTAAATTGACTTATTTTCTGTTTTCCGGTATTTTCGGACACTTCCCGAGTCAAGGTAACCACTATTCCTGTTGATGTTGCAAATATCTTTTGATTCTTTATATACTTTTAAGTGTTTCATTATATTTTATAAAATACACTTGTTGCACAAATGTTACATCTCACCACATCTCTGTTGACCATCGTTACGACTAAATATGTATTCACATAAGTAAGGTGTATAACAGTAACAATTAAATAACAAATGTATACGCATTCTTAAGGTATATTCAGATTTATAACCGCACCTTGTTACGTTACAGTTACCCACAAAATATCATGGTAAAAAATATAAAGTGTTTTGTTTATATTTTTGTAGTAAGTGGTAGTAAAAACTGTGCTCTTTGAGATGAAACAGATATTGCAAACATTTTTTTTTTTGTACCACATTCAATGCCGTCAAAAACTCATTGCCCAGTAATAAGTTGTTCGTGATTAAATTTTCGGTGTTAGCTTCCAAACCTAACTAAAATTTATTTCAAATGGATTTCAAAAATCCATTTCTACTGATCTGTTATATTAGCCATTGCGTAGCCATTACATAAGCTAAAAAATTATTAATAAAATTAGTTTTTAGAAAAATTAATCCAGTCAACTATTGTACGTGATGTATGTATGTCAAGTTCTATCGTAGAGTATTCATCATAATTACATAACAAGTACATCAATACTTAAATGTCTTTTAGAAAGACCAAGTTTTGTGCAATGCACTAATTTAAAGTAACAAATTACTCGTTTTTGTTTACGCATTTTTGTTTTTTTTTATAATAATGATATAATTGCAAACCAGGCAATTCTAAAATATTTTTACATATTTGACATTTTATTCTTTTGCGAATAACGCATTTTTGACATACAATTAAACAATTTTTCGTGGCTTGTTGTGTTATTAAAGAAATAAATTCATAGAATTTTATTTTTTACAAGTGCCAATAGTAATGTATAATAATGTATATTACAAATATTTGTCCTATACTGTTTATGAATTATACGAAGTGCCAATGTCAGATTTTACAAGTATGCTTTTAGTCACATTCATTAATTTTATATAGATACGTCTTGTTTTTATTGACCTTCAGGATGTTCATATTTCTTATGCTCTACAAACACTACTGACTGACTCATTCTAGCGTGCAGTTGCATGTCCGTGGCAATATACACAGGGTGTTCCATATCATGTGGCAAGTAGAGCAATAAATGATTCTTTATGAAAAAATAAGTCGAAAGCATAGAATAAAATTTTTTCACCTGAGACATTTTCAAGGAAGCCGAATTTGAAAATTTATTAAGTATCAAGAAAATTTTTAACGAAATATATTTCAAGCCTATTTTCTTAAAAATAAAGCTACAAATAGAAAATTTTATTCATTTTTTTTATCTATTTTTACATGTAAAATAACTTCTTGTTAATTATTATTTTCTAATACGTTTAGAATTAACCAAATTCAAGTACTTGATAAATTTTTAAATTAAATTTTCTCGAAAATGAAAGTCTGAATGAAAAAATTTTATTTTACATGTTTGATTTACTTTTTCATGAGAAATTATCCATTGCTTTATTTCCCACATGCTATGGAACACTCTATAAAATATAGACTAATTTAAACAAGAAATAAGAATTAAAGTCTATATTTTGCTATATTTTGGCTCAAATTTTGTTATTTGGTAGAGAACAACGTGGACGCTGCAGTGATACCGACAGTTATTTTCAAATATCTTGAAAACTAAGCGAAGCTACCAGTTATATGTATAAAATAAGTTGTTTAAAATATTGAAAACTGCACATATTTAAAAATTATTTAACTCGATGAGGGAGCCATTCATCGACAAGTTTACCCAAACTATTTATATTTATAATTTTTCAATAAATGGCGCCAATCGAGAACTATTCGCAATATTCAGGATAATAACTTTAATAACATATTTTAACATCATTATAATCGGAGAATGGTACCTTTTTGAAAACATTTACCCAATCCTTAAACGTTTTACTATGTCACTAAAATGAGAAATCAGGAGAAGGTTGAAAAAGTAATATATTTTTGTAATCTGTTTAAATTAAAAAGTACAATATGTTATAACTTTGGAAAAAGGGCCATGAGTTTTGGAAAAAGAGAAACTAGGATAATTCAGTAGGTGTTCGATAATCTTTGGCGTTTGAGTCCCAATTCGAGCGGTCGAATATTTTATTTTTCTTTTTTTTTCATAAAAATAAATATAACATTTCTTAGATGTACATATTGCCTTTGGGAATGTTTAAAATATATAAACGCATGGACTCTCTAAAATCTAAACTGCATCCCCATTCTATAAATCATCCTCGTTTAGAATAAAGGATTAAACTACAAAAAATATTGTTTCCATTTATTTTTATGAAAAAAAGAATTCGAATTGTGATCTTTCGCTGGTAATTAATTATTTTAATTATTGAACTATTTTGGACAAAGACGGACATTTTTTCCTAAAATTATAAGAAAATATTTTTCGTTCTCTTTTTTAATTTCGTTTTAGTGATAAAGCATTTAAAGACAAAATTATCGAAATAAGCAAAATTCAAAAAAGTTACTAAAATGTACCTCATTGATTTATTATTTCCATTTTAGAAATAACATGGAAAAAGTTGTTTTATCTTATATCCAAATCGAAAGAAATGATTTGCAAATCATTTTTTATTTAAGTTAATTCATCGAATTGAAATAAGAAATAATCAGAGTATAAAATATAATTCACTTAACGAAATCAGAAGTTATTTAGAAAATTATTTATACAAACTAAATTAAAAAATTCTTTTATTTGATAGCCGAATAATCAAATAATTTTTTTGTTTAAATAAATTAATGCAAGATTGTTTCAAAAGATAGTCAAACCAAATAAAATAATTACTTAAATAATTATTTTTCAAATATTTTAATAAAATACACGTCAATGACACAATTTATTTGTTTTAACATCTCGGCATCATATCATACGAAAAATATCTCCAACAGCTGAGGTTCTCAGGATACACGATATCGGTATCGCGATACTAAATCGCGTGAGAATCATCGTATGAACGCGTCTATTGGATTACGTGTACATTCGGTATCCATCATACGTGTATCGATCGTCATATAAGCATCTCTGTTTGAAAGGGACCTTAGTACACATAATTCAAAAGTTCAAAGACCAATCATTCGCAATACAGACTCATACATTTGCTTTACAAAGATAAATATCAAACTGAAAAACTTTGACGACAGAAATACGAATACAAAGCTTTTGTACAGGGGATTCACTTGAACGTGAATAAGGACAAGGAAAATTTTCCAACTGGAATGTCAGAAATAGAACGAACGAAATTCGTTTGATAAAATCGAGACATTGCCATTTGGGAATGACAAAATCGTTGGTCATTGAAATAAAAAGAGAGAGGGAGAAAGTTACTTTTCGAAGAAACATTCTGTCAGAAAACGAAAATAAGATGATTAGATACATAATATTGAGCACTTCGAACAGAACAAAAAAGAAAAGGAACGACACTAGCGTATCGGCAAGCGTAGAAGCAATAATGCAAATCTAGATATCAACGTACAAATTTCTGTGAACCACGCACGAGTATTCCGTTAAGTTGCGAAAATTTGTAAAAGGAAAGGAATCTGATATCGAAGGTCGATAAATATCAGAGATTAGTCTCCAGTTTTCGATAGCAGAGAGATCAATTTGAGAATTTAATTTTAATCACACGATGGTGAAGATGAATATAGGTGATGAAAAATGAGAAATGATCGAAAACAGGAAACGCAAAAGTATAAATGTTTCAATAGTGAGAAAGGATGATGCGAAAAATTCAGTCGGAAGATTAAAATCGAAGAAGGATAACGATCGCACAGAAAGACTATGATATAATGAAAGCGTGGAAAAAATTGACGAAAAAAGGAAACAAAGGAGAGGCAAAGAGCAATGGTAATACAGGATGTTCATAAAGTCTCTTTCAAAAGTCTCTTAATTTCAAAAATTTATTACAAAGGCAAATGAAAAGACAGATAAGTGGAAATTATTACAAGATGAGACGTATATATTTAAGTTTTTTTTTTTTGCCTCATTAGTTGCACGAAGCACATCAAGACGGTACTCGATTTCTTGCCGATATTCGCTGTAGCATATCCTCATCAATGGTGGCAATGGCATCAGTGATCCTCTGCTTTAGATTAGTGATCTGGTACCCTTGTTCAATACACGATATCTTCAACATAATCTCATAGAAAGAAGTCAAGGGGAGTGATATCTGGTGAACGAGGTGGCCAGGGAATTGGGCCACCCCTTCTAATCCACCGGTCTGGAAATGTTTCATTTAGGAACCCACGAACATGCAGTCCCCAATGTGGTGGTGTACCATCTTACTGGAAAATGATGGTTGGTTGAAGGTCATGTAGTTATGGTGCCACGTATTCAGTCAAGGCAAACATTTGTAGTAATTGATGTCTGATCGAAGGAAAATGGACGAATGGATTTGATTGCACATGATTCCACACCACACATTCACCTTTGCACTATCTCGCTGAAGTTCCCTAGTCACATGGGGATTTTCTAATCCCCAAATTCTCACATTATGTATCGTGTCTCGAAGAAAGGTACGGGACATCACTAATCTAAAGCAGAGGATCACTGATGCCATTGATGAAAGTATGCTACAGCGAACATGGCAAGAAATCGAGTACCGTCTTGATGTGCTTCGTGCAACTAATGGTGCCCATATAAAGGTGTATTAAATCAGGCAGAAAGAACTTAAATATATACGTCTGATTTTGTAATAATTTCCACTTATCTGTCTTTTCGTTTGCTTTCGTAATAAATTTTTGAATTGGTAAAGAGACTTTATGGACACCCTGTATTACTGGCAGCGTAACTATGTATATCGCGATTAAAAATTTTACTACGATGAAGGAGAAACGGAGAAAAAAGGATTTGAACGAAAATTTTAACAAAGATTGAAATTTGAATATCATAGTCGTTTGTCAGGATGTCACGTATAGCCAGAACTTGCTCTTTACACTTCCTAAATTATGCAAATCTATCTTTAAACAAATCTAACTTATCTAAAGATTAAAGCTGGAAACCTTGAAAGTGGTTGATTTGGTCGAGTAAATTCATTTGTCATTCTATAAAACATTCAAACGATTCTTCGATCTGCAATTTTTTAACATGAATATCCTTGCCTCGAGTCGGTTAATATCATGCTTCCTCGCCTTATTTTACATGAAACTTCTTTTTACGATAGCAATCGAGTTGGTTAATTAAGGTTGCGATACGCCGGCATTATCGAACGCGTTGCGTTTTATCGGGGACATATTTAACCTTTAAACCCGTGGAGCCGATCGGCTCAATGGCAAGCTGGGTATCAGCATCGTTAAACACCGCTGAGGATAATAGCTTTTTTTAAACTTGCTGGCTGTCACGACGCATAACTGAAATTTCCAAGATAACGATGCACTTTATAAGCATTATTTCTCTGGATTCAGATGAAATTAGATTCGAGAATGTAACTTGCAAAACTGCAGCTAATTGAAAACGCAAACTCGCTGAATATTTTCCAGCCGTGCAAAACAACTTTTGGTAATATTTTTCAAACGGAAACGTATACGTTGTTACGTTATAACGGTATAATTAAGAATTATACTTTACAGTTTCACAGAACTATTTATTTGAACAAGGAAAAAACCTTCACTTCAGAACTTGTAGATGTAAAAATATTATAATATAAACTTGTGCTTGCTGCAATGCCAAACTATAAAAGTGCTAAACTATATATGCTAAATTTCTGTCTGTTGACGTTTTCTGCTACTCTTATGTGTATATTCTTTCCTATTCGTACTTTGGTTCCCAGGCAAAGTACTTTAGGACGACTAATGCTTGATTAATTCTCAACAACGTTTACGAAACATTGAGTCTAAGAATTTCTTCGTTTTTCTGTCACACTAAAGAACGATCAAGAATGATCAACGAACGTCACGTGACTGCTAATGGCAATTTGCAGAATAGGTAGAGCTAACGAAGTGACAGATAGGGGGAAGAATCGCATTCTATCATTGCGAAATTGGCTTAAGGCGGAGACCACGATAGCGATACCTCAGGATTTAATTGCCAGCTTGTTGGAGTTGTCGGTATATTAGTCTCTTCGCCGCCTCCTAATTTCAATTATTATCCCATTCGTTATTTCCATTCGTACCGCCTCTTTTCGTCTCGGGGCGATACGACGTACGCGCCCAAATAAATCCTCGCACACCATTTACTGTCGATTTATTCCTTTTTCCCTTTTCTCATTTTCTGTTTTATGACGTGCTCGTAAACGTAATTTACAATTACAATTATCTTCCTATATATTTTATTTTTCATTTCGAAGTGATATTCATAATTTACTTTACAAATTAATAAATACATACGACAACAGTGATTATTATTAATATATATAACATAAATAACACAACGATCACTAGAAAAACATGTTAATTGTATAAATGTCAGAGAGAAGGTGGTAAACGAGACGATCTTAGGATCGAATTGCATGCCTGCAAATCAAAAGAATAGCGCAGGAGCAAACGAAACATGCAAACAGTTAACTATAGAAAGTTGAGCAATGTTAAAAGATGAAAAGACGTGATTGTTGTAGTGAAGGTCAAAAAATTTTTACGCACAACGTACAAAGGAAACCTTTATATTTTACTAACTCGATATTTTACTCATATTTTACTGAAGGAGAAACGCGAACCATTCTGAAAGCGTAGTGATAAAGGAATGAAATTTGATTAGAGAAAGAAGAGAAAGAAATAAAAACGTGTGAAAGCGGGGGGGACAAAGTAAAGATATAAAGAAAAAATATGTTGTATAAGGGCCACGATTAGTTTCGAAATCTGGATTCTATTTTCGAAGTTTATTCTTTTTTCTTCCAGTGGTTTATTATATTCTTCATTTTTTCTGCTTTCTCGTCATAAAATCATCTCACTGTCAGTTTTCGATGTTATATTCTAAAGTGGCGATTCAGTTGCGTATTTTTCATATGTATTCTAAAAAAAATGCTGAAAATGCTGAAAATTATAAAAGACATTAAATCTATGCCGATAAATTTTATTTGAAGAAAAGTATATTTCTTCGAGTGAACTTTGTACCTTAGCGATAATTTAATAATCGATCGTAACAATTGTCAATGTTCTGTATGATTAAAAAGATATTTAAAAAACCGTAACTGAAAATTTATAGAATTAAAAAAAGTAAAAAGAATAAATAAGTGAAGCTTAACAAATGACAACAAATATTGTCGATTTTAATTATGTTTATACTTATAATTATATTTATATTATACTTTTCTATTAAATAATATCAAGTAATACCTAGTATGGAAGGTTTCTCTCAAACAAGGCTGGCTCTTTTTTTCTCGCGGCGCGCCGTCGCATCGTGCACAACAGGCCGGAACACTTTGTTCAGCAATACAAATTTGCTCGTCGAAAGAACCGAATCGAATACTTGATTTCCAATTTCTCGTGTAATAGGGCCGGATCGGTGGAAGGAATACAGGCAACAAGAGTTAAAAGCGCTTTTGTATTTTTCAACGGTCCAGTCCTTCCGTTAATTCCCTCTGGGCAACGTCTTTCCTTAGCGTTCTTTGCATCTTGATCGTCGATCGAGACGAAAGTTCGCATTACTGCAACGCAGACTATCGAATCTGAGCATCAGAAAGAGGATACCAATCGAAAAATTGACAACCTTGATTATAATACAAATTATAATACTTTTCATTTCTTTTTATTTGAATATATCAATAATATATATAGATTGTTTTTCAATGATTTCCTCTCGATGTTCTGCACAAATCAAAGAATTTTCATTTTTATTTCGGTGTAATTCATTCGCTTCGTCCATTGTTAGAAAACGAATTTTATCATGTAAGATTTGTTTCGAGAAAGCCTTCCTTATTCGAAAATAACCATTGCAGGATGATTTTAATTTGTTTAATTATAGAAAAATTGATGAAACGACGAATAATCTTGAAAGCTGAAAGTCTATAAAAAAAAATTAAAGTCTGAGACAGCAAAGCATACAAATTATCGTTCAAATGAAAATATCTAAAAACCATAAGTCGTGTACATTATGTCGAAATATATGAGGTCTCGATCCACATATAGAGGAAAGAAAACGTAAAGCAAAATGAGAATAATGGCAAAGGAGAGGAATGAAACGGTAATTGGTTCCAGATTAGGTGAATTCGAAGAAAGAAGAAGCAAACAGAAGGTAAGAAAATGCAAAACAGGGAGTATGGGAGGCGTAAAGTGGTACTCTCGCTTTCACAAACAGGCACAGACTGCATCAGGGAGAAACGAAATCTTGGCTCTTGCTTGGTCAAGATTTAACGGTATGTTAACCGTGGCTCGCTTATTCTGCTGATTTCTTTTGCATCTATCCTCCAGTCAATCGCAATTTATTAAGCGATGATTAGTAAATTTTAACTCTTATTTGACGCACATTTATTAAGAAAGGGAATAAATCACAGCGATTGCTCTCTTTTACTTTACTTTATCAAGCTTAATATTTACAAATGGATCGATAGTTCTTTTCTTTTGAAAATATTTTAAAAAACTTGAAACAACTTAATTAATATCGTCTTTTGTATTTTAATAACTAAAAGCAGATAGAAAAAAACGAAATTTTAAAACAAGCAGGCTATGTCGTAATTTTGTAATATAATGAAATAAAAGATGAAAAATTTGTTTCACGGTATCGAGAAAGAAGATGGAGAAGCGAGGTGAAAGAAAAGTTATACAAAGTTAGTTAGAGCAAAGGCTTATAAAATATTCAAAAAACCGAGCAAAAACTTGTGAAACATTTAAGAAAAAATACTAATTAAATCTTTTTATAAGCGCATAAGCGAAAACGCGTATAAGTAATCAATGAATTGGATCTTTTTGAAAATATCCAAAATAACGTTGAATATCTTTTGAATGCTTTTGCATGATTTTAATGACAATATCGAAATTGTTATAAAACTTACGTTAGCTTCTTAAACAAGCACAAGTACGACTAAAAGCTTCCTCTTCTAGGGATATTTTTTGTTATCCTTTCAGGATCAGGCGAATTCATCTACCGAGTTAACGAGAGGATCAAAGGGTATTTCGTTTAACGTACGACTTAAACGTGACCGGTTTTGCTAATGAAAAACGTAGAATTATATTTTTTTTCTCTGGGAGGAAAAAATCATGAGCTCGAAGAAATAGTTAACGAAACCTCAACGATAGTTCGTATCAATTTCTTCGCCTTGATGAAATTTATGATATTACATGAATAACGTAATAAAGTATGCAAGGAGCAGCTTCTCAACCTTAAGACCGTACGGTGTGGAAATCAAAAATGTGACAGATAATGGAAGAGTAATCGAAAACATCAGGAAACTGTAATTGTGAAAGATTTAGTTGTCCGAAAACACTTTCCAGGAAATGCTAGCCAGTCCATGAACTGGAAAAACTACTCATTTAAAAGTCCTTCTGTAAGCTTATCAGAGATCTTCTGAAAGTTTATCACGGTGGATAAACTTTCTGAGATTATTCGTCTACCTTAAATTACCTTTTTCTTGCACCAAATAAGTTCTATTATATGTAAATATTATACTTGCACATGAATCATAGTACAGGAGAAGTTTGGGTGATAGTAGAAATAATAATAGGGGAAAGTTTAGATACATATATGTATGTACTTAGAGACATACATGTATGTACTTACAATCACATGAAACAGTAATATGTCTTTATTAATTATTAATTATTAATTATTGATTAAGATTATTTTCGGAATAATTAAAGCATATCAGAGACAACCATGCAAACTATTTAAAGATAGAATTCATCGGTCTTTCTTTCCTGTTATTCACAATCGCTCCACTTTCTTAACTTCTCTATTTATTACGTTGAAAGTCTACAACTATGATGAAAACAATTAAAATTGGTTTGGCAGAGATTCGTTCGTTGTCACGTATTATCGAAAGAATGTAGTGATCTGTGGAGAGGATCTTGAAAAGAAAAAAAATTTCTTCATTTTGCCGGACAACTCGCTGATAACGATTTAACTGGAATTCGATTTGAAAGTCTGTGCATAAATATAAATTTCTTGGTTGTTTCAACGTGAAATAAATTATAGAATCAAAACTTTGAAAAACGATCGTAAACTTAGTCACCAGAGTATATCAATAACGATGACAAGATTGTAATCTGATTTCTATCAAAGCTCATAATCGAAAAATTATATCGTTGGAAGAAAGTAAAATGCAATGGTTTTTGTTTTAAAAGTTGATTAAAATCGATTAAATGGAAGTAGCGATGAATAGCACTCGTGAGAAGAAATGCGATAAAATTGATTGAAAAATGATATATACCTGAAACATCGTTTCTATGCGAAATCAAAAACCAATCGAAATCCGTTTTAAAGGAACGGTACTCCGAAAAGCCTCACTCGATACATTTTACCGAAGCTATTGAAAAAAATCGTTGGTTAATAGTTTGAACAGGATAGATATTGATACCATGGCACATTGCTTTAATATTGAACGAAGCAGCGTTGCGTAATGCCGTCAAAGCAATTACAATCGGTGTTTGTAATTAGCTGGAAAATCGACGCATACTTTTAATTTCTTACAGGCTATTGGACCTTCGAAATTTATTCAAATTTGTTCTTTGGAATCAACCTGATGCATACTGTTTAAGTTTAAATTTCCTTAATTTGTACAAATTTCTTTTCCCGACTTTCTTCCTCTTTTTTTTTTCAAAAAAGATGAAACATTATAGATAAAGACAGCCGAAGATAAGGAAAAATATCAAGGAGAAACTAATATAAGCGTGAAACGAATCTAGTTGGAAAATCGACGAGCCTACTATTCTGTAGCGCTCAGCTATTGCCCGCGTTCCAATAATTTTCCAAGTGCACGTTGAAAATTTAGCAGGGATATACCAAATCGTATCGCGTTATCGAGGATGCTCAATTAAGCGAACGTACACCCGGTTTGTATAAAGGGTGAATCCAGTAGGATCTAATGCTACCGTTTTCGAGGGTAATTTATGACCAGCTATTGTACTTTGAATGGGAGTCCCGTTATTACGAAGTGAACCAGAGGAACAAACGCTAAAGACGGAAAGAGCAAGAGATAGAAGCGACGATAAACAGAGCACGCCGAATGATGAAAGAAGATAAAATTTACAAAGAGAAAGATTGATAAACAGAGATCCATGGAAGAAGGCATAAATAAAAACAGAAGGAAATAGAGAATAATTCTCTGCCTGAAACGAAGATCAGGTAGAGGAGAATAAACAGAGATAGACTGAAGAAGATAGAGAAGGAGGAAGAACAATTGCAAACAGCCCCAAGGCATAGTAAACGGGGTTGGTTTCTCCTGTTAAGTTGTAGAGCTGCATATTGTTTCCTATTCGACCGTTTACAGCCTCTGGCTTTTTCCAACTTTTTTCCTTCTTCTTCTCTTTCCTCCATCTCTTTCATCCTTTTTTCATTTTTCCATTCTCGTTGGATCCATATTCCAGAACAATACGTATGTAGGTATGGCATATATAATTTGTCTCTGTTGTCTTTTCTTACTCTTTCTTTCTAGCAATCACGACTCGAATACTTTTATTAATGCGCGTTCGCATATTTTCTCTATGAAAGATAAAATAAGCAAAAATAAACTTTAGACATTTTCTAAATAAGAGGAAAAAAATTTTAGATATTTTTGAATTGAAAAATAGTTGATTTATTTGGAAATTGTTTTATCAATTTTGCTATTAATTTAGTGATAATTGTGCTGTCTTCATATTATATTCATCTCGTAAAATAGAGTATACATCAACATTCACAGGTTGCATAGATATTTGTAAAAGCATCGAGAAGAGTATTCACGAGGAGAATCGTAATATCAAGATTGTGAGCAGCATTCGTACGCGTTGCATGTACACGCGATATTCGTACGGGGCGGCGTCGCGTACATAATGTAACACGTTCCGTTCTCCTTTGCACACGTCATCCGACGACTAGGTACGCACAATTCTTCGTTTTGCATCAGTTCATTTTCTTCGATGAAACACGTCCAAGTATTCTCAACAACGTCACCACTTCATCTTTTCCCACCATTTCAATATTACTCACGTGAAAAGAGACGGATCTTCTACAATTTTCTTTCGTCCTTTTTTGTCATCATTCTACGTAAAAGTTTCTGAAATTTTTTATCGATTAAACTGTTTCCATCTTTGTTTCCATTTTCCTTAGATCCAAATAATTTCTCGTATTATTTCAAGTGACTTCTTTTAATTTCTTTTTTCTCGAAATGTAATAGCCATAAATATAACAGCAATTAATAAAAAAAAAAGAAAAAACGAAATTCGTTTACTTTTTTTATCACAATTAACAGATCGTATATGATTTTTTTATCAGACTTCATACAGAGATCAAAATCACCCAATGATTCACAAAAACAACGTTCATTATTCTGACTTTATACTTGGGCGCTTAAGAAATTATCGAAATTTCAAAAACCACTTTATTTATAACACGTGCATGTATCTAAAATAGCAATAAAGTTTTATTTTATTTCATAGACAAATATATATGTACATAATTAAAATAATTCCCAAACTGTTTTTATTTTCATTTCGACTTTCGTTTTCTTTGTTAAAAAAATCATATAGTAAAAATCATCGATCGATATTCCTCGTGCACAACGCACTTTTTTTAGCCAATGATTAGCGGCGTCTGGCTTCTAGAATCATATTTCAAGTATTTAGCACGACTGACCATCATCCTTCAGAGAGTTATCGCGTTAATCCTAGAGTAATATTTTACTGGAAAATCTCGGTGATATTTTCTGTGGCAGTAACGTAGAGGATGACAAATGGCTCTCACTGCTAGCACGGTTAATTGTCGGCTTTGTCGTATACCGTGGTTATTACGTGCACGCTGCAGCTTTTGCGCTCGCAATGTCTAGGATACCGACGAAAATGTAGACGAGGATCGTCACGATGAGAGCGCGGGTTCTTCGTATTACTTTAGAACTTGGACTTTGTAACTGCATAAACTAAACACATGCACTTGCTTATGTGATTAATGAATACTACATATATTGTTGACTATATATAGTATATAGTTTAATATCCAAT
Organism: Tetragonisca angustula; assembly: GCA_036937485.2. Lineage (NCBI taxonomy): Eukaryota > Metazoa > Arthropoda > Insecta > Hymenoptera > Apidae > Tetragonisca > Tetragonisca angustula. The sequence goes on along the minus strand of JAWNGG020000060.1, from coordinate 795,335 downwards.
ATATTCACATCATGAATTATCGCTAAATTATATACTTTTTACATGTAAATTGATTAAAATGTTTTCTATATTAAAGCGAGGAAAAGAAAGAGTAGAAATAGAATATAGATTTTTGTTAAAGTTACTTGTTGACTATTTGATATTAGTGATTTTCCTCTTTAATTTATTAGAAAATAAACTATTTTGTTGGTATAATAAATGCAATAATATTGTGTAAAATGTTTCATGATTCTAGAAACACTTATACCACTATTGGCCTTGTCCTTTTTATCTACATTTTCAAATAATCGAACATTTCATAGCTGGAAATCTTCCAACTCACCGTTTAATTTGCGGCTTCATTTTCTAGGTTCCTTTTTTTTGTCATCTTTCCTCTGACATATTTCCTTTTTCACTTTTTCTAATCGTATTCTTTCTTTCGCCTGATATTCTGAATATTTTCTTCTCTATCCTCAGGCTAAATGTTCAATCCTGGTTCCGAGTCCAAAATTAAGGGTGCTCCACTCTTTCTCTTCTTTTACTTTGAGACTATTTTCTACCACTTCTTTTTTGAACGTGCTTGCTCAATACGAGTAAAAGAAAATAATATAAAAAAAAGAAAGAGTGGAATAGATAAAATAATTATATATATTATTTTTTTAAAATAATAGATATGTCTCTATACTCGTTACTAGTTATATTTGATAGTTATACTAGATATACTAGTTATATTTGTTCATTTGCAAATTAAAGAAATCCTGCAGTATATTTTCTCGCAATAGTTGATCATTCAAAAAAAAATCTCCAAATTTTTCTATGACAATCTTTGCCACAAATGAAGCACAGAAATACCTAATGTTTTTCCATGTTGCATGTTTTGAGGATCCCTGATCATTTTATCACTTTCTTGTTACATGCAACGTTATCGATTAAGTATAATAATTGCTTAAATTAAAACTAAATTATCCTATAATCAAATAAAATGCAAAATAGAATATCTTACAATCATAAATGAATAAGTATAAGATTCTATACTGAGATACTTCTTTATCTTATGGGATGTCCTTCATTGGTATTTAATCTGTGAAAGAGAGAAAAACGAAAGAGAAAAGTAAGGAATGTTTCGTTTGGGAAAGCTATTGGATTTCCTAATAAAACAAATCCATGCCTTAGACAATAGACACTTCTTTTTCCTCCTCTTTTTCCTTCCCTTGAGTGAGGATATGTTCTTTTATCTGTATTAAAGAATTATTTGTTGAAAGTCAATTCAATTTGTTATTGTTTCTGGCGATCTTTGAGTTGGATGTAAGAAAAAGCCTATATATTATTTTAAAAACCTATATATATTCGAAAGTTATGAATCGTATAGATGAGTGGTCATTGTTTCAAAGAATTTAATCTTTTATTTGAAGAAAAAATTTAAAAAATGTGTTTTTAATTATGCTGATTATTGACCGAGTTTCTTATAAAAGGGATTACAGTAGAACTTCGCTTGTATGAAATTGTTGGGATATAATTTATACAATAGGATGCGTCATTTTAATCTATAATCTATAAATGATAATTATCTCCACAATTATTTGTTATCCAAAAAATGTTTCAAATAAAAACAATTTTGTTTTATTTCAAGGATGCAATAATTTAGATAGACGCATAAAAAAAATATGAATAAGATCAACATTACTTTTGATACAAATGAAACCATATAACGATTTTTACACCAGTCGATGCAGCAGGTTATTTCCCATAAAAAAAAAATATTAACCTATGTATATCAAAAAACTACTAGTTTAAGAGATATTTTAACTTCAATTTTATAATTAAAATGATTCGTTATTTTCCTTCGTCTTTCTTCGTCTTTCTTACGATGTACACGTTCGAAACAGAACAAATGTTTGGAACACTTCTTGAATAACAAATAGTTGTGAAGATAATTGCATTTATAGATTAAAATGGGACAACCTGTATAATTGGAGTTCATATAAAAAGTATCTACTGATTTGTTTCTCTACTAATTATATTTCATCCACGTAATGGAAATAAATGAATTCAACAAGCGAGAATCCGTTTGATTCAATTTGGTTCAAATAAATAAACATATTCTTGTATGTTTAATGCTTTGTGAAGCTGCGTTGTGAATATGATGCGAAGAAATTTATTTACACGTTTGCAACTTTTTGAGATGTATACGAGCGACAGTGGTTCAAATGTGATATCCTGTCCACGACACATGTGACAGTGGTTACATGTGTCATCCATTGACATATGTAAATCTTGTAGATGCTCTGAAAGTTTCGTTTTATTATATAAGGCAGAATTCGCTGTTACCGACAGCCGACAGATTTTTGTAATTCTCAAAAGCTATTCATTTTCATGAAAAATAATTTCGATTTTTGATTTCAATAACCGAATACTCCCGACATGACAAACTTCGACTGAAAATTTTGCTTTCTGAATAGTATAAAGTGTCATCTGATGTATGTCGTTTTATATCGGTTCAATCAGTTATAAATGGATTCTTTATGAAAAAATGAGTCGAAAATGTTGTTAACGTCACTCGAGAAATTCAAGTATTATTTTTAATGCACTGTCACGATATAGCCAAAACATAAACTCTGTAAATATAATTTGCTGATAAACGATTCAGGATTAGCAAACATAATTTCGGCATTGACGGATATTCAAGATTTTGACGTAAGATTCATTAACATTTTTAAGCTTCTTTGAGCTTTAATCCTTTATCAAACAGAAATAACAAAACACAATGCAACTGCGCCTCTTCGATCTTTGGCCTTGACATTTTTTACTATCTTTAAAAATAAAAAAAAATGAAATAAAAACAGTAACAATATGAACAGAGCTTCAAAATAATACGAACAGTTAACGTATTTAAACGGCACACGACAATTGGTTTCAAAATGATACATGAAAAAATGACGTTACTTTTCGCTTTACCTAATCAATACAATATCTTAGACTCTTCGTTTTTATATTGGAACAATGTTAGTAAGAAAAGACTTCGCATCTCTATAATGTAATATTGAATAATGCTAATGTATATTTTAACCCAATACTTGAAAGTTTAAACAGTAAAATATTGGAAATTTGAGATTTGATTTAATATTTTTTCATTTTATTAATATTCTTTCAAGTTCTTATTAATACTCTTTCAATACTCATTTTATTAATACCCTTTCAAGTTCTTTACTTTGAAAAGGGCTATTTAATTAAAGTAAAGAATTTTTGAGTATAAGTTGAATTGTTATTATCGAGATTATTGGTATAGCTTACAAAATAACAATATCGATTGAATATTTTTACAAGTAGGTCAACAATTTCTTCTGTAATTGCAATTATAAATTTATCAGAACGAATTGAACCGGATACATGTAACTTTTTTATTATCCAGAGAAAATATGCAACAAATGAACTTTGTTACTAACAAATTAATTCAGATTCCAACAATCTTTATTTATTATATAACAACTTTGATTATTTTAAGATTTTTGGTTGTTATTTCCATAATATATTTAATAGGACTGTTATTTGGTTATTCTTTGGTTATTTGCTTTTGGATCCTTAGTTCATTGAGTGTAGAGGAGTTTATGATTTTATTTTTGAAAATTATTAGTAAATGTAATCCGACATCTTTAGTGTTAGTCCCATTTATGACTAAGAATGATGTACATAGTTGGTATTTTATCAGTGATTTTATGTTATATGTGTGTCAGAAATTGAATGGTGATGTGTTATCTGAAATGTGCTCGCTGTAGTCATGTGTTACCTGAGTATGTAGGTAATATTGGATGAAACGTGCTTATTCATATACAAGGTGTTCCAAATTTCAACCGTCAGACTTTGCCACATATTTGTGAGATTACTTTCAGTAAAAAATATACATATTACAGGATCAATTCGTGTTTGTTTTCGAGATATGAAAGAGAAAATAATATAAGCATATGTCACAAGTAATCTAATACATTCAGGCTACATAACTTTTAATTACTATACTAATTTATTCTGGTGTACGCGAACTATAAATAGTGGTCTTTTTATCTAAATGTATCCTCGATTTCATGCAATCTCGTACAAAAAAAATTATATAATTTTCAATAAATATGAAAATAGAACTCTAAATCGACTATTAGTAAAACTATTAGAAATTAGTCTATATCTCGAAAAAGGAGATGAATCGATCCATAATGTACATAACATTTTTTGCTCAAAATGACCAAATATGTTGGCAAAGTCTAGCAGTTGAGATTTGGAATACTGTATATGTATTCCTCATTTTTGTTTCTTTCAATGGTTATTTCTTGTACGATTTTATGCAACTTTTATAATTCTCTCTTTTGGTGGTCGCTAGGGCCCAGGTGACTATAGCGTCTAGTACGCCAAGGTACTTGACCGTGAGGGACCAAGGGATATTGTGTCTTGCGATGGAAACTTGATTTGTAGGTTTGGATCTCTTATTTGTGAAGGCAATGGCTTGCGTTTTGACTGAGTTGATTTTTAGTTTCCAGTTTGTAATTGATCAAGGTGTGCTTGAATGTACTTGAATGCGTTTTTGTGATGAGACGAAGATGGCGGTATCATCTACGTAAACCGCTAAGTGGGAATTTTAAATGCATGGGATATCGTAAATTTATGTAAATTATGAATAGCTATGGAACTTTGTGGTACTTCCTCAGTGACAATTTTGGTGGTTGAGGGAATACCGTTTATTCAGACATAGAAGGTCCTGTTTTGCGGGTAAATGGCTATCACTCTGAGGAGAGGGAGTGGGGTATTTATTCTTTGCAGTTTCACTAGAAAGGCGCTGTGCCAGATTAAATCGAAGGCTTTTTCTAAATCTAGGAGGATAAGTCGTAAACTTACTGTTTTTGTTTATCTCTAAGGTGATATGTTTCATAACTCGTTGTAGCTGCTAGATGCATGAATGATTTCTTCTGAAACCAAACTACTGGAGAATGATTATGTTACATGGGTGATGATAATTTTTTTCAAATAATTTGCTGATGATATTTAGGATTAGTCTGTAATTTTCAACGACTGTTGCAGGTTTCCCCTGCTTGGGGATTGGAATTGGAAAAATAAGAAAGTATTTGTATTAGTTATTAAAGTATTTGTATTATGAGTTTGATTGAGAGTTTTTTGAATGCCGTTGTGATAATTTTGTTTGATCTTGGGGCCTTGTTGAAGGGGAGTTTCTTAATTATGTGCTTTATCTGTTGAAGAGTGTAGTTTAAACTGCTATCGTCCATGGAGGGGCGTTTATGAGAGGTGTTGCAAGTTATGTTTCGAGGGGATGATGATGGGTGAAGTTATGTTCCGTGTAAAGTTATGTATTTCGAAGTTCACAGCCAGGCTTTCGGCTTTTTCTTCGTCTGTAAAGCGGAGTTTGTGAAATGCAGGATTTTGGATTATAGGTAACTGGATTTTTACGGGGCCGGTAAATTTGAAGTGTCTGGTTCAGCTTCTAGATGTTTGCAGACATATCCTGCCATATTTGGTTTCAGATTTCTGCGAAGTTTGCGGATGAGATTAGAGAGTAAGTTTCTGTGTAGTTTGTAGAAGAGGTTACTAGTTTTTTGGAACTTTCGTCTGTATTTATTTCTCTCCTTGATGAGATTTTAGAGAACCGGGTTTGCGGAGGAGGATTGATCGTTTGGAGTTTTGGGCATTGCGTTTCGAGAAAATTTTTGGATTAGTCGAGTGAGTGCTTTGATTTCGTTATGTATGTCGGCTGTGGTTGTTAGTTTCTGGTTTATTTTGAATCAGCTGCAGTTTCTGGCGAATGTGTTCCAATCGGTTTGTGCGGTTTGGTATTGTCGTCTTGCGTTGTTTTGGGTCGTGAGTGAGAGGACTACCAGTAGGCGATTTGATGATAAATTGTCTATGGTGTGGCAATTTTTTGGAAAGGGAACATTTGACAGGAAAATGTCAATATTGGAGGAAGTACAGTTTGGTTTCTTATGGGTGTAAGTGAAGCTGTGGATGATTTAATAATTGTGTCGGAATGATTTTTGATGGAACCATTTTTGTTTCTTTTGGTACTGTTTCATAGGATGTGCTTAGCGTTAAAGTCACCGCCGATGATGTACAGTCCGGGTCCTTGTGACAGGTGGCGTCCAAATAGGAAGGATTTATTTTAACTTGGGGAGAGGGGGGAGTAGCTGCTTGGGAATGACTTTGATCTTGATGATAAGAACTTTTATGTTTGAGGTGTGTATAGTTGTGGTGTGTCTTCCGTAGGAATATCCTTGTGAACAGCTCCATTAATACTTCGCCTCTTAGTTTATTATTGATGGATGATAGTCTTGTCTGTGTATTTTGTAGTTGGGAGTGTCTTGAGAGTATCTTTTGGGATGAGCCAGATGTCGGTGATGATTGCATTGTCTGCATTATGGTCTATTAAAAATTTGTCATGTTCGGATATCTTGTTTTTAACGCTAATGCTCATTATCTAGTTCTTTCACTATTAATATTGTTGCTCTTTCTAGGTTGTTTGTATATTTCGTGTAGTATTTTTAAATCAGCGATATAATTTTTAGGAACTGGTCTAAATCTGTTGCTTTAATGTCATCTACTGACAGTTTGAGTTTGAGAGGCTGTTCAGTTTGTTGAGGCTGTGGCAGTGGTTGAGGTGATACCTCTTGCGTATGGTATTCCTTGCTTTGTTTTATGGTTTATCTGAGTCAGGAGGGAGATGGTAGGGATTTTGCTAGAAATAAGATAAGCTCTGTGGTGGGAAGTGCATGTGGGAGAGAGTTTTGCACATATTGGGTCTTTTCTTTACTAGCAGTCTTTTTGGTCAGAAAGGCTAGTAACACAGGTCATTGAGAATAATTTGCCGGATGGGCGCCTTTACAGCTGGAGCATGTTGGGAGAGTTCCTGGGGTTTTGCTGTAGGATCTGATGCCATGTTGTCCGGCGCATTTGACACACACTGATTTTTTTGTTGCAGCATGACCGTACGCCTGGCAGCGGAAACACCGAAGTTAGTTTATGGGATTCATATTTTTCCCAGTATATTTTGACATTCTAGATGAATCTGACATTATTTAGTGTTGTTCCGGGTGCGAACGTGACTCTGTATATAGGATATTTGATGTGGGTCGGTATTTCAGCACAGTGTAATGGACTTAGATCTTGGCATCTAATGTTTTCACATATTCTAGTTGGCATGAGCCGGATCAAATCTTTGAGCACTACGGTTAAGGTTTTCTCGGAGGTGAGCGTGTAAGTGTGAAATTCAATGTTATCATTGATGCAGATGGCCTTGAATTCTGTAAAATCTTTGATGTTAGCAAACATTATTTTAAGTTTGTTTGACGTGAATTTGGTTTGGAAAGCATTCTGGTATTTTGATTTAAATACGTCAAGGAGTTTAAGATGATCTATTTTACTTATTTTTATTTTGAATGTATGTATGCCGATGGAGGTTTGACGTTTTGAGGTTTTTTAGTAGGAGGATTTGAACTTGTTGCGGTGTTCACGTTTGAGATGTCATTTTGTGATCCTGTGTTTTGGGGGCCTAAGTCTAGCTCATTGATGAGATAATCAGCCAAAACCCTGTACCTATTTTTGTGTAGGTTGTGTTCCACTTTTCTGTATATTTGCGGCAGGAGGTGATAAGGATGTGGCCCATTTTTTTTTCTTGTTGCAGAGTTTTGCATAGGTGCTCCAGTCTGTTATTGTATTGCTTACCTGTCGGTTTGAAATTTTATGCATTTGGAGCGTAAGTTCAACTGGAAGATGATTTGAGGAAAGGTCATCTGTAATGTGGCCGTTGTGAAGATTGGAGACGTTGGTAAGGGACATATCTATGTTTGATGGGGCTGTTTGTACACACACTTGGTCTGTTTGTACGTACATATATGTTGGGCTATGGATGATTTGATAATTGTGTAATTCAAAGTGATTTTTTATTGTGAATCCGTTTGAGTTTCTTTTTGTATTGTTCCATATACAGTGTTTCGCATTGAAGTCACCGCCTATCACATAGTGTCTATTATCATGTAGCTGGATGATGATGTCTAGGTCTCCTAGGAGAATCTTCGTTTTGGGGAACGTATAAGCAGCTCCTATGGTTAAGGTGAGAAAGGTTTTAATTTGAATTGTTTTGATTTCAATGATAATAATGGTTTGTTGTGAGATATCCTCCACGGGGATGCTTTTCTGGACTGCAATTAATATATAAGACCCCTCTTAGTTTGTTTGCACTTGATTGTGGACCGTCCTTCTTACGTTTGCTGTAATTTGGTATTTTGGTAACGTCGAGTAAGCCAGGTGACGTTACCAGGTTCTGTGACCATGGCAATGTGAGCGTTATGGTCACAGAAACCTGGCTTACTCGACGTTATAGTCGTTTGAGAGGAATCTATATAGTTCAGCTTTGTTTCTAACGCTGGTGGCGTTCCAGAGAATGTTTAAACTTTTTTTATGACTAGCCATTTTCCAATTTCTTAACTATTTGTATAGTCGCTTTGACTGTATCCAGGTTGGTACATTTGATACAGTATTATCCTCTGGAAGAGGTTTAGAGTTGTTATTATCCTCGGACGAGTTGATGTTTCCTAAATTCTCAATAAGATCTGTGGTTGTGTATTCTTTAGTTTGCGGGAGTTCAGAAGATGCTTGGGCCGCTCTTGTATATGTAAGTCCATGTCTGTTGAGAGAGTTTGTCTGTGTATGAAGAGTATAGGCAGCGAAGGTTTTCCTGGAGGTCAAGAGTAGAAATTGGTGTGGAAGTATTTGTGCGGATAATTGGTATTTTTGTGCTGTTTAGATTTTTGCTTCTTTATAGGCGTTTTTCTTGTCGAAATAGGCAATCAGACCTAGATACTTTGAATAGTTTGCCGGGTGATTGTCCTTGCAGTTTGAGCAAGTCGGAGGTGTATCTAGCGTTTTAGTGCAGGTTCTTGTATCATGTTGGTCTGCGCATTTTATGCAAACTACTTTTTTGTTAGAATTTACAGATGTGTAATCGTGTGCCTGATAGTGGAAACACTGAGTCGTGAATTTTCGAGTCTCGTACTTCTACCAGTAAACTTTAATGTTTTCGACATATCTGACATAATTTGATTGTGCCAACGTGGTTCCCGGGGTGAAAGTGATTTTGTAAATTGCGTATCTGGTATGTATTGGAAGTTCTGAGCAAAATATAGGATTTAAGCCTATATAGAGAGGATTTAAGCCTAGATTCTTGCATGTTCTTGCTTCAGAAAGTCGAATTAGCCCTTTCAAGGCTAGTTAATTCTCTCTAAATTTATCATGAACATATAGTATTCAATATTGTCCTCTTGACATATGTTTTTAAAATCCATAAAATCCGTTTGTTTGATGAACATAACCTTGAGCCAGAAGTGAGTTTAGCTTGAAAGTTATTATTGTATTTCACTTTCAAGTGTATGTAGATTTGGGGGGGAGGGAGGGCAGGTTGAGATTAGTTTGATTGTCTCTTGTACGGCGTGGGAGTCTGTGTGAATGTCTTTCTTGTTTGTTTCGGTGTCATGGAATTCTATGTCTCGATCACTATCAACACATTCCGCGAAAATGCTGTATCTGTTTCCTGTTGGGATTTTTGGATTTGCAATCTGCATACTTTTCGTTCTTATCTAAAGTAGTGCAGTTGGAGTGTAAGGAGGATTTCCTCCCAGTTGTGTTGTTTGAGCTGTACTCTTCATTGGCCTTTCTTTCTGGCGCTGTCCATGGGATTTTCTTAATTGTCTAGGGAGTCGTTGTGATGTTACTGGCCAGGATATTTGTTGGTCCCCTGCTCCCTTTGGTCTTGTATATGAGTTTGTTTTCTAGCACTTTCCACATTTTTTCACTTATCACCTTGGAATCGCGAATATTGGATTTATTAATGTGATGCTGTTCCCTCGAAGTGGAAAGAAGTGTTGGGGTATCTGCTGTGGTATCGTTAATGAATCGAAGTGGAGTATACCATTTAATTTGCTCCACCATGCTCTGACTACCGAGACAATCCTAAAACTATCCTCCTCCTCTGATGATTTGAATAAGCCTCTCGACTTGCGGCGCGTTCGGAGTCCACCCTTATATAAGGCCAACTCTCTTTGCGTCCTTTCCAATTACGTAATTGGGAAGCTAAGTTGTTTTCAGCTATTGGTAAAGGTTAATCCTGTAAAGTAATTTTTACAATTACTTTATAGGCCTAACAATACTGTGTTTTGCGAATGCGTCCCTCACATTATGTTTATTGGCAGTAGGATCAAAGCCAGAAGAACGCATCCTGTACAGAGTTCAAAATATCATGGTTCTTTTTGTCACATGATTCTGTACTTTTCTTAGCTGACAACATGGTTTTATTTTTTTATTTATTGCTGTTTTTATATATTTATTACATCTTTTTACTAGGTTTGGGTTAGGTTTATATTTACGTGTTCAGTTTAATGTTAAGAATTTAATCTATCTGAAAATGTTCACTGAAGATTAATCACTATTGTGAGAACAGCAATGGAATTACTAGCATAGTAAATAATATTAAATTAATAGTAATTCGTTTCAACGACTACTGTTAAAATAATGTAATCTAAAACCACGCGCAGGATTGTTCACGTGGCAACTAGCAAAATTGTTCGCAAGTTCGTTTACGAAACAATGTGAGATCGTACTTATAATTATGACGTTACCGTCGTTGATTTTAAGAAAAAGTGGCAACTATGTTCGCGATACAATGGTTCGCAAAACTGTTCTTCTAGAGGAGAACTTCACGAAACCATTAATACTGTAACAGGAGTTAAGTAATATTCGTATAGATCAAATATACAATGTCGATTCGATCCGAGATAATGTTGATATCGAGAACTGGATGTAGCAAGTTGAGGTTATTGAACCAATGACATCACTTGGAAGTTATTGAACCAATTCCTAATCTGACAGTTTTAGAGACTTATACTGTTTGAATTATTCCTGGGAAGGCCTTTAGATTACTGCCGCAAATTACACCGAACGACTGACTGTGAGTCAGAAGTTTGAAAAAATGACAATTTACGTCTCTTGAAGTTAAATTTCAAGAACTATTCTAACTAAGGAATATGTAGAATATAGAAGACAGTCATATCGAATATCGGAGACAAAAGGATCGAGCGTACAATCCGCTGGAACAAATAGGACGATATATATAATTACGCAGTAATGACAAATAAATTAAGTGACTATCAAACAGAAAACGGTCGGTGGCAGAAAAATTAAAACAACAGATCCAACAACCAGAATAATTAGCGGTACGCAAAGATACGGGAAATCAGTGCATTATAAGGCGCATATGTCAAAACAATGTACAAAAGCACGTCTTACTTGTAACCAGATACAAAAACCTGTGTTTTGATCAAAACACGTCAATAATATGACGACTTGATTTCGTGACAAAAAGATTGAAGACAAAATCTAGTACCGAAGATTAGCAAATATTCCTTCTTGAAAATCAATATTGAATTTCTGAAATAAAAAATATGATGTATCAGGCAGAGACAAAAGAATCAACGTAGTTCTTTAGATACAAAATCCTATTTGTATTGAAAAAACTCGACAGTTTCTAGATCTTTTCGGTTATTTTAGAAAATTTATTAACTCGAGAAGACTTTGAATATTTGCAAAAAGGCACCATCCAGTGATCTTGAACTATGTTGTCCTGAATAATATTGTAGAAATTTTAATCGGCGATCGTTATTTATAAAACAAAAATTAACAAAAGAATTTTTTTGAAATAATTTATTTAATTATATATTCATTTATATTTTCATTTGTCGAATACACGTCTACCATAGCTTTAAACAATATACTGTAGTAACATCCACACTATTCATATTTTTTATGTTCTGTAAATGCTGTATGACTGATCATTATAATATACAATTGCGTGTCTGTGGTAATGTATATAAATAGCCGATAGCATTACGGTGACCGGATAATACATATAGGCCAACAAAACATAAGAATTGGAGCTTATATTTTGCTATATTTCAGTCTATATTTTCATTCAACCAACAACAATGTATATAATGGTATACCGGCAATTTTTCGCAAATATCTCAAAAACCAAACGAGATTACCGATTATAGAACAAAATTATATAGTATAAAAAGAAATTGTTCAGAATATTCAAAACATTCCAAAAATCATTCAAATTGCTGAGAGAGTTGTTCATCGACAAATTTATTCAAACTATTTTTATGTATAACTTTTCAATAAATGGCGACTGCTGAATAAAACTTTTACTATTCAGAGTGATAACATATTTCAAGGTTACCGTAATCAGAGAATAATACCTTTTTGTAAACATTTATTGAAAACATCAGTATTAAACATCTTTGCTACAGACAAAATTATATATAGATGCAAATTCTGTAAACTTTACTAAGTTGCAACAAACAAGTCTACTACTGGCAAACTAACTATTCTTAACCAAAATACCATTCTTATGAGCGTACTTTCTGAATTGGACCGTAGTTTTTGAATTATGACATTTTTGCATATACCTGATAGAACAATTTATTATCGTATAACAGATTGCAACGCTTTATGAACATTTGTCAAAGAGAACTTGATACCACATGTTGGATGCCAGTAGAAATTTAAGATTATACGTTTATGATAGGACACAAAACTGCGATACAACATATAAGCACTCTGAACAGAAGTTCCATATGTAGTACAAAAATTTACCAAATAAATAAATATGAAAAGTCATTAATTCTTAATGATACAATTACAGGACGAGTAGATCAACAGGATTTGGAAATTGATGAAGAATGTGAAACAGCGAGACGAAGTAATGCTTCGCGAATTATGCATTAACACTAGAACTACCGACGACCAAAGTATAATATTTGTGGCAAAGAAATTGTATGCAATATACAAGAAATTAATAATACGATAAAGAACACAAATTTGCGTATATTTTATCAAAAATCACTCGAGTATCTAAAAATACACTGTTATAAATGTATAAAATTTCCATAGAAAATTATAAATTGGTCGTTTTGACCACTCTGGTAGTTCTAGTGTTAAAGAAGGATAGAGAATATTAGAGAATGGATAAACGAAATGAACTGTAAAAGGCAGCACCATTTCAAATTTATTGATTACGTCAAGCTGTAGATTTGAAAAAACATTGCACAGTGTACAAAATTGCTGCTTTTGACATGACTACCTTTGTTAAAAACTACGTCAACACGTATTACAAGCGAAATGCAGGAAAAAGCAAGGTAAATTGCACATGTTCGAAAAGATACCGATACCATTCTACACATTACATAGGACTGTTTGAAACCAGCAATAAGCAGAACAAATGCCTCGTAACAAAGTTTACAATTATTAAACTTGTGAGAAATTTTAAGGCGAAAAGAACTGTGAAGGAGCTTTTAAGTTTGAATGTCAATTTTAAATATATCTGAAAACGATAAAAATTTGATAAAATCTTGGAAACTTTATTATAATTTAAAATTCAATAAAAAAAATCATACAGTAAGTTTTGGAAGATTATTCTAAGAATGAGCTTTTAGTCTTCAAATTTATTGTAGATTCAATCGTGAAAAAAATTTGTTTAATGTTTCGATTTTGAGGAGAAACAGTACCTGTACTTTCTCATTTATTATATAACATATAGTAATGGTAATTACTAATATAGTATAATAATAATATAAACACAATTTTATAAAAAATGAATTCAGAATTATAAAAACACGTTTCACGCTTTAAAATGTGTCCAGACTCATTGCTATATGATTTGTTACAAAATTATAACAGTTTAAATATTCTTAATTCTCCGAAATATGGAAATTTAATATACATACACAAGTTTGTGATTAAATGTGACCATCACTATTCGGAATACTGTATTAAATTATTAATAATCGAATAACACCTTTTATTTGATTTATTTAAGATAGTTTGCTTGATGTATAAAATCAAATATGTATGTACTTGCAGGACCAAGAATCAACAATCAGTACAAAAATCGATATAATCGAACAATTGTTGGCTACTACAACAGAAAGATTCCCAAGAATGAAATGATTGTGTTAAGCAAGTTCAAAGCGCATTGAATTCAACATGTAATAAAGGTATTGAAGTATTATCTATAGTAGCTTCGACGAAATACAATATTGCCAAGTTGCTATGTAGACCAAGTCATTGTCAAACACAATTGAACAAATTGCATAAGAAGATTGAAGAGCGGAGGGTGAGAAGAAGCAGAAGATCACACCTTTATAGCTTAAAGGAGATTGAGTGAAATCGTTAGTAAAAGATCAAATAAAAAAAATTGAAAATTTGTTTTAAAATTTAGAAGTCTTTCGAGTTTTCAGAATGCCTATACATTCCATTAACCGGTATCAGATAGAAACCTGCGGCTAGGAAACAGGAGAATCAAGATGGTTATTGTAGCCAAGAGACTGAAATCACAAATTGTAGTAGTATGTGAGATTATAAAGGACAATTGTTGGTGTTGTTATTCTGAGTTATAACTCAGAATAACATATATGTCGTGGTAGGTGAAATCATCTCTATGAGATAATGACACGAATCAAATGCCTTATTTCAGTATTGAAAAGAGGTACCAAGGAAAAGCGATATGTTGACCGCTGTCGATGCCTGCTACCAATCAGTTATGAATTTTGCCATCATGATTGAAATGTCTGTCGTAGCCCCCTTTTTATGATATGAATTTTGTCATCATGACGAAAATTGGTTTTCACCACAATTGCATGATATGAATTAGCTATTACTATTCTTCTATAATACGAACTTTATTCTCATGGTAAGGATATTGATCATTGCCATCCTTGCATTTTTCTGGCGTTTCTCATATCAGAGGTGTTATTGAAATCGCAAGTAAGGTATTACTATATCTGCATCTTTAATGAGAAGTTCAACAATTGAGTAAAGAATGCAATACAATAATTAGTTGATCATAACTGATAATCCCCTTGTTGACTATATCATTGACGAGAAAAAATAATACAATAATAAACCTGTTTTGAAATATTTTAAGTCAATTTTATTCCTTTATATTTTGAGATACACTTCATAATTAATCACATTACAAACACAATGTCTGCTGCCTACTGTCTGTAGATATTATTGCTAATTCTCAATGACATCATTCCTCGTACTGAAATACTGCATGTCGTCGACAGCTTTCGCAGTTTTTTATATTCCAATACATTTCATCAACATAACTGAAGTTATGACTTATTACATTGAAGTGATATTTTATATTGATGCCTTTCTCTTTTGCTAAATTTGCTATTGCTAATGAGGCTTATATATTCTCGTGTATTTTGAAAGTAATTTTGTTTCCTCATCGAAATTCATTGGCAGTTTCATTAGCCAGTTTCATTAACCAGTTTTTTTAGGCATTTTTCGCATAGAACTACCGGAAATAGACCTAAATGAGTACACGTGATTGATGAGTATCCAGGATAGAATCTGTTCACTGATTCTAAAGCCCTGCGAATTAGAAATCCCATCATAGAAACATAGTCGCTACGAAAACTATAGCAACTATGTATAATAGTATCAGTTCGTCCCTGAGGATCAACAGTGACACTCGATAGCAACCAGCACGTGAATGTTTTGTTTATGTCTATTATGCCTCGTCTCGTTGACGTACTACATATATAATATATTCCGTCTACATTAACGAAGTTTGCTTTTTACTTAGCCAATTTGTTGTGCTGTCATTATATTGAAATAGATATTCTACGTTCACTCTTTTATTAGAAAGTGTCAAAATATACGATTACATCTATTAACTTGCGATTATATCTTTTAATTCCTTCCTTTCTTGATGTCCTTGATATCCACTAAATTTTACTTTGTAATGGATAGTGTCTTTTACTTTGCTTCTGTTCAATCATTTGGATTCTTTAGCTTTTTACTTAATTGGACTTTCGATGAGACTTTAGTATTTTTTAACTTCTTTTAGCTGTCTTGTGTCTTCTGTGTTTCCATAGCCAGTGCTTCCAAACTGTTAATTATTGTTATCAAGTAAATATAATATAAATGACTTCTTGTTTCTTTCTTAAATTTGCTGACCAAGTATGGATTGATCTTATCGATACTTTATGTCATATTTTATTTCTGTGAACTCGTTATACATTTATACACTCGCTTAAATACTAATTTAAATACTTAATTAAATACTTAAAATTATTTATCAATAAAACACGTTCATACATATATATTATATGATATTATAATAATACTAATGCTATTAATTCAATCACGATTAATCATTAATTAATTTAAATTTAATCAAAAATTATTTTTTTATTACTATTATATATATAATTAATTAATAATGTAATTTTTAATATAATTATTTAGTTAAATTATAACATTATTTTCATTAAATTTTATTAAATTAATTTTTAAATCATAAAATTATAATTTTATGTATAACATATATAATATAATCCATAAATACTTTTGTTTAATAATTTACTTAATTTACTTACCAGTTTATGTAGTTTTCTCCTACTTCATATTCTGACTTCAGTTGTTTCATATATGGTCTCTGATAATTTCCCATTGAAATGTGTTTTTATATCATATTGTATTATCTGTAATTTGTTTTTCGTTGCAATAGTTAATATAAAGTAGTTTTAATATTATTTGCTCGACTATTGGTGCAAATAATTTTTGGTCAATATCATGCCTGACCTTGTTTTGTAGCAAATTACGTTTCTTTTTTCGCCTCGCTTTAGCTTGTATACCTATTTGCAGCTTATTATCTTCGGTCGTTTAATTAATTCCCATATCTGGTAGTTTAATTACTAATTCCCATGTATCGTTTGCGTTAATGAATGGTATTCTTCATTCACAGATGTCATTCTTATCCACTCTTATTTTCAATTTTTTTCTCTCAATTTACGATAGTTAAAAAAAATTTACGCTTTGAAATTTTATTGCTTCTTTTTGATCTCTTCTTCTCGTGTTCTGGACTTTCTTCTTCGACCATTTCTTTTTCTGCTTCCTTCTCTGTGCCTTCTGTATTTTTCTTACTTTTTATAATCTTTCTGTATTTAAATCATCTCCTGATTTTCATTTAATTTATCCTGCTTTAGTATCTCATCCAGAAAAACTTCTTTGTTTAACAGACAGTAAGTTGAATCTTCCTAGTATAATTGCCTACAACATCTATTGTTTAATATATATATATATTACGTCTTTCATTTTTGAATTCAAATTTGAAATCATTCTCCCTGATCTTTTCAAAAGAGTAATGAGGCTGACAATAAGAATAATGTACAAATTTGGCATATATTTATATCTTTAATGTAATGATTTTCTTCTTCATTTAAACATTTAATTGCGCCTGATCCTATCTATTCCCTGCTCCTTTGAGCTTTTGCTATCTGCCATTATGACTCTGCCTTCAGTTTTTGCGAATTCTTTATTGAGAAAATCTTAATTATTCCTCTTATAGCTTGTTGCACCGAAATCAATATCAACAGACTCTGTCGCTGTGTGTTACTGAAAAACATATTTTTCTCAATCATCTTGTTTATTTCTTACTGCATGCTATAACATTACAGAAGTTAGATTAAATTTGTGTCACAGTCAAGAAATATCACTATTTTTTGAATAATAAACTTTTCGGTCATCAGATGTTACGAAATTCAAGCCGAATTTAACTCATTTTCAATAACATGGATTTTTAATCCTTTCAACTTTTTTACACTTCAAAAGTGTTGTTATAAACTTCAAACTTTCCAAACGGTGACTAGTTTAACGATGCCAATTCTAATCCTCGGGAAAATTCTACGGAAACAGCGCTATCCGTCATATACATGTAGCTCTGAGTCTCTTACATTAACAAGGGAACATACCGAAGAGACCGTAAGATTGTAAGGAGAACATAAGGTCTTAAAGGCTCTAAAACTTGGCATTTTCGAACAGCAAAAACAACTTGCAGAATCGAAATCATAACTCGAAGAATCAAAACTGTAAATCAACACATTCATGCAACAACAAATCATTGTAAAACTAATTGAGAAATTCCATCTTCTAAAAACTTTACAAAAGAACTCATTCAAAGTTAATTTAGTGATCGAAATATTGCACCCAATATATGTGCTTTCTCTGTTTTTCTTTTTTATGTACTTTCTATACTTTTTCATCATGTGACTTGTCTTTTTATAAAAATAGCATTCTATGTTAATATTTATTTCCAAGTGATTTCTTTTTCTTGTACTCTAAATGCCTCTGGCTTGGTTGTGCAATCTTCTACAGCATTCGTCTAGATTCAACTGTTAACTAGATTCAATGTTAGATCTCCCTCCAGTCTGCGTTTATTTATACGTTAAATGCGTTATGCAAAATCTGAACTCAATCAATACAGTAGCTTTCAACTATGAAAATGGGCCGTCACATCGGAAAAGTGGCAGTACCCAAATCCGTTTTGCTCCGAGTACTACCATTCGATGTTTGTTAAAATATTATGGCAACTATTTTGGGAAACATGATTTCGAGAAAAATGCGTTTTAAGATTTTAAAATTTTATTTGCATCTTATATAGGAGTAATTGTATTTATTATTAATTCGCCTACTCGAAAATCAATTTTTTGGATCTGTTATACTAAAATACTCCTTCAAATTCACATATAAGATGTACAATATTCAATATCATTAAAGCACACACTTGGATGAACTCGTTGCTAATAATCAGACTGATAAATCTATTAGATTTATACGTGAGTTCTTTCTAAAACTGTCAATAATACGCGTAATAAGTATCTGAAAAAACTAATTTACTTTT
The DNA here is from genome assembly GCA_036937485.2 of Tetragonisca angustula. Classification (NCBI taxonomy): domain Eukaryota; kingdom Metazoa; phylum Arthropoda; class Insecta; order Hymenoptera; family Apidae; genus Tetragonisca; species Tetragonisca angustula. The sequence continues at coordinate 776,563 of JAWNGG020000060.1, read as the reverse complement.
TCATTGTATTATTAGAATGTTCGTAGTTTGCTTAAGTTGAACGATTCATTATATTCAATGAAATTTATATCGTACGATGCTTTTTTATTATTCTCGATATTTGTTTAAATAATGATATTAATTTTAGTATCGTATACAAATTCTACTAATATTTAATTCTAAACATCGTATACAAAATTAATAAAAATTCTAGTTGTTCACTAAGAGGAAGTACTCATAACGATTAAGCAAAAAATAGGTGATAATTTATTATCTACAAAATGTTAAATATTAAACAAATATTGGTTAAGGTAAAATTATCTTAATGTGCCCTAATCTTAGGAGCATTACATCTCCTCAGTGTTAGGAGAATACAATCATGTTAGTAATGAGTATGAAATTCGAATTAAGAATTTTACGATTAAAGTTATGATATACTTGGTGACTATAATCTTCCTAATATTATTTAGTCTTTTGGCAAACACAATTTTTTTATTCCTACTCTATCTCGTTTTGTCAGTGAAATTGATGAAGATATTTTGGCAGCTTTGAATAAATTAATGAATTTATATGAACTGCGTCAATTGAATCACATTTGGATCATACTGTCGATCTTGGAGCTGTATATTGTTGTTAATTATCCATAGTATTACGTCATTTAGTGATACATTCATATTAATATAATAGTTAAGATTTACTTAAATTTAAATATATAATTGCAACGAATTGATCACATTAATTAAAACTAAAAAATTGTCACACAAGAAATACTACTATGACAAATTATGCTCTATACTATGACTTATTATAATAAATATTTAGAATTTTTACAAAGTGAGTCGACTTATTATTATAAAGTGAAAGTAGAACCAAATATAGAAATATGGGTGTATAAAATAGTATAATTCCAATATTAAGTGTTTTTGAAAGTTTATTAATTCGAGATGGTTGACAAAGGAATTACTTTCTACTATGTCATATCAAACGATGTTAAACATTTGATTTCACGGTAATTGCTAATCTTTTCGTACGACATTTTGAATTTACTTAGATCATACACCTTATTGTTAGTGTGACGCAATACATATTAAATATTTTCAATCAGTCGCTTTTGAAAATTGACATTAATGAACTGGACAATTTTAATCTCTACAAAAGTATTGATGATGGTAATCCTGCTCTATCCCTTAAGGAATGTATTCATTCGTTTGAGTTTTTTTATTCTGGTATTACATATAAGGTAGGCAATGAATCATTTATTACTAATTATAGATTGATTTCATTAATTAATATCATAATTAAGATCTTTGAATCGATTATCATCAAATTGATTAGATTTCGGTTTAGTTCATAGTTGTGACATTTTTTAATTACTTATAAAATGCTGGTAACATGTAGATGACAACAGACAGGTAGATATTATTTATATTGATTTTAGGAAAATATTTGACTTAAGTTTTCTTTTATCAATGCAGAAGTTCACAATAATAAGCCTTTCGGATTTATCATTCATATTTACGACTATATCATTAGATGTGATCGATGTGTTAAGGTGTGTCCTTGTTGAGGTACATACTTGTCCTCAAACATTTGTATTAACTCAAATCATTCTCAAGGTTCTCATCCTCTCATTATTATTATTATTATTATTATTATTATTATTATTATTATTATTATTATTATTATTATTATTATTATTATATCACAGGAAGTTCCTCTCATTATTATTTTTCATTTTGTTTACTAGTGAAACTGAATATGCACCATTTTTACAGTAATAGGATTTTATTATATACGAATGATTTAAAATTGAAAATTCACAGGAGAAAGAAGGAAGTAGCTTCAACAAATTTTGAGTTCAAAATTTTTTCGCATGCTCCTATAGCTATGTTTCATTGCGAATTAAAATTCTCTGAGTTTTATATTCATTTTGATCCATAAGAAAATATAAAATTATATTATATATTAAAAAATAAATTTTCGTTTTCTAAGAAATGGTAAAACTACATTCCCTATTTTTCTCGTAGGCCCTTTAATTTTTCAAAGTTATCTCGTCCATTGACGATACATCTCGAACATACATAATAATATAGTGAAAGATCACTAGGAAATTTTATACTTTCAGAAAAGATCTAAGATTCCTAATCTATTATCTATCATCTATTACATTCAATAATTCAATAGTACATTTTAAAGTATCATAAAAATACTAGTGAATTAACGTTGTCACAACATGTTAAACAACAAAATTTACTGTACATATCTGACAAATCAAATTAACTTTGATATTCTATCTCATTTAGACCCTTATTCTATATATTCAGTCGTAAGTCGAGATTTGGTAATAATGATATTATTAAAAGAATTTGTAATACCGCAAACAAGTACATTGACTGAATTGACCTTTTTTCATGATCCAAAAATAAAATATAAAAAGATTGTGTTTATAAACTAATATAAAAATTTTTTGTTCAACTCTGGCGTTAATAATTTCTTGTTGCATATTTAATAAAATTATGCAAGAACTTGTGAAATTTACATTGTACAAGAATCTAAATGAGAATATTTAAGTTTCTAATATTTATTAAAAAATATTTATTAAAAAACATAAAATAAATTTATGTTCTTTGCTCGCAAATAAAATTTTATTAGATATTATTATATGTATTTGAAATAATGTAAATAGACATTTTATTTGTCCTCTGATATGATATGCAATAAATTGTCGCTAGCTGTTCTAGCAGATCTTCAATCTATGCAGATCTGATTCCTAAATTAAAAGAGTTTTGTTGTTCTGTTAGAAATGATCGAAAACTACCGTTTTTATTTACGAAAACAAACGAAAGACAAATCAACACTAAATTTTTAATGCTACATTACACAAACTAGCTCAAGCATGATGGTTAGTAATAAAAGAGTTAGATTTTTAAGTTAGAGTTAGAACTTTTTAAAAAGAAAGAGGCAACATAATTGCGAACTGGTAGATTTGGCGAGTACAACTAAGGGAACGATGAAGGATAGATGATACGACACTTCACAGTCATCAACAGACACGACAGGCCTTTTATGTACTATGTGTCACGTCAAAGGCATATACGCAAACGTATGAAGCGAGTACATTTCATTAAATACACAAGCATGATGCGTCATATGTTAGACGTGTATGCTTGCATTAGCGTGTGAGACAAATGGACACCTTCTATTTACGAAATGCGAATCGCGTGCAGATATTCACGGCATGACAAATGCAAATTGCGATGATGGCACTTCATAGTCTTATTGTTTTATATCGATCGTAACAGTGAAGTGTACAGCAAGCGATATTTCGTCGTATACACTACAGATATCTTTGACGCGATCGTAGACAATAGGATAAAAAGATGCAACTCTACGCTAGGAAAGATGAAGTACGCCAACTTTCATTCCTGGTATATGACACCAAAAACGTTATATATACGTACAACTACTAATGTAATTTGTCTTTTAGATACAGTGCAAGCAATTGTAACCTAGATCGCTTTACACGGCGTAAAAATTGTGATATAGTGAAACATTTGGCCAGGGTATGCGGAAAGGCAAGAGCAAATTTCAAACAATTAAAAGATATTCTTCAAGTAGAACATATTGAGCATCGAGAAACTTGCAATATAACAGTCAATATAAAGGTAAGCCTAGATTTGTTGTATTCCCGTTGCCTACCGTGCCATAGTAAATTGGGGATTATAGTGGAGCGCGAGGAGAGCGGTGAGTAGAGAGGAATAATCAAGAAACAAGATCAGAAGATAGTCAATCCATCCCATTAATAGAAATAGACAAAGAAATGGAGAATCTTATCGTTTATAACCAAAATTAAGAGAACATCCTGAGAAATTTCAACAATACTTTTTTTTCGAATGAAAATTGTAACAGTCGACAGCATCGTAAAATTGCTGCGTGCAAAAATTAAAATTCGATGGAGCAATTTTATTCAGAACCCTATTAGTGTCGAAGAACGCTTAGTCGTTACCATAAGGTAAATTTAAATTAAGAAATCAATGTTTACATATTCAATTATGCGTAAGTACTTTATTACAAATGTTTCGTTAAATAAAATATTAAATTAAAGTTAACGTTATAACATAAAAATTACATAATATAAGAATTTTATGAATAATATGATATATAATTAAATAAAATGAGATCACTTGGTTATGGTGTTTGTGGTGTACCGTAAACATGTCGATACACAACTTGTTGAATATCCATCATCAATAGCATTCTTTTCTCATCCGAGTTTTTTTATATGGGGAATGAGACCCTGAAAAAACCGAATATCTTCATTTTGATCTTCAGCTAGCAATTTTAATTTTTGTTTTTCCAATTCCATTAATTTTGATCCAATATCACTCATTAAAAGATTATGTGATCTTTTGGATCTTTTCTTACGACTGCTGCTGCAACTGGCAACAAATGGAGAAGGGCTGCCATCCTCAAATATACTTTCATTTGGATCTAGCGCAGGATCTACAGGTAAAAGGGATATTTCTTGTGAAGTCAAATTTCCCTTATTTTCTCGAGTAGTAAATTGATCCTTGAGAAATAACAAAGTCTTAAAATATTGCCAGGAAGATACTCCTGCTTCATTTATTTGCTGATTTTCATGAAGATTTTCGGTATATTCTCCAGTGCCATCCCCTTCGGTTTTATTTCTTGTGTATCTCAAACTTTTCCATTTGTTTTTAATTTCCTTACCTAAAATAGAAAATTACAATTCCCCTTTTTGACGAACTATCTTTTTTTTACCACTGTTTCGTAGATTCCTTGCGACTGGTAAAAACTTCAGAAATCTTTCTTTGACGTTTAAATTTCTCATTACTATAATAAAAATCGTAGAATCAATGATAACTTTATTGAGAATGTCGTCAGCCAATCCATATGAAATCTCCAACTTCTGAAGATTTTTTGAGAATTGTAAATGATTTTTATAATATTCGGAATTTCCCAAATACAATTAGTGCAATCGATGGGTAGCATATACGCTTAAAATGTTCACCCAATTTTGGGACAATGTACTATAATTATAAGCAATCTTTTTCTATTGTTTTGCAAGCGATTGAAGATGTTCATGGAAAATTGATAATTGTGGAAATTGGAGGATACAGAAAACAAAGTGATGATGGCACTTTTCGTTCTTCAAAAATGTTTGAGTTAATGAAAAAAGGAAATTTAAATATTCCTACAGACTCTCCATTACCGGGAACATCAAATCCAATGCCTTTTGAACTTTGAAGATAAAGCTTATCCGTTGTTACGACATTTACTGAAACCATATAATCGAAAAAATTTAGATCCACAAACAGAGTACTTCAACTCTCGTTTTTCTAGAGCAAGACGTATTGTAGAATGTGCAGTTGGAATAATGAATGCCAAATGGAGAATTCTCTGGAAACCAATAGAGACATTGCCTGCGTTTGCTGACAATATTGTCAGGTGTATATGTGTTCTGCATAATGCAATCATTGTTTTGGAAGGGAATGAAATCCTCGAAATGTTTAACGAGCACGAAATTGTGCTAGAAAGTGAGAAAAGTGCAATAGGAAGAAGTAATAATAGAGCTTCAGGCGTTATTGATGAAAGGAATATTTTTAAAGCTTTTCTTTGGCGTAACAAAATCTGATTTTATGTAACGGCTTCAAAATAAATAAAAATGATGATAAATTAAACGAAAAATTAAAAATATGGTAAAACTCAAGCAGACGCGACTCCTGATTTACGACTATAACGTAGTTAGTGAACGATCCAATGCATGCAATATTTTGTATCAGTTTTTACAATTATACATTTCAAAATACATTCATATATTATTAATACACTATCAATATATGAGAAATTTATCAAATACATAAATTGATTATTATACTTAACCTACTTGTACTATGCATTTCCGCTACCACTTCTTCCCAAAGTTTACCCAACACGTACGATGATTTTTGTCCATTTGGTCCCATAAGACACGTCTTTCATAAACTAAACTTATTAATTTATCAGACATGATTAATGTAAGCAAGAGTGTTGTAAAAAGAGTGAATGCTTTAAGGTACTGGATGTAGACACTCGCGTGAGTTCCTGAAAACTACTGATCAGTTAAAAAACATTGATTGATTGTTAAAAAAAAACTAACTTTAACTGTGTGGTTAATTATATAGTAATAGATTCCATTGTGTTTTCCCCGGTCACGGAACTAGGCAAGCAGCTAATTGATTCAAGATGTGTCGTTGAGCAAAGTGGGTTCCGTTCATTGGGACTAGGATCCCTTGCATATGTTTCACGTTTATTTATGGCGAGGACAGTTGCGAGGAAAAAATTTACTGAGCCTTGTAATTGGCAGTCACGTATGACTACAACAATGAAATAGAAATTAACGGAAGACAGAAGTATGGTTGCAAGAAATCCTTGCCGTGGAGAAAATTATAAATTTGAAAGTTATTATCTCTGGCTCGACGAATTTGTTTTACGCATCACCCCCCCCCCCCCAGTTTGACCCCCCACTATATTCGGTAAGACCGAACAATAAATGATACAATAAAGAATAATAATGGATACAATTAATGAAAACGACATAAATACAGAAATAATAGATATATAAATACTTCGATCCGAGAATGCATCCGAATGTGTTCAAATGTTGGCGAACACGTTGGTCTCCGCTAGGTGGAAACAAACTTTTTTGATTCTAGCTGCACCGCTATCTACGTCGCTATCCTCGCCGCTCCACTATGAATACTTCCATTACATTAAATTGGTTTTGTCGCGAAGCTCGCCTCGCCGCTATCCTCGATCCTCGCAGCTCCACTATAACCGTTCCCTTACAAGGGAAGGACTCGGAGGAAAAGGTTTTAGTTATTCAATCAGTTTAGGGTTATAGTCACAATAGTTATTTAGTCAGTCACAAAGTTCAGGGTTATAATTCAATTTCAAGTTAGTTACAAATAGTTAGTTTTCAAATAGTTAAACAGTCAGTTCACACTTATAGTTCAGTTATTCAGTTAGTCACATATTAGAGTTACTCAGTTCTGTTAGTGGATCGAATGATAAACACACTAGTTGGAGATAGATTTAATAGAAATTACGAAATACATATATTTAACTCATTAACACATAATATTTAACTCTCACACTCTGTCTCAACTCTCATACTCTGCTACACTCAAGCCTCTCGTCTATCCAACTCTCGACTGTTCTCGCATACATCTCTCTCATTCGTTCTTTCTTCTGCCATGAAATATCTCAAACACTCAGATCACACCACACCACTCTTATACTCTCACTCTCGCCACATTCATCCTTCCATACAAACATCATGTATTTTCATTCATCTATGGTAACCACTACCATAAGTTCAGTCACACAAAGGTAGTTCAGAGTTATAGTTCAAGTTAGCTCAGATCAATCACTTGTTCAACATTCTTGAGCAAGAATTGCATAGGAGCCATCAGGCTCAATAAATAAATACAAGTCCACAAAATTAGTTTCATTTCCATTTCCACATCAGTAGGTGCCCAAGACACATCGCAAAGGTGCATGAACGATCATCAGTCGTGAGTGACCTTAATATTAATAGTAACATTAATTAATTAACTACTCGCAAAGAGAAAATGCAATAAAATAAAATTGAAAATTCCCAGAAGCACATACCAGTGTAGAGTGTGTTAATTACGCAACACTGCTAACTATTAATTTATGCACTCGTGTTTTAATGTACGCAATATGTTCCAACTGACTGCCAAGATGTGATCACTATTTATTCAGTTTTTTGACTGCATCGTAGCCATAGTTCTTCCTCCAATGGAAAAATTTGGATCATTTTATGAAAGAACTGAAATGCGATCATTTGTCAACGGAACGTCAATTTTTCAAATGACTTTAATAAAAATGAATATTTCTATATAATGCTATAATATTATTAAAAATGAAATACTTGTGATAGTTATTAATTGTAACATTACATTAGTTAGTGGGAAATTGACTTTTTAACTTTGGAAAAAAGAATATAATAAATTCTACTATTATTCATTAAAAAAATTACTGCGAATCAAGATAACAAATTTGTAAAACAAATCACAATGTCTTACAATTCGCAATACTAATTGCGAAGAATGCAACTTTGATCACATGAATTGATCTATACATCCACAATTTCAGTGGAAGAATTTAGGCCAACTGATGAATACAATACTACATGAACAACTTCGTGAACGCAACGTTAGTTGAGAAAAGAATTTTATTGTAACTATCGTGATAGAAGTGTATCGCAACAATAATTTTTAAGATGAATATAATAAAAATAGTTTCAAACAGATCAATTGACTTCAAATGAAAGAAAACTCAAGAAATTATCAAAATTCTAAGAATAAACGCGATATCTTGTAGTTCGCAATGCTAAAGTGAATATAAAATTTTTCACAGTTCTGTAATACAAAAAGGCGAAATTTATTTATGTCAATCATTCGCTCTAATTCAAAACGCGAAATTTTTATTGACTCGTAACTCTAATTCAAATCGCAATTCAGACATCAATTATCTGCAACTTTAATAAAAATCCGTGGCGTGAAGAAAAAAACTATTACTATATATGTTAAGCGAGCATAATGGCAAATTAGTAACAAGAATGACCCGTCATGCTCTGAATCAACTGAATGATCCAGAGGAAGGCTTGGCTAGACATTAGTAGTTTCCCTCTTCTTATTTTGTCGAATTTGAAGCCTCTTTTTTTCTTCGGCGATCTAACTTACATTTTCGGAATTCTCTAATCGGATAAAAAATCGCGGAATTATCACCCGCATTGCATATGCACGAGTAACGATCATAATGATTTATATACATTGCCTGTATATAAATACAAAATTTCAAGCGCAATATTTGCATGTTCGTTTCAGAAGGTCCACTCTCGTGACCACGGCCGTGTCACGGTGGTAAGAAATGATTATTCCAAACAAAATTAATTAATGATTAATACACCAGCACTGAACGTTCGTCACTCAACGTTAAGAAACATATATCTGACGTTATAACAAAGAAATCCACGATTATTCCACTGTAGCGATCAATGATTTGTTAAATTAATGTATCAACTGAGCAATACTGGATATTAAAATACAAAGAGGTTCGACAAGAGAGACTTTTCAGTTCGACTGATTTCTTTATTGATTCTTTAGTCTCTTATACAGGTCCTGTTATTTCAGGAGCCTTTGTAGAAGAGATAGATAACTTTGGTCGTGATAACCGCAATGATAAATTTGGAAGGCGAAACCAGAGACGAGGAACGCTCCCTCGTACTCAGTTTCATAGTTATCCACTGTTCAAATTGTTCCAGAAGCAAATTGAATCCTTGAAAGGGAGATTTATCCGATCATAGAACGTGCCAATCTGCTCTGATCCTACCTACTTATAATTAATATAACACATAAGAAAATATACCTAACTCTGTAAAAAGACAAGCACATCAACGCAAACACTCTACGATTCTCACATACCATTCCGAGTTCAACACTTTTCCGCACAATAAATACGTATCAATTTTCTAAAATCAGGCGATAGCGATCATTGCGTGTGTTCCGTACCAGAATTCCAAAAAAAAAAACGGAATTTTCCGACCACGGTGTTAGTATGCCTTTACGAATACTAACTAGTTCAATGTTACCGTCTTGTCTTAGGAGGATTGCCCTTTTATTTACACTATTACACTATTGTTTATATTATTATATTTCCTTTATTATGTGTTAGATTTGTACATTAATTATGACGTTGTTGTCTCGATTGATTCCCTTTTCCGACTGACTGTCTCGAATCTTCCAAACGCTGTCGACTGTCTTTTTTCTTGGAGTGGATGTAAGTGTGCGTGCGTGTGTGTGAGATGTAAGCAAGGCGAGTGTAGTAGTGAGTCGTGGATGATGGTGTGTTATAGTGCGTAAGGCGGTTCACAGCGTGAATCGCAATAAAAATTTATTGGTATCTCGACTTTGATTAATAATGAATTTATCATTGCAGAAGTGTACGTATGTACATGTTTCTTTAAAGAACGTACATTGACTAGCTATGTTATGTAATAAATTTTCATTGGAAATTTGATAGCATTAGTATCATTTGAATATTAATATTTGTGAATTTATTGAATGTTAATAAGAAAGACGTAATTCCATAGCCTAACCACATAAAGACAATGTGGAGATTACGTCGTATGTGATACAACAGATATGTACATATATTAGTTATTGTCAGTCGTTTACAAGAAACAGTTTTAAAATTATGGTCATCGTGCCGATTGCCAGTTGTTCGGGCGATTTTCCATAATTTTAATTATTGGAATTATGTGTGCGAAAGACGTTAGACTTCTAAAATAATTTATTACTGTCTATTTTTATATAAAAATGGCCGCTAACACGTATGAAGACAGCCTTATCACCTAAATTCAGCCAAGGTCCACTACTGACTCAGAAGAATCAGCAAATGTTCACCAAATATGAAAACAATCTTATCACCCAAATCTAGCCAAGATCCACTACTGACTCAGAAGCCAACTCAAGAATCAGCATTATTACTCAAATCCAGCCAAGGTTCACTACTGACTCAGAAGCCAACCCAAGAATCAGCAGATGTTTACCAAATACAAGATACCTCTTTTCTATCTCATGAAATCATATATATACCCAAATCAAATTATGAATAAACGCATTTTTGTTCACCTTCTTGCCAAGTTTAACTCTCTAGTTTGTGCTTCTGCAAGACCCCTTCGTTATTATGATAATCATACGTGATTATACGCGTTGGTATTTAATATTAAAAAGTGTTATACTTAGAATATTAGAGTTAGCCAAGTATTAATTTTCCTTAAAGTCATCGTGATAATAGTCCCGTGACACCCGCATGCCTGTTATTTTTAATGTCCTCAAAAACGGTCGGCATCGATCGTCCTATCGATGTTTAATAATTTCACCGTTCTTAGAGGAATTTTATCAGGACAATCAACGATTCAAAGTGATTGGCCCGCACTCGTCATCACTTTCCTACAAAATAGGCCCACCGTCAACGGGGAAATTAGTACGTTAGATTCAAGGGTGCGTTAGTAAACTCAACAGTGCGTTAACTTTAGTGCATCATTAAATACACAACGCGTCGTTACATACAACCACTGCGTTGTCAGTGCGTTAATTGCAATACTCAACAGTTAGTGCGTATCACTGAGTATGTAAATACAACCACTGAGTGCGTATCACGTCACTGCGTAATCATTACAATTACTATACCGCCACATTAGGGCTATAGTCAATCTTCTGCTATTATGTCACATCTCGACTGTTACTGCTGTTTCTCCTGTTATTGTTAGTGCCGCCGCTAATACGTGAATAATCGTTAGAAATTAGTCAGATGATCAATTATAATTCCGTCCGATCTATGCAAATCTCATAAAAAATAAAGTCCACTTAACGCGATCTCCGGTCTTATGTCGGAATCGTAACATTCTCTCGTAATACTTCAACAAACGGTCGCCTCATATACAAACGCGCGAATCGGAGTCATACTGCTTGACACATCATGCTTAAACACCAGTACCTCACTCAAGTAACTCTTGGCAATCGGAAAAGATTAAATCTGAAAATGCTAATCTAAGGAAAATGATTGAGATGATTATTATACATTGGATTAATGATTACTTGAAATTATTAAAACTCTATATTTAATTCTATATTACTTGAAATTGTTGAAATTATCTTTTATCAATATTTTATTGCAATTTTTATCAAAAAAAAGAAAATTATGAAATGAAGAAAGAATTTATTTGTAAGAAAGCAAACTTAAAGTAATTTTATATTATTAAAATTCTGTTAATAAACCTTTATTAATAAACCTAAAGAAATGTTTATTGTAATTTTATCAAAAGAAACACAATGATCAATGAAAAAGGAACTTATTCGTAAGAAAGCAAAATCGAATTAAATTGATTCTAAATTAAACATAAAATGAAATATTATTTCGATGCATAAGAGATGTCAAATATTTAATTCATTTTGGATATTTAGTTTATCTGAAATTTTCTACGAAAATAAATTTTACCGGTTGTTTTAATTTTTTGTGACTTTATTGTTTTCTTTGGAATTTACAATTTAAACTTTAGAATAACGCTACAAATACCGTATACAACCTAAACAATGCATTTAGGAAACGAGGAAAAACATCTGTCAGTGAAAAAAAATGCAACATTGGTTCGAAAACTTTCGTTCTAGAAATTCTTCTCAACGAAATGTATCACACAAAAAACCTAAAACGTTCAACCAACATAAACTTAACTCAAAGCATTTCGTTCCATTATTTCCACCTATTTTCAGTCCTTATGCTCTTAAAAACAATCTAAACACAATCCAAAGTGTCTATGCAACATCTGAACGAGAAAACATGCTGACGAGACTCATTACTATATTCATTACTTATATTTATGAACAGAGAAAACCATTGATCAAATATATGAAAATTTAACAATTCCTCTATCATTCACCATCGCTCATTAATCGACATAAATCGATACCTATTCACGATAATACTTGACCTACCTATGTCGCAAAAAATTATTAAAAATTGAACGAGCAAAAGAAATTTCACGACATCCACCCCATTCGACCCATTCGATACTTACAATTAGAATCTGTTTTACAAAAAAGACACTTCGAAAAAGAGGACAGTTTCAAAATATTACTAGCAAAGATCACAAAATTTTCAAGAATAGTATTATACAATTAAACTAAAGTGTATCTTGATTAAATAAATATATATTAAAAGGAAATTTATACATACATTTATTTTAAAAGGAAATTTTTAATATTCATTTAAAAATCTGACATCTCGTATGTAACGATCTAATATTACAGATATAGGTGACTCCTTTATCAAAGCAAATTTTCGAATTTTAAAAGTAAAGTGCCAAAGTGAACTTTGACTCCGAAATCTCGACTTCTTACCTTTGACATTTCACATACATTTTTTACAGAGAAATGAACCGCAATATCTTTGTATTTGAAATTCAATTATCAAGACTATAATCGACAATTAAAAAGTTGCAATTTTTACAACAAACTCAATTCAAGTAATAATATAGTAATTGAATATTTAATTTTACAATGAATCTTGTAAATATCGATATTAAATATATTCTGATTTTATTCAAATTATATTCATATACATATGTAAATAATGCATATTTAAATTTTTCGAAAACCGCGATATGCAAGAAAATCCTATTCTGAACTAATAAATAATACACAAATATTACATTTTATAATGTTACTACTCACGAATAGACAAGAAGCGGTATTTATATACCTGCGGTCACTATGCTCGTAAAGAAAAAATGATCAACGTAATACATCGACGTAAACACCCATGCTGTTTCGAATCTTTTATCCCATGATACAATGGGTAATGAGAAAATTACATGCAACTCAATAAGTGTGTAGAATATCGTAATAATTATTATCTCTAATAGAAGAAGTAAAAAAAGTAAACGTCATCGGGGTAGTATTAGGCTTTTCAATACTGACTTTAATACCGACAACGAGTATTCAAAGAAATGAAAAATCTTTCCTTTTATCTGGACTATTGTACCAACGCGCGCAATTTAATTAGAACCCGGCGAACAAAACACTGGCTCTAATTTTGCGTATGAGTTCTAAGTGAATTTGCAATTATTAAAAGCAGTTGCGCTCTATAAAAAATAACCATACACAACAAAATAATTATCGACCGTATTGCGCGCGGTTACAAAAATTTGATGAAGAAAGTAAATTCTTTTACAGAGTGTTTATTTGAGAAAATATTGCCAAATCGGTAAATTAATTATTCTTTTCAATATAAAGTAATAAATAAGAATTATTGATTAATTGTCATTCTCTCTGATAAAAATATAATTAAAGAGTATCATACTAAGGAACAAAGTAGTATATAACGATACAATATCAAACTATCGTTTTCGAATTAATAATGTAAAAAATATTGTATATTATTTCAATAATGCAGGATATTTATTTGCGAATTATTTTATATCAAATATAATAATTTGTTGTTGCCGATTAAAATGATCATTCGTCGATCGTCAAACATATTATTTTGCAATAATTGTAAAACATGTCTATTAAATGGAAAAATTCGCGACAATTGTGACGTGCTCATCGTCAAAGTTCGAATTGTTCTTTTTATATAATAATAATAATAATTTTATCATTTTATATAATAACAAATTCTATTCAAAAGCTGAGTTAAATTTCATAATAAAACTGTGCAAACTATTTAAATAAGTAAAATTTAAAAATCGGAACTTACCCGAGAATATTTGGCTCTATCTCTCTTTGAAAATAATAAATATTATCATAAAGATTAAACGTATATTTAAAATACAAATTTCGTAATTTAAATATCGATAGAAAAAATTACTATACGATATTGTATGTAAAATTTACTTCAATTGATTAATTTCTTCTTTATAAATTTAACAAAATTGCTAAAAATTTAATAAAGACTAATATTTGTTTAAGTAATAAGAAAATAATTTCATATATCCGAAATTGTTTTTGTAATAAGTAAATAATTTCATACATCCGAAACAAGAAGTCTACTTTTATCTTGGTATTCTTGAATCAATCACTTTTAGCTATAAATAAACTATGGATTTTCTATGGAAATTCTAATTGCAAAATCTTCTCAACAAACTTAAACAATTGAATTTGTATGGAGATTTGTTATCCATTGAATATTATAACGAGTATTATACTTTAATACTTCACATATTTTTGCACATAATTTAATTATATTTTTATATTTTTATATTATTAATATAATTTTATATTTTGTGCATTTTTATATCTGTGAATTTACTATAAATTCATAAAAATCCGCAATCTAATTCTAAGTTATCAAATGAGCATCTATCTCCTTGAAATGATCCATAAAGTCACCTTATAATTTGCAAGATATAAATAAATTCAAATTAAAATCATCATACCATCTCTTTGAAAATCCACATGGTCATTTAATAATTTATAACAAAGAAAAAATCAACTTAAATCTTGTTTCCTCAAAGTGATACGTATGATTAATCGATGATAATCTATAAAATAAAGGAAAAAATTAAGCGCATAGTAACAAAACAGTAGACGAAATTGAAATCCAACGAGAGAATTCTCTGAAGAAATCGCTTATGTACAACAATTTTCATAAATAAAATAAAACTGAGAATTTAAACCCACATTGTTCAATGTTGAAAATTAAGACTTAAAATTATAAATTTTAATTTAAGACTAACAATAAGACGTACAATTAATGACGTGACATATTACTAACACAAAATTAAGGCTTACAACTGCAGATACAATTTAAAATTAAAATTAAGGCTTACAACTAAAGACGCTAAGACTTCAAATTAAATTAATTAAATTGAAGCTTACAACTATAGATGCGATTTAAAACTAAAACTTAAAACTGAAACGCACGTATTCTACGATGTGCGATATCCTACATCATCCCACGTTGTTCCACGGTGCTCCTCGGACGAGGTCTAATAGTTTACTTATTAAATTAATTGTATTTGCAGTGCAATCCACATATCATTAAAAAAGAAAAAAAGAAATTTTACGTAGTCTAAACTGCGTAGTTCTTAGCTTGATATCATTTTTCAAAAATTAAAATTTGAAGAATCGTATCAACTACCATTTTTATCACGAAGAGATAACTATCTCGAGACTCACTCTGGGCTCTAATCCCATCTACTCTCCATTATATTACAAGTCTCGACACTCAAATTAAAAAATACCATGTGCTCGTTGTATTTAACCCGGAGTTAAATAAAAAGAAGACACACGTTCCGTATTTCAAGCTGAAACTTAAATATAAAACGCAAGACTAAGCTGGAATCATGAAACTCTATCTTCCAGACAATGATCGTACAAACGATAAATTAAAATTCATCTCTCACACAATAGTCACGCTAAATCATACAACAAGTCGCAGTAATTTACAGCCTCTCATACTAAAGATATACTTATCCAACTTAAAACGAATAAAGAAACTTGCAAAGGAGCAAAGTTTCTCCCAAGTTCCACCGTTTACCGAACGCACCACGCTCAAATTGCTGTTCATACACGACTGCAAACCGAGTTCATCATCGAATAGGATGTATGAATACAGAGGAATAGTAATGGGAATATCATCACGAGATGACGATATACATATGATTTGTCGAGGTCTTACACAAAAGTGAAAGGTTGGTCAGCCCAAGCAGACAACTTACGAGAAATTGTCAAACACAGAATAATATGTAATGACCAAAAAGTTTGAATGATCGTGAATTAATGAACGCGAGAACAATTTTTTTTTATTTAAGAAACGAGGAGTAAAAAGATAAAAATTTCTGAAGAAAATTTTTAAAAACTAAAAATTTTAAATTCTCGTTTTAAGTTAAACAAGAATTACGCTAGGTAACAATAAGTCGCAACAACTCGCAGCCTCTCATACTAAAGAGGCTCTAATCTAATCTACTTATCTAACTTTGAACGAAAGAAAAAGTTACTGACACTTTATTTGCAAAAGAGAATTCGATTCAGTAATGACTCTTCACTTTTATAATTTTATTTTCGCAACAGCAATGATATAATAAATATTCAAATATTAACATTCAATAACTCTAAAATAATATACTTACCTTAAAAGTTGCGCAAAATACAATAAACATGCAATCACAAGAACAAATTTTATTCTGTACAAAATATTTCAGTATTTCTCATTCCAAGTTAACCAAGTATATCTACTTTATGTTATACAGTAATTGCCTAATAATTTGCAGCCGTATCAGCACATTCTCTATCAAAGAATCGTTTATCGACTCTGAACGAAAGGAAGTACATACCTGACACTTTATTCTCAATATCTTGTTTCTCCAAGGATAATAATACGAAATAAAAGCCGCGGTTTGTGTACAAATTTGACTATCGGTATATTAAATCAAGATTCGAGAATTTAGAGGCAAATAATCTAAGACTATTGTCTAAGTGACTATTATCTAGGTGACTATTGTCTAAGTCTAAGTGAAGTTCTGAAGAACCACTGAATCGAATACGAAGAGCTAAATTACAAAAACCTCATTTTGTCTGATCCCTGAATTGACAGTGACAGCAAAAATTAAACACTATACTCTATTAAATGAATAATAATCTAATAAATAATAATGTAATAAGATATATAGCAACAATAGTAAAAATAGTAACAACATACGAAAGGAAAGAGGAAAGGAGAGATTCTTAATTTCTTCTCAGGTTATAAATAAACGTGGCATTGTACAGAATATGCTCACTGTGAATTTACAAAGATTAATTATTTTTTGATTAACTAACCCACGCAAATTAAAACTCACGCATCCGACGAAATCTCACGTCATATCTTGGCGTCCCTCGGTGTCGCCCCGCAGGGAATTTATTAGTTCACCTATTGTCAGTACCTAAGGATAATCCAGTCCAGATAACCAAAAAAATTGCAAAGAGAATTTTACATAATCCAGACTGGACTGCAGATTGTGTAGTTCTTTGCTAAATATCATTTTCCAAATACTAATATTCGGAAAAATTAAGATTTGTATCAATTTTCAAATAACAATACTTCGAGATATTAATATTAATATTTGGAAAACGACACCAATTATCTAAATACCCACTATGAGAAAGTGACTACGCACGAGTTCCATTGTTATATCGTAAATTAATACTATTTCACGAGTTACAATTTACACTTGTATTGAATTGAAGCAATTTGTTAGGAAGAGTGAACGACATTCGAAAAATAAGGTACAATTAGAGCAAGCAGGTAATTCATTTCATACGTTGAAATAAACACTTTTGTTTACTAAAATAATAGTGGAAGATGAAATTATTCTTTTAATTAGAAATTCAGAGATATCAATTATCAAGATGCAAATTAAGAATTATCAAGGAATACAACAATTTAGAACATAAGACATAATAAAAAGAAATGTATGATACAATTTGTAGCAGTATGTATGCTCAAATATCCATATTCAAACATTAACATTAAAGTAACCAAACTATGCGACTTACAGATCGTTGAATTCAGGATTGTGTGAATAAGATTTTGTTGTGTTAAACTTGATTACGTTTGGTTCCTCTGTACTTCTTGTTGATGCTTCTCCTTCTGAGAACTCTGCTATTCCTTCAACAACGAAAACGTTCTTACTTTGAATTTCTGAATTTTGCACCAGTTTTATTAATAGCTGAACTAACATTTAAGTAATGTATTTAAAACAGGAAATTATTATTGGAGTATAGACAAAATTAAATTAATCTCGTAATTGTTATAAACAAGTCGTTATAATTGTTAAATGGTGTTTAGAAATATTATAAAAATAAAGTAATTTAATTATTACAAATAAATAAACTATTCAAATGTAAAAAGAATTAAATAACTAACTTAATTATCATAAATAAATAGTTAAAATTGTTAAATAATATATAAAAATATCATAGAGATGTAGTATTAATTCGATTGTTATTAAAATTAAAAATTTTGAATAATAGTCAGAAGGATTGTAGAACAGAATTAATTAATTGTTATAAATGAATTATGAGAAATGTTAGATGATGTTTAAACAATTAGTATATTCAGAATTATTATTTAAAAATTCAGTTTAAAAGTTTGGACAATGATTGAACTGATAATGAGCTTTTGTCTCGACAGTGGTCAAGATCAACCTGATGTTTCGATCATTAGTGACGCGGAACAGTTTATAATTTTTGTTAATACTTCGAAATATAATTTTTCTATTACAGTAATTAAAAATTTAATAATTTCTTACATTTCTACTGCAAATTTACATCTTTATAAATTTATTACAACGAAAAATATATAATTTGTAAATTTTTTACCAGTTAAAACTAAATTTATGCTTCTATGGTATTAATTTTTAAGTTATGTCTGCATTAAATACATTATGTAGAAAAAAATTACATTGTAGTCAAAAATTCAAGTTAACCAGTGATCGTCAGATCATAATGATTATAAAACATATAAAAATTTCGTTTGTTTAAGGTTTCAAAATTATTGTTTCAAAAAGAAAGAAGTTTATACATTTCTATTATGTAACTCTTTTATTCTTGTTAAACTACAGATTTTTACGCATTTGCAAAAAACTTGATGATGCAAAGATACAGAAGATGCACATAAAATGGTAAAATATAATACAGAAAGTAGAGTACTCGATATCTCAAAATAAATTCCTACTTCGTGTTATCACTATTCGAGCACTTCGAATGTCGTAACACTAGAACTACCAAGGACTAAAGCATAAAAGTTTGATCAGAGATATTGAAGTAAAAAAAATAGAAATACACAAACTTTTATTCATGTATTTTGTAAAAAATCATTTAAGCCTCTAAAAATACACTATTTGGCATCTGTAACATATCTAAAAAAAATTATGAATCAGTCATTTTGACCACTCGGTAGTTCTAGTGTTAATTCATTGCGAAAACAATTACAATATTTTATTAATTTTACGTAAATATGATTTACTGACAAAAGTAGATTGATAGACAAAAGACAGACAAAAGACAGTTCAGAATTTCTTGTCGACATAAAGAAATTTATTATCTTGTATTTATTGCGAACAACGATTCTTCCGCTTTTTTGTACTGACAAGAAGTCCTAACATCTGTCATACTCCATCATGGTGTTGTGTCGAGAGCGTTTACTGTTGTCAACCGTTTACGATCGCTGAACTGTGAGTCTGTTTATTTTATGTTTTCAAGTATAATCAGCGTCGATCCTACGATCGACGTTTTAACTTTCCCAATAGGACGGTAGAATACCGGCATCATTTCAAAGTGATTGGCTATCGCCGACTAGCCAACTCCTATGAAATAAGCTCACGGACAACGAAGGATTGTTCTTACTTACAATTAGTCTTATTGTTAATCTTATTCTTAGTCTTTCTGTGAGAATCATATCAAAAGTTCTTCTTACGTTTCGATAATCAAGATTTTGATTGTGGTAAATACAGATCGCTAGTCGCAGAATTAGATTTCGTTACAACACCGGATTCATTTCGTAACATCTCAAAGTCGAATAAATCGGCGTCTTCACATATTCGCAGTTCGATATCGACGTCTCTAGAAACCTCAACACTTCATTTCTTTGCATGAATTCACAAATTACAAAAATCCGCGGATTATCAAGATATAACTAAAAAAAAGCAATAACTTCGAATATAATATAAGATAACAATCGTGTTCGAACTGAGATAATCATATTATCAAATATTAATCCAACACCAAGGGAACCAAATCACACGACTTACTGATCATAAACTTGACAACTGATTACGTTGGACTTGATTGTGTCAGATGTCCATCTTATATTCGCGAACGTGAAGTTGCTACTTCTGGTTCCCAACCTATTTCTTTGACCATGTGAGCGTACAGTTAATAATTTTCCAACAAACAAAACACTTACATTTTATATTTTTATTTCATGACATTTTTATTTCATGTAATTGAACAAATAGTTAAGTAACATATTTGAGATAATAAAATAATGAAATATCAAATATCTGTATCATTAGAACGAAACAATTAAATTTTTTAATTACAAAAAAATGTTCAAAAATTTTATAGAAATGATATAATTAAATTATTTTATTTTATTAAATTATTAATTAGTTATAAATAAATTGAAAAAATGATCAAATAATATTTAGAAATATTAAAATAATATTTGGAAATATTAAAAAATCAAATTAATTATTTAATTGTCATAAATAAATTGTAATTACAGTAATTGTAATAAATAATTGTGTCATGTAAAAATAATGTTTAGATATATTATAGGAATAAAATTGTCATAAATACACTACAAAAATTATTAAATAATACTTAGAAATATTAAAAAATTAAATAAATGAATAAAATTAAAAATTATCAAGGAATGTCTAGAAATATTATAAAAATAATTAAATTGTCATAAATATACTATAAAAATTATTTAAAAAGGTTTGGAAATATTAAAAGACTGAATTAGCAATTTAATTGATATAAATAAATTGTTAATTTACTAAAGAACATGTAAAAATATTACAGAAATATATTGTTATAAATGAAGAACATGTAGAAATATTACAGAAATGTATTGTTATGTAATGGCCTATTTGTTGATCATAGAAATATGATAAAATATGAATGTGATGTGAGAAGTCCAACGTAGGCATGGAGCGCTTTTCTTTTTTTAAAAAAAAAAGAGTCACGAGAGTCGTGAGAGTCGTGAGAGAGCGTTGAAAGACAATTGTTAAAAAGTGTCAATTGTGTCGTTAAAAAAATTTGTTTGAGTTGTTAATTCGTGTTGTTTTAAAGTAATTCGTCTTGTTTAATTATTTTTGGTTCTATTATCATAATTTTTATTAAATAAATATTATTTATATTATATCCCTACAATAATACCTATAAAAGAGAACTAATTTAATCGTTATGACTAAACGTTATGACTAATATTAAATAATGAAAGAAATATTAAATAATGTTTAAACAATTAAAATATACAGAAATAGTACTTAAACTCATTTTAATTTGTAGTGAACTCCTCTCCTTGTTACAAAGTCATTCCACAAATGAGGTACATATATAGAACACAGACAAGAAAGCGTACACAATAACATTTTCAATTAAAAAGTTTCATTAATATCTTTACGATAAATATTTTACATTGTACGTCGATCATCAGTCATTAATTCAGATTTTTTCTCTATCAAAATTGTTGCCAACATACATAGATACAATGAGGATGCAATATTATGGATTATTTTTCATTTTCATATTGTTTTTATTTCTCATTTGATATCAAATAATATAAAAACACAAAACTATGTGGTAATGAATTATCGCATTTATGACCTAATGAAAGTAAAAATCGATACGATGTACAGTTGTTTATGTTCAATAAATGACAATCAATTTTTATGTTAGCACTTAAAAGTTTCATAGTAGTGTTATTAAAAATATACGCAATGTTATTAAAACCAACAAATGACTATCAACTTCCCTGGATAATTTGTCTGCGACTCAAAAGTTTTCGTTGAAATTCACTTCAATTGTTTTAAACCGTATCTGTTTTGTAAAAATAAAAATTTTTTATTTCCACATGGACTCTGTTATAGAAGTAAATACTTTATTTTATTTACGTTTTAATATTTTTTGTTTCTTTCTCCACTTTTCTTTGAGATTAATAATGTAAATTTGACGCTTTTGGTTTAATTATGCTTTAATTATGCTAACTTTAATTATGCTTTTAAAAAATATTCCTCAAAACTCTTTCATGATTATTGGTGGAAAAATGAGGTAAAAATTAACTGTCTCTATTTAGCCTTTAATTTTTAATTAAAATAGATCTATTTTCAATATATGTATATATGTAGCTTTGTGATCTAGAACAAAAAAAAACTAAGAAGTTTTATAATTTTATAATTTCATATAGAAAAAACTCAAAATATAGTAATTTCTTAAAATGTGTATAAATAAATAATTGAAACCTAAAATATGAGTTCAAATTGATTGAATATATGTACATAGTGTATAGAAATAAAAAAATCTTTCAACAAAAAGACAATAGGAATACAATAATAATAATAATTTAGTGCGAGAGTATGATAGTAGCAGCTGTTATAATAATTATTATGTTAAATTTATGATATTTAATTCAATAATTATAGTGATTATTTGTAAAAAGATGTTCTAATTTACTAAATTAATATTGATCTATTAAAATGCAGTTGAATAAATCATATAAATATAAATCCAAAGTATGATTTTCTCTTCAAATCCCATTACCTCGATGCACTATGCAATGTGATATTGTTTAGGAACTAAATGATATAAAATGTGAGTAGAACAAACGACTAGCTATGCTGCATAAGTTTCTGTATTTATGTGATACTTTTGACTAATGAGTGTCCTTTTATTTAAAAACGATTCGCATTCCTATCATTCGTCTTCTTTCCAATTTCATATGTACATTGTCAATCACAGCAGCTGAATTGGTTAAAGCAACGGTAATCGATACGGAATTACAAAAAGTCAAAACGGCATTACAGAGCGGCTTGCAATATTAAACAGTATATAATCTACAACAAAATACTATTACGTATAACGATAAAATACCAATTCTGAAACAATTACGAAAAGAAAATGCGTTGAGCGCTAGTTTATTACGACATACAATCGTAATATAATCATATACGAAGGAAAACAGTGATTCTATATATTTACAATAGATGTCCCGAATTTAAATGTCAAAGTTTCGGGAGCGTATAAAGGACCAATAAACTAAGGAAAAATATCCTTTAGAGCTCGTTTTTAAATCCATTTTAGAGAAAATTTCAAAAAAAGAAACAAAAAAATTTTTAGTCCTCATTCATTCAGCAAACACTATCAGCTCAAGAGGATAACTGAGAGATCAAATCGTAGCTGCGATGCACCATCAAAACAATGTCTAGCTACAATTGAAGTGGTCAATCAATCTAATGTTTGTATCGCTGCAAGTGGCCAATCTTTTGAACAGTATCTTCGTGTTAGTGATCGCACTAACACACGAGCATCATGCGGCTGTGTGCCATGTGTTCGCCAAACTGCCGAAGTGACAACGACTAAAGACGAAAAAAATCAGTTTCTGATAATGTTCTGAGGAAGAAAGACGTGTGCAGCAAATCGAAGCAATTTTTTATTTCAAAGTTTATTTTATATTTTAGTGTTTTTATTATTTTTCTTTAGTATTTAGTATTTTATACTATTTTTGTATTTAGTATTTAGTAGTTTATATTATTTTTGTATTTACTATTTAGATTTTAGTTTTTAGCACTATTTTAATATTTTACTATTTTTATTATTAATTTACTGTTTTTATTATTATTTTTGTTCCTTTTATTACTTTTTTCCGTTGTTTCTATTTATTGACGCAATATCTTCATTGCCAACGAGCAATCTTTCTTTGTCTTCTTTTGCACAATTTGCACAAAACGTTCCTGAGAGTGAATGACATAAATGTATGGTAAATATATATAACGTTTATATATATAACTATTATTCATGTGACTATTATTTATTCCTCATACTCCTACATGTTCCTATATAAGTCGGGTGTCACCGTGTTGGTACAATATCGGTAAGGATCTCGGTCTTGAGCGACCGTCACTCTGTACAGTATGTATTAGTGTAATATCCGTGTGGGTCAAAATGACCCCGGCACGGGACGCTGAGGTTCAGTAGTCGGAGGATTAAATAGATGATGTGGATGCTAAAATAGATGATAAGTATAAATATCAATAAGTATAAATAAATAAGTAAAAAAACAAAAACCTTTTTCTTCATTTCTTCACGATTTTCTCTGAAATGGAGCAAATTTCTAAATGATAAAATTTTTTCAGCTTATCAGTCCTTTCTACGTTCCCGCGATTTTCACATTCAAATTCGAGATACTTTGTATAAACAGACTATTCTATGTACATATTTGGTGTGCATTGATCATCAAGGGATTGTCCCTTCGATTTGAACGTAATGTTATTCTCCAACTGTCGAAAAATGCTCAGGAGACGATCTGTATCGTTTGGTGGTTAAACGATTTTTTTCTCGGTAAGCAAACTATTCCTTACTGGTGTCAGACGAGTTTTTTATTTCTTAACAGTAAACCGATGGAAAATTGAGGTAAAACCTCTGCTTTCCTTTTTATTGACTTCAAAGGATTTTGAGCTTCAAGGTGTGGGCAAATCGTTGACACTTCTTGTCAACTCCACGCGGAACGTGTTTTGTGTAAATATTTTTGGAAACTTGCACTGAAAGAATGCTCTATAGTCTATGGCACGCTATACAGAGTCGGCTAACTGGCGACCTGCATGTTATCCTTGCCTTTATTTTCTTAATCGCGAGTGCTACATTGTGACTACATTGAAGTTTCTTCATCGTGCATGAAATTCTTTCACCTTCTCATCAGAAGACAGAGAAAGTGATTTGTATAGTCCGCTGCGGCAAAACAGAGTAAGAACTATGTTGGATGACCAACCCAGACAATATCGGATCTACGCTAATAATGACAACGAGCTAGCAACAGTCCACATAAAAGTGGACTGTGAATAGTTAGTCATAAGGGCAAGATCCAATACTTGGTCATCCATGCTCCTTCCCCTTCCACTTGAGGATGATAACCAAATATATATAAGGACATGTTTTACAGTAGAGAGTTAGAATACTACAGAATACTACAGTAAAGTTAGACAGAATAGAATATTACAGTAGAGACAGACTAGAAGATCACAGAACATTCTATATCATTCTATATCATCCTACATCATACACGACCACGAACAAAGAATAAACTCTTCAAAATTATAAGCGTGTCGACTCCATTACACGGAATCCAACAACTAATTTTCATGGTGGGGGAACAGGCAGATAATAAGTGCGGTCCGCGGCGTGGAAGAAGTTCGTCACCTCTGCTGTACGCTATTGAAATGCGCGGAAACTGATCCTCCTCAGTTTTAATGAGCCAGCAAGGTCTTATTATTTATTAATCTTCTTTTTGGGTTATTTTCAAAAATAGCATGAGCACCGGTCGTGCTATAAATCGATGTGCTTAAACACAAATTATTAGGTCGTTATAAATGAAATAAATGAAATGATCAAATTCTTTATAAAACTTCTACTTTTTAGTCAGTTTGAAAATAATATTAATCAAATTACGATTCATTATTCATTTAATATATTCCGATTATTGTAAAACAAAATCGTAATTATCTTGGGTGACCAACCCAGACAATATTGGATCTATGCAAATACTGACAACGAGCTAGCAACAGTCCACATAAAAGTGGACTGTGAATAGTTAGTCATAAGGGCAAGATCCAATACTTGATCATCCATGCTCCTACCCCTTTCACTTGATGATGATAACCAAATATATATAAGGACATGTTTTAGAATACTACAGTAGAGTACAGAATACCATACCATAGCTCAGCATCATTCTATATCATCCTAAATCATTCTATAATGTTAAGAGCTTAACTTAGCATAATTCATTCTATATCGTTCTACTTCATACACAACCACAACTGTAACAAGGAATAAACTCTTCGAAATTGTAAGCGTGTTGACTCCATTACACGGAATCCAACAATTATTACAACTAAAATCTTTAATTGATTATTATTGATAGGTCAATCATATCAGTGGCAAATTATTTTTTCTTTTAAGTAGGTTATTAGAATTCAATATTGATGTTATGATTGTAGGAAATAATTTTACACAGTATTTCTCGTTAATAAGAAAACGTATATTTTATATTTAATCCGACGACTGGCTCGGACGTGCGATCTCGGCGACATTCTGCAGAAGGAATGCCGCTTGGCTTCGTGCTCTAGTTCGGATATACGAAATAGTCGAGGAAGTTGTCACTGGTGACTTTAAGAATGTTAATACTTTGGAGTTAAACTCTAATCTTTTAAATACAATACCGACGCGTACAATCACGTATGATTATAACGACGAAAGGGCACGAACGAAAGAATTAAATTTGGCGAGAAGGCGAACAAGAATGCTTTATTCGTCGTTTGGTTTGGGATATATATAGCTTTACATTTGTTGGTTATTTGAATGGACCTTGACTGAATTTAGAAATATGGGCGATTGCTGACTCTTGAGCTTCTGAGTCAGTTTGGACCTTGGCTGGATTTGGATGATAGGACTATCTGCTGGTTTCTCGGGTTTGTTCTTGAGTCACTGATGGACCTTGACTGAATTGGGGTGATAAGGCCGTCTTCCCACGCCTAGAAATGGGCGGCCTGGTTAACGTTCGCTCACATGATTAGTTTTTACTGTATGAGAGAGACGTTCGAAGTTTTCGATATTGATAAATATAGATTATAGATCACTTCGATGGATAATTAGTTTTTTTATTTTATCTAGCTTTGAATTTTAAATTGACTACTGTTAATAAATATTATTTTCAATCACGAAATTTTTGTGAGCGAACGTTTCGTAGAAGAGGCCACTCCAAGTTAAGGACCATGGGCCGATTCCGATGTCTTATGTTTATAACCGATGCATACAAACCGAGCTAGGGTATCCGGACGCGGGTTGGACCGAGAAGGGTACCCGAACTAGAATACGAAGCCAGGCGGCACTCTTTCTGCAGAACGTCGCCGAGATCTCACGTCTGAGCCAGTCTTCAGTCTAACAATAAAATATACGTAGTCATATTAACGGGAATTACCGTGTAAAATTATTCCCTACATTTTAAATAATTTTACACGATTGTTAAGTCGGATTTCACATAAAAAAAAATCTAATACATTATGGATATTTTGGCCCAAAATGAAATATAATACAAGGAATGTATTGGTGGCTTGGTATAAACCAGAATATAGAGAATATTATAAAAAATTGTAATAACTGTTTGTCGAAATAATTCAGCGAAAGTGAACAGAAATGTATACGGAATATGCGATTGGCATTTAATAGAAATATTGATTATATAAACTAGCAATGTAGATACTCCGTTCGCAAGTAAACACAATATTTCTTCTATTACAAATAATTCACAAGCAGTTTTCTGATCAATATGGATCTAGTATTACTAGCATTTTTATGGATTTTTCTCGCTTGTCGATTTTTTTTCAAAACGACCAGGAATTCGAATAAAGTGGTGATTATAATGGAGCGACGAGGATCGAGGATAGCGGCGAGGCGAGCGTCGCGACAAAAACCAATGTAATGTAATGGAAGTGTTTATAGTGGAGTGGCGAGGAGAGCTGCGAGGAAAGCGGCGTATAGTAGCGGCGTAGTGCAGCTAGAATCAAAAATGTTTGTTTCTACTAGCGGACAACGACGCGTTCGGCAACATTTGGATGCATTCTATCGTATTCAATAGCATTCAATTGAAGATCAAAGTATTTATATATATATCTATTATTTCTGTTTTTTTTTATTATTTATTATTTTTTTTATTATTTCTATTATTTATTTTTTTTCTATCCTCTGATCTTGCTTTTTGCGAGATATGACATTAATATGTGATATTTAATTGCAATATTTTCTACAAGCACAAGTTTTTGCTGCTTCCTCGAAGCATTGAGAAGAATGGCTCGCTGAGAATTTCGCTCGTCGCTTTTCTCCACGTCAATATAAACATTCGATAGCATTTTATCGCATTCAATTATTTATCTATTTTATTATATATCTATTATTTCTGTTTCATGTCGTTTTTATTAATTGTATCCATTATTATTCTTCATTTTATCATTTATTGTTCGGTCTTATCGAGCATAGTGAGGGCCAAACTGTGATGCGAAAAACAAATTCATCGAGCCAGGGATAATAACTTCCAAATTTATAATTTTCTCCACAGCAGGGACTTCCTGCTTCTGTTTTCCGTTAATTTCTATTGTGTAGTCATACCTGACTCCCAATTCTAAGGCTCAGTATGTTTTTTTCTCGCATCCTAGTCCCAATGACCTTACAGAACCGACTTCGCTCAACGACACATCTGGAACCAATTAGCTGCCTGCCAAGTTCCGTGACCGGAGAAAACACAATGGAATCTATTACTATATAAGACCACCCACAAGACAGTTCAAGTTAGCACCCCAGTGGAGGGAATCCCCACGGAAGATCATCCTCAACCGACTTCCTCCGCCGTCGAAACCACTGCAGTAAAAATCAAAGCAGCCTCCTCCCTCGTCATCACGGCCGCCTACATCTCTCCTAAACACAGAAGAACTAGACCCCTAGACTACACCCCTGAAGAACCAGACCAAATCACATACAAAACCAGTCACATGTACATCACCGGAGGCGACTTCAACGCCAAACATCACTTCTGGAACAATACAAACAGAAACAAAAACGGACTCACATTCAAAAACCACCTGGAAACAGCCAATACAGAATCCTACTCGCCCACCTACACCTACAGACAACCAAATTGCCACCCATCAAACCTGGATCTATTCTTGACGAACATACCTTACGAGCACACCATAACAACCATGGACGACCTTTCATCCAACCACCTGCGAGTCATTCTCCAAATCCACACTAATCAACCCCTAAAGCACAGCCGCTTCGTCCACCATACAGACTGGAACTTATATAGAAAAATATATAACACCTTCCCTATAAACCAGAATCTACAAAACCAGGACGACGTCGACAGGCAAATCGAAACACTACAGCGGAATATACTACGCGCCCACCGCAAGTCCACCCTAACCCTCCACAATCCCTGACAGACCATCGCACACCGACCCAACACTCTAAACGCTCATCAGAGGCCGAAATAAACATAGACGCAAATACCAAAAGGTAGGCCATTCGCTTCATAAATTGCACTGCAACCACCTAACAGCACTAATACAAGAAAGAATAACCCATACCAGAAACATTACCTGGCAAAACCGACTGGAAAAGGTAGAAAAAGCAAACCACACACTCTGGCAAATTTATAAACTCACTGGACGAAAAAGAGACACCATGCCACCACTAATAGACTCACACACAAATACTACAGACCACGAAAAAGCAGAAGCCATAACCAAATACTTCGTAAACATACATAACTCGGCACACAGTTCACCCTTAGACGAAATTAAAAGGCAATCCCATACCACGAACTTCCCAAGCGAAACCGATGCTCATCTCCCTCACCACATAAATATCACTTCCCATCAAATCCACTAATCAAAAAACTACCCAACAATAAAGGGCTTGACAAAATCACGGCAACATTGCTAAAAACCTCCCCAAAAAGGCAATAGTACAGATTTACTACATATTCAAAAAATACATTCAAAATTCTTACTTTCCCCACACCTGGAAAACAACGAAAATCCACCCAATACCGAAACCAGGTAAACCCAACACCATATGGTCCCATTAGTCTGCTCAACACTATCAGCAAAATACTGGAGAAAATAATACTATCACTTGCACACCCATCTCAGAAACAACAACATCATCATCCTATAACAATAGGGTTTCAGAGAAAATCACTCTTGCATACACCAACTACTCAGAGTCACAGAATTTGAACCACAGGACTAATCCTCCTGGACATCGAAAAAACCTTCAATATCGTCTGGCACGAAGCACTAATTCACAAACTCCAGAAAATTAACACACTAGATAACATTGTCAAAATAATTAAAAGCTCTCTAACAAACAGGAAAATATTCGTCACAATAAAAGATACCAACTCAATAACATATAACGTAATCACAGGCGTACCACAAGACTCCATACTTGGACCTACGCTGTTCAATATTAATGATATCCCAACAACCAACAACACACAACTCGCATTATACGCAGATGATACAGCAATCTATGTCTCTTCCTGGAACCCAAGACAAGCCACCAAATACCTGTAAGAACATATCGACATGATCTCGAAACACATGCACATAATGGAAACTAAGTATCAATCCACAAAAATCACACGCAAAAATCCACAAATCACAGCAGAAATAAAAATTAATGGATTCAACCAAAACGGTTAACTACCTAGGAACCTAGGGCCCCAGCCATATAAAAGAGGGCAAATCTTGCCTACTCTGCGCTCAATAAAGTTTACCCCATCATTGCCAAGAACAGCAGACTCAAAAAACCGCTTAAGATCCTGATATATTTCACTTACATTACCATCATTATGTGACGGGGAATTTCCTTTCTCGTAAAAGAAATGGTTATTAACGCGAATCTCAACAAGATTTATAACGCTTTGCTAATCTGTGACCGAACAAGATTTATCTTATTACGTATAATAAGGATTTAAAAATAACGAGGCGTATGCTGCGGTTGAAATCAGACTGTCCTGTTTTATTAGATTTATTGGGTATTTATACAGAGTGTCAATCGTGGTTTACGTGATGAATTTTACAAGAGTGGGAATATTCAGTGACAAAATTCAGTGGCAAAATTCAAGTTAGCAAAAGATAAGCTTTTGCAAAGGCGTCTTCACAATTACATACGGGCAGCAGATCTGGGCAGCAGCCGCTAAAACTCACAAGAACAAAGCGCAGATAATGCAAAATAAATACTTAAGAATTATCTTAAACAAGCAACGGGACACCAGCAGCACTTCTCCACCAAATGGCCAACATACCCACCATTGAACAATTTATCCGAAGCTCCGTCCAAAAGGCATATGATTTTCTTCACCCCAACCCTCTCATCCGCGGCACTGGCAATTACAGCATTGAAGATCTTCCACTCAAGATTAGGGACACACTCCCCAAACATGTTAATCTCACATAGACCGAAAACTACCACAAACTACAGCTCTCAACTTTCAAGGAACCTGCAGGTTGTTTGGAACTTTTTCTGTATACACAACTTCAACAAACTCTCCGCACGAACGTCAAACATCACCATTCTACATTAGCCATCCTAAATGCAGGTAATAAGGCGCAACAAACCCAAGGCACCCCGTAAACAACAACCTCCCGACAAGAAAAAGAAAAGAAGTTCAAGAAAAGAATTCAAGTTAATTTTATTTGCAACAATCCAGCAGAGTGATCAGTAGTTTTCAGGAACTCACGAGAGTGTCTACATCCAGTATCTCAAAGCGTTCAGTCTTTTTATAACAGTTTTACGTGTATTAATCATGTCTGACAAATTAAAATAAGTTTAGTTTATAAAAGACGTACCTTATGAAACCAAAAGGACAAAAATCATTATAATCGATACATGTTAAACTTTGGGAAGAAGTGGCAGCGGAAATGTATAGTACAAGTATAATAATCAATTCATATATTTGATAAATTTCTCATATATTGACAGTGTATTAATAAAATCCCCTTCACCTGTAGATCCTGCGCTAGATCCAAATGAAAGTATATTTGAGGATGGCAGCCCTCCTCCATTTGTTGCCAGTTGCAGCAGCAGTCGTAAGAAAAGATCCAAAAGACCACATAATCTTTTAATGAGTGATATTGGGTCAAAATTAATGGAATTGGAGGAACAAAAATTAAAATTGCTAGCTGAAGATCAAAATGGAGATATTCAGTTTTTTCAGAGTCTCATTACCCATATAAAAGAACTTTCGGATGAGAAAAGAATACTATTGATAATGGATATTCAACAAGTTGTGTATCGACATGTTTACGGTACACCACAAACACCATAACCAAGTGATTTCATTTTATTTAATTATATATTATATTATTCATAAAATTCCTATATTATGTAATTTTTATGTTATAACATTAACTTCAATTTAATATTTTATTTAACGAAACATTTGTAATAAAGTACTTACGCATAATGGAATATGTAACATTGATTTCTTAATTTAAATTTACCTTGTGGTAACGACTAAGCGTTCTTCGACATTAATAGGGTTCTGAATAAAATTGCTCCATCGAATTTTAATTTTTGCACGCAGTAATTTTACGATGCTGTCGACTGTTACAATTTTCATTCGGAAGTATTATTGAAATCTCTCAGGATGTTCTTTTAATTTTGAGTATAAACGATAAAATTCTTTCTCCATTTCTTTGTCTATTTCTATCAATGGGATGGATTGACCATCTTCTGATCTTGTTTTTTGCGAGATATGACGTTAATATATGATATTTAAGAGAATACAGAAAAATTTGTAATACTTTTAATACTCTATGAGTGATGATAACAAATAATGAAGTAAATTTTTTATCTTTTTTAAAATCAAATGAAGTTCATGGTCTTGGAATTACAAGTAAAAAGAAATCTTGAATAAAAACAAGCACTATACGGTAATATTCATATACCAAAATTGCAACAATTTGTATTACAGAGTTGAAGTAAATGTTAATACAAATGAAAAAAACGAAAAAAATATCAAGAAAAATTAAAATTCGGTTAAATTCAATTGTTTTCAAAAAATAATAAATATATCCGAATATGAATAGAAGTTGTTGATTGAAGTACATTAGTTGAAAGTGGGAGAGACAGTATAAATTATTCGAAATTATTTCGAATGGTGAAAATGGTGTTAAGGAGATAGTAAAAGCAGATAGGAAAATTACATTATAAAATTGTGTTGTGAGAACGCAAAATGGGCGAATGTGAGATCACATGTATGTAAATTGAATACAAAAAACGGAAGCGATATACTAACTACAACGGTAACAATTATATAAAAAAAAATTATATAATTATATTTAAAAGATACATCGAAATATGTGAATATCTCCATCACGAAAAGAAAAAAAATTATACTATAGTTTTTAAAGAAACACACATAAAACCAGACTACCCGTTGTGGCAAATTCGATACACTGTAGAATTTTTCATTAAGCAAAGAGAATGGTAGTAAGAGTATGAATATTGATTGCGAAAATATATGTACATATATGCGCGTAAAAGAGATACGACGCATAAAAAATAGAAGAATTTGGTAGTTGAATACAGTTGTATACCATTGATCGCCTAAAGCACATTATTATGATATTACAAAATACGAAAGAAACAAAAGTATACTGGGTGGTCCATTTCAGTGAGACTACCTAAATATCTTCTCGAATTGTGACGATGCAAGAAGTATTTTTTGCCTAACATAAGTGCTATATCGAAAGGCTAATAATTAATAAGAATTTTTTTTCAAAGTCATTTTTTCAAGGAGTTTTCAAGGTCATATAACTACATTTTGTTTTATTGCATCATACAGCTGATAAAAGTACGATATGTAAAGAACATGATCTTGAAAATTTCAAATAGATAAATGTGGCTGATATGATATACAAGCCGATATGATATGATGGTTATGACATACATATAAGTTCGTAACACCCTATACATTTAATTAAAAAGGAAAGGGATCAATCAATATGTTGCAATACATCAAAGTCAAATGAACATTACATCTTGTTTATCAACGAAAAAAAGAATACGGAATTGGAGACAATATATCAAAGAAGTGACTCACTCTGTTTCATGTTCTAATGTTTTAAAATTTTTATGTTGTTAAAATTTAAAGTTAATGCAACTTATTTAAAATTATTTATATTATGTTTATATTTATATTATAATATCTTTCATCCAGATATTATGTTAACTCAGCACAGTTCTCAGCACTGTTAATTGAATTGTATCGTAATTCAATTACGTTGTTACACGAATTCAAACTTATAATTAATTTAATTGCTAATTACTGTATCTACGATTGTAATTGAATTACAGCATGCTTGAATTACAAAGTAATTGAAATACAATATATTAAATTGTAATTATTTAAAATTTCGAAATATGAATTTCCGATATCCTAAAAAGGAATCCATTGCAAAATATATTTCTATTTGATAGATATCCACCAATTTAAAAAGTTTTCATTAAATACAATGCAGTTTTTTCTTCTAGATAGTATTTAATAAGAAGATGTTCTTTTGTACAACGATGACTTCCTAAAATCAAGCTTAGTGATAAAATGTTTGAAAGAAGAATGTTTATTAAAACCAATTTAAAATTGGCTGACAATTGTTATTAAATTCTGATTTCAATCAATGTAATTCTATAAATAATTAGTAAAAAGCTAAGATCATTGGTTTTATTTAGGTTTCTTTCTTTATTAGATAATGCTCTATTTTATTTTAGGTTTCTTTCTTTATTAGATAATGCTCTATTTTATTTTAGGTTTCTTTCTTTATTAGATAATGCTCTATTTTATTACATCGACTTTTTCAAATATTTTTTTTTTAAATATTGTTTTATTTACTTTTCTGTAGGAATTTTTTTCAAGTAACATTTGGTGATTATTTCTCTCTTTTATATATTAGTTATATTATAAGTTAAGTAAATTCAATTGGTGAATTAAGCACAGATAAATTTACTTTAAAATATATGATTTATATATAAAATCTTGTAGGATTGTGCTTGTATTTTCGTAAATTTATTCAAAATTTCGTAATTAAGATTATCTCTTACGTAAAAATACCGAATTTGATATAGCTACACCGGAGTTAGTAGCGATTGAAGAAATGGCTATTTACATGTAACCTTAAAGATAAAACTGAACACCTATTTGATTGGCTTTAGCATTATTCTACAGCGCAAATAAAACACGAAATTTCTTTTTATTTATTTTTTAAAGCGTACATTTGAAATCGAAGTCTATTGTCGCAGTTTCGAGTTCGAAATATAGACGATCATTTTGCGTGTACCTACTGTTGCGATGTCTATTAAAAATAGAAACGCTTTTGATTTTTTTACACTTTGATTTTAATCTGCTACGTAAAAAATATAGCCGCTTTAGTATGACAGTTAGATAAACTTTTTAGCAATTTTAGATAAACTCTTGCGTTCGGGAGTACGATCTGTAAAAATTTTAAAAGATCACCTATTTCTGAAAAAATATATACAATCTTTTATATACTATGAAAATTGCAAAATTATAATGGTATAAATATATTATATATAAAATGTATAATAATAATAATAAAAATGTAATATATATATATATATATATATATATATATATATATATAGAGAGAGAGAGAGAGAGAGAGAGAGAGAGACGTGAATTCGTACCACTATAATTTTGCAATTTTCATAGTATATAAAAAGTTGAAAAATCGTGTTTCTTGAATAGAATGTCATAAAAAATCGCCGTGCTGCTTTGCATCACGTTCTTTAAGAGATTTGGTGAGATCAGGTTAAAGTTTCCCTTCGAATGAAAAATTAATTCTCCCTGCGGATTTTGTTTGACATAATTCTTAGTTGAATTATTAATGCAAAATCAAGCAACGATATATTAGATAATTCATCTTACACTTTATATTCATTTATTCATGACACAAATACTTGCAACAACAGTTTTAATTTATGCAATGTTATTATGTTATTATGTTCCGCATAAATTCTAGTTAATAATTTTCAAACGTAACATTCAATTGCAATCATATCAACAATGACAACACTTGTCATGCGAATTATATCGACTTTTATTGCAATCAAAGTTATGAGGTCTAATTAACATTTTCTGCGACTTTGATTTTGCATCAGGTTCATTTGTAATTCTGAAAAAATTGGTTGAAACTAATCTAATGATTTCCCGATTTTGTATCGGATTCGTCCACGAAAATTAAACATTTCCTGCCACGCCCTGATTTTGCGTCAAATTTGTCTGTATCTTCTGCAATTTCCTAACATTTCTCCTGCTTCATGTCGGATTCATGATATTTCAAATATATCTAACTTTTACTGGAATCGGATAAAACACATGTACATATAAACCAATGATATATTTAAATAATAAAGAAAAATTAGCTACGCGTTTATCATGGAAAAAAATTAGCTACATATGAAAAGAGTTATGTCATAACAACTAAAGGTAGATGCAATTTAATAGGATTTAATAGGAAGGAATCAAAAGTTAGACAGCTACAAGAACATATTACGTTTTAGATTATCAGAGTACCTGACTATCTAACGAAAAGATAGAGGCTGAGTGTTAAAGAGAAGTGTGGAAATATAAATAGAAGTAAATAAATATGGAAATATAAATAGAAGTAAATAAATATGAAAATATAAATAGAAGTAAAGAAATATGGATGAGAAATGAGGATCGAAAATATGATTTATGTAATAATGATAGACTCTGAAACACATGCTTCATATCGTAATCTAGAGAGGAGAAAGTATATTTTGGAGGAAATTTTAAGTGGAAAAAAAAATAGAAAAATGTAGTTGAATTGATTAAATGTAATTGATTTGATTTAAAAAAAAAAACTGAAAAAATAAATTGAAAAAAATTTGAAGAGAGAAGGAAGTAGCAAATTTGAAGGAGGATCAGGAGTTTGAGGATTGAATATGGTGTCTAATATGATAAGAAGAACTGTTGTAAATCAAGTCCATTCTTTAGCGTTGGAGATAAAATTATTAGTATAAATATATTCATTTTATATATTTGTACAATATACATATACAAAGTATACAATATATTTTGAATGTTGAACAGTCCATTTTTAGTGATACGTCACTAAACAAGCATAACAAACAGAAATTAACGAAAAATCTGCTTGAAAAGTGCTGATCATACGCAATCCTGTATTATTAGACATTTAGTAGAGAGAGTGTAACGGCAACTGTATTCGTCACAGTATAATTCAAAAAGTCTCTTCTTTGGAATTTTGAATTTAACCCCAAAATGATTCTTTGTTAGTTTCGACATAGTGATTCGTCTCCGGTTATCGGTGAGCGACTCAGCCTCCTAGTTATCCAATATGTACTAGCAGATTGAGCTCATCACGTAATTTCAACCTCCTGCAGTTCACTGATTTCACACCAGGTTTGTCTACACGTGTCTCCGTGCTAGAGTTCCTTGATTTTGCATTAGGTTCGTCCTTGCTTGCCATCCTACAGCTTTCTGACTTTGCATCAGGTTCGCCCGTATACCTGCTAACAAACTGTGATTATATTCCATAAAATATCGTTTGCCGGTCTCTCGCACTGTTCGAGATAGTTATTTATTACGATCTGTTAAAAGTGATATTTAATAAGAAGGAAATTAACTCTAAAATCATCACATAAATTTTAGAGCTTCAAAATCATAATTATATATGTGAACATAGAACCAATATTTGAGTGAAACATGTGAACATTCTCGGTCTATGTGTATATTGACGATAGAAACAAATACATTTATTTGAAGTACGATTTAAGATCGATTTATATTATTTGTGCGTTCGAACGGAATGATCATGGAACGATTTCGTTTAGGGATAGATCACTCGACACATCGAACCCTTCAAAACTCAAAAAAGTTTCGAGGTTTAAGAATTTAAAACTTTGTATTTTTTCGTGATTCGAAATTCTTGAAGCTCAAATAAGAAAAATACGAAAAAAGAGAAACAATGAATAAAGAATCACTTACTTATGGCGTGATTGAAGCATATTCGATTCATGTATATCTCAAATATTCGGTGTAAGATGCTTCATAAATTTTCGGTAACCGGTTTTTGCATTTAAGAATATAAGCATGTGCGATCGTAATTCTAGAATAATAACGTAAAATATCCAAATCTAAAAAGTCTATCAAAAAAGTATCTTATTATCGGTATGCCCATCAACGGTATGCTCTGAAAGACTTCAGTATGTCCGGCACTATAGTAGATGAAAAAAAGAGATAAATTGGATCCAATCAGCTTCGGATGATAAAATTTACCAGACAAGCCAAAAGCAACAATCTTGAACATTTGATACATTATAAATAAATAATAAATATAATACTGTAAAATAGGTTATTTTTCCGAAATATGATTTAAAGTTTTTTTGATTCCCATTGATTTAGAATAATTTTGGAGAGACAAATTTTGTGCCATAACCAATGAATATGTCACATAAAACACTGTCGAAATATTAAAAAAAAAGTACAGGCTTTCATTTTATTTAAAAAATTGTGATCACAATGCCACCGTATACATCAAAATATTTCGGTCCTAAGAGAATATCTTTTGTTTCAACAATTTTTTCATACTTCTTTCCACTTTTCAAAAAAACTCAATCGATCACTTTAAAGAAAAAAAAAGACTAAACAAGAGACTAACTAAAACTAAAAAAGATCAACGCAATACAGCAATAATCATGACGGTAGTTACGTGAAAAGAAATTGATTCTTTGTGCGATTATTTTAGAAGCTATAATATATCA
Organism: Tetragonisca angustula; assembly: GCA_036937485.2. Taxonomy (NCBI): domain Eukaryota; kingdom Metazoa; phylum Arthropoda; class Insecta; order Hymenoptera; family Apidae; genus Tetragonisca; species Tetragonisca angustula. The sequence goes on along the minus strand of JAWNGG020000060.1, from coordinate 737,846 downwards.
CAGGTATGAAGCCATGAATTCCAAAACAGCAGTTCGTTAATTAATATTCAATTCAGGAAATCAATCTTTTTTGTTTATCTTCGTTAATTGAATTTATTCATGTAGTATTTCTTATTTTTTTCTTCGCTTTGTAAAGCAATCTGTGTCACAAATGTTACTACATAAGCATTTGTACCATTGTTTCCTAGATAAATCATGCATCATCCATGTGATTTCTGCATCTACAACAAAACTGTTACTGCACAATTACAATAGAACCATTGACTATCTCAAACCGGACATCCAATGCTTTTTTGTGTTTCACGTTTTGGAGTTTACCTGATCCTCTTATCATTTTCGTATCATATTGATTTAGACAAGTATTGCACTACAGCGCTATTGGCGATAGAAATTAAGATAAAAAAATATGGACAGTGTTGCCGATTCCACATCGGAAATTCTTTGTTGAATTGAATTTGTTGAATTGAATCTAGTAATACTTTATTATAAGCAAATATTCTATAATAATTGAATGCGAATTTAATTACAAAGCATTATTTAAGAAGCTCTATCATCGTATAATGTGATTTTTCACAGAAGCACTGTATTGCTTTTTAAATGGAACTCCATGATTTTTTTCTACGATTCCTCGTACTACTCTGAATAAAAAAAACATTAGAGCACAATGTTGAAGAAATTAATATTTCTTGATATTCTTCAAATTTTATGTAGCATAATTTAAATGAAAACAAATAAATATCTGAACGTTAGAAACAAAGCTGTAATATTCAAGGTGCACATTCGTTGAAAGGGTAAAGAATTTTTTTCAAAGTCATTTTTGTAACATTTCAAGGTGATATTTCAAATGGAATTTTCGCCAATGCGAAGCACAAAGTTAAAGTTTAATCATCTCAATAACCATTTCGTTTCGATCATTTAATCCAAAGAATCTTTTTTCGAAACGAAATGATTATAAAAATAGTTGAATTTCATGTTAAAACAATAGGAACATTTATTACAATTAGACAAACAAAATAATCGAGACAAAATAATCTGACATTCATTGCGCGAGAATTAATATAAAATATAAATGATTTTGTCAAGATTTAATGATAAATGCATATTTTATTGAAATTTTATACCAATTCAAAATAATTATACCAAAAGCAAAGTGATATATACATACTGCTCGTTCTTGTTCTTTTTCCAATTACCTTCATCATGATTGTTATCATGCAGAATAACAAGTGAAAAGCGAGTTAAAGGAAGAATTCAGAATTTCCTGACGGAAGAATAATTGTCAAATGTATCAAAAATCTGACATAGTTGCTTCGTTTTTATTCTGTTCATCGATTCGGTCAATGATATGATTAAACAGGGCTTGAAAACAGTTATGATATCGATTTTGATCTTTGAAACAGTTATAAATGACTGATATTCTTAATAACTTATGAAAGACCGAAATTTCTCTGTTGATATCAATTTTGATAATGATCCACATATCGGTCCCAGCATTATTATTTTATCGGTTCTAAGTCCGAAGGTTTTAATTTTTAACTCAAAATTTTGTTCACAATTAACAATTTTAATTTTATCTTATTGTTTTTGTATAACTTTTGTTTAAATGGATTAATAATACATCATTTATAATATTCGATGACATACTTGACCAATGTGGAGATAAGTTCAATTTTAAGTGCGAAAAATAATCTTACAATTAGTTGAGAGAACAACCAAAATTGCATAAGCCGACTTATATTTAGGTAATTTATTCTTTTTTTTTAATAATATTATTCTTTTTGAATAATATTCTAATATTGAACTCTGTATTCGAGTTTCTCTTCAACATTCATTAAATTTATTATCAATTATTTTGTAATAAGAATTCAAAGCATCCAAAATTATCCGTTGATTAAATATATCAGTATCGGTAGTTTTATTCAAATAGTTAGAAATATCATTTAATACATGTGCTGAATTACTAGAAATGTTTTAAGTCTTTTAAATGTAAGTAATATACATTTTTTGGCCTTTTGTCTTCTTATGTTTTCATCAGACAAAATAACACTGTATCTTAGATCCAATAATATAGCTGATAAAATCATTTTCACATAATTTTTTTTCTATATTGCATGTTATTAACTATACTTATTTATATATGTAAACTATACTTATTTTCGTATTTGATACATCTCCCCCAGATTTCGTACCAAGACAATTTCGTTAATTGCGTTATAATTTCCTAATTGCAAAATCTTAATTAATTCAATAATTTTATTCCACATTACGTCTGGCAACTTTAATTTCCCATCATACATAATATTTGTGTGTTAAACTGTTTTAATTCGTCCAGCTGTTCCATATCATCTATAATATATCTAAAATCAAATTCCATTTTTTTAGACAATTAAAATTGCATTTTTTTATACAATGCAGATAAAGTTGATTTTGGTATAAGCAATTTTTTAACAATTTTCATACTTTCTTTTATTACCTCAGCTATTTCTGTTTTTCTTTTTTTTTTTGAAAATGGCAAGTTGCAATGTGCGCATAACTAATAACAATAATTGCAAATTGCTTTTAATGTATCGAAAATTGCTACAATATTTTAGCATATTTGTGTTGTCAACTGTTACGCTGTATATTTATTTTTTAAAAATGTCAAATTTGCTGCATAATTACAAATTTGAAATGTAGTATAATTTCAAATTTCAAATAATTCTATCATATCTCGAATTTCAATTGAATATTTATATCAAAAAATGAACGCCCCATATATGATGCAGCATTTAATTTTAAGGACACCAGTTTTCTAGTTATTTCATTTCGATTTTTATTTCTTATCGTACTTGCTCTTTGTAAGAAAATTAAACACGACTAAATAATTTAATATAACGTTTTAAAATTATCTTTACTTCTGCTCACTACGACGGTCTTGCACATTCAATAATTTACAATTTTTCTCGAATTTGTGTAAATTAATTATTTCTTTGTTTGGTGTCACATTTACCATGTCACGAAACACTTTGTCATTTATTGAGGAAACACTCTGCCGTGAATTATTATTAATTTAACACAAGCATACATTAAATTCAATTTAACTCTCTTATTCTTATCATTATGCTTACTATTTGTAGGTTTACAATTTCTTTTTCGCCCCTCTCTTTCTATCATGACAATAATAAACTTATTACAGTGATAATCTTCTAAGTGTTTTATTGAATTTAAAAAATTTCAAAAATGTCAAATATTTAAAGAAATGTACCAAAATAAACTAAAAATATATCGAGATCCTTCACAACTATTTCAATCAGGACTCATCATTAAATTTAACGCATTCTCTGCTTTGTAAACAGTAACTATTCTTTAACAGAGTGAAAAAATTGTCAATATATTAATATTTTACAGTTTCTTTATGTAAAATATTATTTAATTATTTATTTATTATTATGAAATATTATTTAATTATTTATTTATTATTGTGAAATATTATTTAATTATTTATTTATTATTGTGAAATATTATTTAATTATTTATTTATTATTGTGAAATATTATTTAATTATTTATTTATTATTGTGAAATATTATTTAATTATTTATTTATTATTGTGAAATATTATTTAATTATTTATTTATTATTATGAAATATTATTTAATTATTTATTTATTATTATGAAATATTATTTAATTATTTATTTATTATTATGAAATATTATTTAATTATTTATTTTATTATTATTGTATTAGTTCTAAAATAAATACGATTACTTGTTCACAGTGCAAGCGGAGGTGTGAGGTTAATCTTTTGATCTCTAAAAAGTCGAAAACTAACCATATAATTAATCTAATTACATAATTTACATAATTAATCTAAGGAATCGGAAAATATAGACAACTAGTTTTCAACAATTCAGTTGTTTTACTAGATTTTATAGCACGCGTGTGTAAAGTCATTAGATTCGAGTACAGCCACATTTTAAAAAATCGAAATTTTTCTCAAATGTCCAAAATCCGCAAGCTTTTGTCGTAGCAACTCCAAGCTTCTGACTAATTATACGAGTTTTATTGATCAAGGAGGCCAACAACGAGATCATTAGATGACAATGTTTCCATCAGTTGCAAATACGACTCAGGAACATTGACACGAATTCTTGGATAACAGCGTCCATCCGATAACAAATATTAGTTGTTTATTATTTGAAAACTTATCGTATGACTTTCGTTATTTATTCACTTCTTTCTCATTTCTTGAGTATCTTTTGCTGTTTTCTCTTTTTTCATCAGTTCTTGTTAATATTTTCACAAATGTTTTCCTGTTTGTTTCCTCAAAATTTTGTCAAGTTTGACAAAAATTTTGCTATATTTGAAAATTACTATATATATGTATATAGCAATTTTCAAATATATGTATTCTTTTATTAAAATAATCTCATCTGTTATTTTAAAACGATTTTTATGCCACCTAAAGTAGCTAGTTCAAAATAGATTTGTCAGTTTTCCGACTTTTGACAAAAATTTGAAATTACGTAAAATTACACTTGAAAGTAAAAGTCTTCTTGCACGTTCATGCATTTATGTTAATTTATCAAAAAAAAAAAATCAAGCTACTGTAATTATCTACGTATATGCGTAATCTCAAAATTGCAACCTGTGACTCGCGACCACCAAAAGAATTGCAATGTATTTTACTTGGATAATTAATGAATACAAATATTTATCTTTTCAGCATTTAATTACTAAAAATGTATTTTTATACAAGTACCATCATAAACATAAATAAAACGAGTTCATAAATGAAACTCACTACTAAGTTTAGAATCAGGAGCTCATAAATAGAATGTTACGAGTTTATGGTCAGAGATGCGCAACCCACGCTGGTTTTACGCACGTTGCGTCAGATTTTCGTTCGAATAAATTTTAATAGTGAATTCCTTAATATTGAATCGAAAGTGATCTTAGAGTTGTAAAATCACTGTTGAATACTTTTGACATATATTTCGAGCTATGAAACAGACGCGCAAGCCGCGCGTTCAAGTCAATCGATTCGCTTCTTCGTGATTCTTAAATAAAATTAAGCAAGAGTGACGACCAAAGAAGATGATGATGTAATCAGTAATACATATTGCAGATATAAATTAAATAAGTAAAATAAAATAAAATAAAGTAAAATAAACTAAAATAAAATTAAATAGAATAAAATGAAACAAAATAAAATAAAATAACTTAAATAAAATCATATAAAAATAAAACAAATGTCAGGCATCCGCAAGTAACGTAAGTCAACATATGGTCAGACATCCAGAAAGAGTCCTCGCCTATCAGCCCTTTAAATTTCATGCGATCGGCTACCAGGGCCTTTTGGAATTACAATCCAATTGGTTAAGCCTCTGTACACAATAAAAATATTTAGAAGATAGCCGAGATGTTTGAGAAATATTATGAAAAATATTATGAAAAGACCTCAAATATAAAATCTTAATTTCGGGAATTCAACCCTTCGGAAGATAATTTTACAATACTTAGCGTATAAAAGACGATGAAAGATAGAAAAGGATACGATAAAGAATTAGATGTGAGTGATAGTGTTTTAGTAACAGACGGTTACTATTATCTGGAAATCTGTATTTAGCCCAAACCACGATTAATACATATATATTACAATACTGTAACAAATTTCATCTTACTTAACCAACGTATCATTTTACTTGATGTAGTTCTTCAATTCACCGTCGTTTAAGCATAAAGTGTGTCAAAAAAAACCAATAATTTTTTTCCTGATCGGTATTTCAAACCCTACGACATAAAATCCCATTTAATTTCCAGTCTTTTCTATCTTTAGTCAGTGGTTTGACTACACGACAGTGAGTTGAACACATTCTTATTGAATACGGCATTTTACAGACAGCGTATAAAATATCCGTAAAACGCTCGTCAAGATCCTACTTCAGTAGAGAAAACGTGACATGCTACACGTGGCATAGTCTATAAAATGCTCCTCTAATCCCCCTTTTGATTCTCGCTTTTCAAGTAGTTTCAGCTTGTATTTCGACTTAAGTGAAAAAAAAAGATTTCTGATAACATAAAAATTCTAATAAAGAAACTAAAAAATGTAAAAGAGTTTTGAAGAAAAAATTTCCATTATTTCAATTTTAATAGTTGTTCATAGTTTTTACAGCAGATACGTACATTAGATTGATAAAAATAGTACATTTAAGTGAATATTGAAAATGTTAATAAGTCAATCAATGTTTAATAATGTCTGTAAAATATTTTCTGCACTAAATAATAGCAATCATTCTTTGTGGAGAAAATTATGGAAATTTTTTACATTTTTGTGCATTTTAATTGCTCTAATTTCTCTCATTTGTCTTGAATACATTGTTTCCGAGTACCAATGTTTTCAAATTGTTCACCATTTGCATATATAGTTCTTGCAAGGTTCTTCCAACAGTTTTCAATAATGTTTCTTTAATAGTTCTTTGCGAATTATTTAAAAAGTCAATCAGTTGAATGATTGAAATAAGATTGATTGAAGCCCAATCAATTGAATAATTAAAACAAGATTCAAATCAAAACAAATTTAATAACAAAAAGAAACAAGGATGAAAATGAGTTTAACAAAATGATGAGTGTCTTTACAAATTTAGGTACATTATTTGGGTTGGTACAAAATTAGGTACACTATTTTTAGATATACATTTAGGTGAATAGTGATAGATCCTGTGATACATGTATAAAAGACTCTCAAGTACACGAGAAACAAATGACAGGTTTGGAGAAGAATCTTTTAATTTAAGCACGCGCATTGATTGTCATCAATTTTTGAGAATTTGCCTGGATTAACAATCAAAACTATTTGATTGACAAACAGAAAAATTAAACAACTCGAAGCTAACAATCACTTTCAAGTACTGAGTGTATCTCTGAATAATAGCTCACGTGATAAGTCCACATGTTGCAGTCTTCGACCATAGACAACAACAAACCTATTAGGTCGTGTATCTTGAATATTGCAGTTGAGATTAGAGGAGATTAGAGGACCGAAGGACCATCTACTATGGGATTAAAGAAAGATAATTGTATACCGATTTATTGATTTGATAAGACCTATGTGACTAATCTTGACTAATTAACATACTAATTATTATCTAATCTGGATTGAATGACTGAGATACTGATTATGATTATCATGTTGATTGAATGAATACTGAGCTAAGATTAATGCATATTTTGGGCCTGATTAGCATTTTAAATGCGCTATGTCCCTGGAGAGGAGTGACAAGACCGTGAGTGAAGGACGGCTTGAGAACAAAATAGATTTTCCAAAATTTGAACTTTAGCTATCTATCAATGATTATCGGACCATTCCCAGACTTTGTGAGGCCCTTCAAACCCTTGACTTCGTAACACTGCGTTTGCAAAATATCCTTACAGTAATGACAAACTGAAACTAATTGTAAGCTAAATTTGGATATTACGTTTACTCTGTAAGAATCTCTTAACTTCGAACGATAAACAATTTTTATACCGCGGAACAGCATTTTTTTTTTTTTAGAGAAAAATATTGTTTTAGTACTTTCGTTGAATACATTGCAAAAAATTACCGCATATGTGCTAATTCTAGATTCATTTGCTATTTATTCTTCTGTTAATAAATTTTATTTTCCTTTTTGGACCTACATCTACATTTACGATAACTCGAAAAGTGTTGTTCTTTTCTTAAATCATGATAATAGTATTTAAAACTGTTCCATCAAAGTTGACTGTGAACTTTCTTCATACTATGTGTTGCACTTTTTTAAGAAACATTTTTTACATCAATATCTATATCAAGTATTGGCAGCACTTTGCTTCGCAGTCATTTTAGAATTCGACACAGTTCTTAAAATTGATCGTTCATCATTCTCGCGAATTGCCAGAATTCTTTCCTTTTTTATAATTTTTTGGATCTTTTAACAAATTGATAATTAATTTCCTATTTTTATTTGTAATTTTTGCTGTTTGTACTAATAGTTGTCTTCTCTAAATTTCAATATTATTATGTGACCGAGTGAAGAAGTCGTCAATATATTTAAAATATATTTATTTAAGACGTTCTAGGATTACATTTCGGGATACAACAATTAGCGTCGAAGCAAGATTAACCGCAAAACTACAATTCATAGTAAAAATAAACAATTCATAGTGACTTGTCTTTGACATGGATTCTTTTTTTGCGACCCATTTTGAACATTTTACTATATTTTATTATCAAATAATAAGCACGCGTTGGTACGTCTTTTATTATATTAAGTTGTTCATGTACATATCATGTTCAATATTTATCATTTGCTTATGTACATATGTATAACTGAAAAATATAGATTTAGTGTTTGCGCTATCATTTTATTTCACTTGTGAATTACAATATCTACGTTCGCATTCACGTTTAAATTTTGTCCAAATCAGTTTCGTGAAAGATATTTAGTATATCATATACAAGATCTGTCACTAGATGATTATTATTTATAGCAAGAAATATTTGAATGAAAATTAAATGATTTCAAAGGATCTAGGTACCGATGTCATTAACTTCTTTGTGAATGGACGTGTCAAGAACTTAAGAAGGCCAATATTTGCGTGCAGTATGCTGAATCCGACTCGAAGGAGCAATGTTCATTTACAAAACTGTGTGTCCACTTGGCACAATTGATCCGACTCGAAGGACCGATGCTCACGTATGATTTGCTAATTGTTACGATTGCAAAACCGGACAAAGATCGATAATTTTATACAGTAATTAGCAGATTGTACTATTTACTGCACGCTGACTATCAAGGAATTATTCCTTCTATTTGAACATAATGTTACTCACAATCAGAGAATGCTTAGGAGGCGAATATTATTGATCGGAGGTCAAAAACGATTTCTATTCGAATTTACCCGTTAGACAAGTTCTCTGCTACATGATGTACACCTCAAGGGAATCAGACGATTTCTCACCCTGAACCAATAGAAAATTAGAAAAGATTTTCTCATTTCCTTTTCCATTGATTTCGAAGGTTTTTGGTGATGAGAGAAAAATCGCTAACATCTCATGTCAATTTTGTGTGGAACGTGTTTTGTCTAAATATTTTCGGGAACTTAGCCTAAGAGGATGCCATTTTGACAATGGCACACTGTATCTAATATGTACAAATCTTACAGTTTTAAGGCACCAACGAGGCTTTAGTCCTCTTGCTGAGTCTTTACCTCTTCAAAATAGCGTGAAGCCTTATTTTTAGGGCTATTTTAGCGATATTTTTTTGATCGGTAAGGCGATTCCCTCCACTGTATTTGATCTCTCAATTTAGCTAGTTAAAGAAAGATCGAAAAAGCTGCTTGTATGGCCCACTACAGTGGGAAAAAATACACGGAGTGGAAACTAATTTCCATAGTGGATAGGTAGGCTTCTGCGACTAATCGATGTAGCTTTTTATTCCCTATAAAAGTTTTATTCTCTATAAGAAAAATATAAACTATTAATTTAGGAGATATTTTAACTTTAATTCTGTAGAATTTATCAATGTATGAAAAACGACGAAATACAAGGATTGTTGTATTCATACTGTCCTTGTCTTTCATGCATAAATATTATAAAATTAAAGTTAAAATATCTCCAAAACTATTCACTTTGTGATATACATAGGTTAATGCTTTTTTTTATAGAGAATAAAGCTGCATCGATTAGTGTGTGAAAAAATATTTAACCTACATAAATCCTTGACGCTCATAAGAAAATTAATGGTATCAGTATATGCATGAAATCATTTAACTTCTATTCAAACATTCTCGTTATGAATAATAACAATGACACAAAACAAGATGAGATACCCTATACATAGCCAGACATATTAATATTATTAACTGATGGATATTAATTAAATAATATCCATCAGTTAATAATAAGTCTATCAGTTTATGGAAATACGAAAAAATAAAGGATGTACTATTTTTTTGGAGTGTATAATCCTAAAATATTAGATACAATATTCAACTATGCAAAAGATAAAGGTGCTCTTCGTAAAAATTATCTTACAAATAAAAAACCGAATAATAAGAATCATTAGACGACTAAAAAGTTTTTACATTAAGGATATTATAAATGAGAATTCTTAGAAAAGAAGAATAGGTCATTACTTCCCAACTTACCCTATATACTAGAAATGAAGAAAAACAACTTATGTTAGCAAAGGAAATTTTTGAACCTATTTAAAAGTTCTTTAACTTTTTCGATTCCTGATATCTACTATTTATGGTACTTATTGCTGTATTTCAAAAAATGGAAAAAGACAGGCATACCAATACATTCACTCCATTATTCTCACAGATACAATTGACCACACAGTACAGGCCTACATATGTACATTAAAAAGGACATTTTGAGATACTCCCGACATCTGAATATAACACACAACATTCACATTCTAATTTACATGCCATTTTCCTGAAATTCACTAATAAACACTAACTTAATTAAGAATATTTTGATTTGTATGTTATCTGAAAACATTATATTGTTGAAATAGGTAATAAATTCGATACCATTATTGTATACTCCTATGCTTTTCATTATCATACCACTTAAGCTCATTATTCATAATTTGCTCCAGTTAATGGTGTACATCCTGAGAGTATCGATGCTATTTGTGAAAATTGATATTTCAAAATTAAATTGCTTGAAATAATAGCAAAAATAACATGTAGAAATGATTAAATTTATAAAATATAATCATTATATTCATTATCTTTTTCTATTCAAGAATCACCTAAGTACATGAACAAGACAATGAACATGTAAAGAGTTAAACTTGAAAATCCTAAACTAAACGAAAGATAATTAATGTTCTATTTTATATCTATTTCTTCTACATACATATATCTGAATTTCTGCATTTTGTATTCTATATCTATTAATATTCCTTCATATTTTTTTTTGTTATTTTATTTCAATTTTCAATTATTCTATTTTATAATTTTAACTCCTTTAACTCCTTCATTATCATAGATAAAATATCAGTCGTGCATTATCATTGATAAGATGCCTTTAAACGCTTTAAAACGCTGTTTCTACAATGTCACTGACGAGATATTTCGCTTCATAATTTCGCTTGTGATGCCACTGACAAGGTATATCGCATATTGTGATAATATTTATGCCTCTCTAAGGACAACATCTCATAGTTTATGTATACGTGACAGTAACAACATTTTGCGTCTTTCTTTAATGTTTTCATTCGAATGTCACCTATTCTTAGACATGATATTCTGTTACATCTTAATTTAGCAGCGATACTGATTGTGCGACAGTGAATGATAATGATGTTCTATTATCTGCGAAGAAAAAAGTTCTTCAAGAAAAACGATGGAGAAAATCAATAGTTATTGATAGTTTCAAACCACATATTATAGATTTTACAGACAATCGTAGTGAAGTTCAAGCAAAATCAAATTTATCAGTAAATGCCCATCTTTCATTCTTCAATAATTCTTTAATTAAGAATTTGTTGACTTGATTGTGATAGAAAGCAATAAATATAAGAGAAAACAAGATTTTTCAGTATATATATGTACGTATATCGGTATAGTTCGATTGCAGGCATTAGGTTTATATTAGAGCATCGATCCACTGTACAATATGAAATTTGTACGGAAAATGATGTCAAAGTACAAATTTTTTTGAGTATTAAAGTTCCTGTACTTCAGTAATAAGATCTAAAACAAAGTTAAAGGAATATAAAATTTATAAAATACAACTCCTTATCGATATATTGCGACGATTTTGTTACGGAACTATCACCACGGTGACTTTAAAGAATGTTAATACTTAGAGTTAAACTCTAATATTCTAATTATAACACCGCGTACAATCACGTATGATTATAATGACGAAAGGGCACAAACTAGAGAGGTAGATTTGGCGAGAAGGCGAACAAGAATGCTTTTATTCATCGTTTAGCTTGGGTATATATAGGACTTTACATCTGTTGATTGTTTGAATTGGCTTCTGAGTCAGTAGTGGACCTTGGCTGGATTTGGATGATAGGACTGTTTAGTGAACATCTGCTGATTTCTTGAATTGGCTTCTGAGTCAGTGATGGACCTTGACTGAATTGAGGTGATAAGGCCATCTTCACAATTTCAAAGTGCATGTCGTTTAGAAAAGATACATTGTTATGTTTAGAAAGTTTATGTTTATGTTTAAAATTCTGAAAAATATGCAAAATTTGTCATTGATCTTGAGTTAGTATTGATCTTTCATTTTGGTCGAATCAGAAACTGGGCCGTAATTACTTCTCATCATTTTTCTCGCAAACAGTAAACTTTAGAAAAAAACGGAAAAGGAAAAAGTTTCACTATTTTGTATGGGCAACATATTGATGAAAATAAATTTTTTAAATTTACAATAGTGTTCAAGAAATATAAATGTTGGACTTTTGTTTAAATTGGCATCTATATTTCATTTTACAGATTATAATAGCCGCAGCTGAGATGAAGCTGTCGACTATGTATAAGATTAAATGAAAAAGATAGAAATGAAGAAAACACTTATTTGAAAAGTCTGTAGCATTTCGATTACTTCAGTACACAGAATTCTAAAATTAAATAAATATAAATGTTATAAATCTCATATTGTACAAAAATTAAGAGAAAATGATCTACAAAGACGTATAGAATTTTGTAATTAAGAAACAATAATAATAATTCTAATTTCTATAAGAAAATCCTGTAAACAGATGTCAAATTTTGATAATAGTACAATACCAAACCGTTATAATACGCACTTGTGGAGCACTGAAAATCCTCGAGTAAAAAGAGCTCAATTTTCAAAATACGTAGTTTCCAGTAGATTTCAATACATAAATAAATGGGAGGCACAGATCACACAGATCAAATTATACACATACATTAATCTATTCGTAAAACAATCAAATGGCAAAAGAAATATTTCATACATAATCGATATACCTATTTTTTATTCTCGTAATTTGGAATATAATTTATGGTTTATTAAAAGAGTGATCTTTACCGAACAAAATTTACAAACGTCGAAGGAAATTTCATGGAGCAATATCATTTAAATTTAGTTTTCGTTGTTTTTCATGCAAATTACAGAAAATAACCATTATCCAACAAAATGGTGCAAAGTTTGTAAAAATGAGAATCGACATAAAGAAGTAAGATATTTTTGCCGACATTATGATACTGTGACGTTGCATTATGTGCAATATTATGGTTTGAATTATTTCATACAAAATAAAATAATAAATGAAATAAATTAGATTAAAACGAATAACATATCTTTAATTTATCTTGATTCTTGACCTTTCTCTATCAATTTATTTTACACTCTAATAATAAACACGCGAGATAATTCGTCGGTGACATCGGAAGAGCAAAATTAAAGCGAAATATTTCGTCAGTGGCAACGTGGCAAAAACAACGCTATGAAACGAAATATCTCATCAAATATCTCATTACACAATCGACGTAATTATGGCGATATCATGTTTGTGATAATGAAAAGATTAATAATTTAACAAATAGTTGAAATGTTATATTTGAATAAAAGTAATAATGAAGAAAAAATGAAAAAGAAAAAATAAACGAGGACACCATCCACAGCCAAGAGATTGCAATCACTTCCAACCTTAAAGTTGTGGCTACAAAAGTTATGCTACCTACATGTAATATCTACCTGCCTAACAGCCAACACCTTGATGAAGTTGAATTTACCCGAATTTTTAGCCAATTACCAAAACCATTCATCATCAAGGAAGACTTCAATAGCCATGATATTTTATGGAGATCCCACAAAGCAGACACAAGAGAAGCTACCATAGCGAAACTAATAAACGAAACAAATTTAAACCTTCTAAATACCAACTCACTTCACGACCGCATCTGCTCACCTCAGTGCAATTGACCTAACTCTCTACAATCCGAGAATCGCTCAAAAAAATATTTCTTGGAATGTGGAAAGTAGTCTATTCGATAGTGACTACTTCCCGATCAAGATCACATACTATACTAGCTACTGCCATAATACCTACAATACCCTTTAAGTGGAAATTTGAAAAAACCGACTGGACAACTTACCGCGAGTCTGTAGCATTTTCCATCTCCCATTATACTGAACCAAACCCGATCCAACCGGCCTCAATAAACACCGCACTCGTCAATTTCATACTCATCATTAAGGAAGCCGCTGACTTAGCCATTCCCAAAACCAAAACTACCTCAAGCAACTCAAAATCCAAATTCACTCCATGGTGGAATGAACAGTATTCTGAAGCGATCAAAAACTATAAGCACGCCTACAATCGATACAAAAAACATAACTCTCAAGAAAACCTCATTAACTTCAAAAAGTACAGAGCATTATCCCGAAAAATCATTAAAGACAGCAAGAAACAGTCATGGTTAAGGTATGTTTCATCCCTTAACTCATCCACTCCAACCGCAGAAGTATGAAAAAAGATCAGGTCAATCAAAGGAAACAAAATATACCACACAATCCCTGCCCTAAAAAAAGAAGAAAGTGCCCCCACAGCTCCAGCGAAGATTTCAAAAATACTAGTATCCACATTCCAGCAAAACTCTAGCAACAACAACCATTCAAAAGAATTCCAGTACAAACTAGAAACCGAGGCCACACCACATTTATTGCCAAATAGTGATAATGACTCACAGTCACTAGCGTCTCTTAACGAACCTATCTCCGCCCAAGAACTAATGTACGCCTTAAGTAGATGTGGTGATACCAGCCTTGGGCCCGACGGCATTCCAAACCTTCTCCTTATCAAACTGCCACAAAACCCTATAAACTACCTACTCTCAATATTCAACTGCATATGGAATCACAATGTCTTTCCAGAAATATGGAACAAAGCAATAATAATTCCTATCCTAAAACCAGATAAAAACCCCACGGATCCCAATAGTTACCGACCAATTTCATTGACGAACACAATGTGTAAGCTAATGGAAAAGATAGTAAACCATCACCTACGGTGGTACCTCGAGAAGCATCACTTGATCACCAAATTCCAAAGCGACTTTCGGCAATTCCATTCCACCTATGATCACTTAATCAACCTAGAAACCGAGATACAGGAATAGCCTTTGCTAACTAACAACAACTAACCGCTGTATGTCTTGACATAAAAAAGGCATACGATATGGTATGAAGATACCGAATTCTAAAAATCCTACAAATGCACGGAATCAAAAACAACATCTTTAACTTCATCAAAAAACTTCCTCCATACAAGGACCATCCCGCAAATCATCTCTCTTCACCAAGAATCATAGAAAACGGCGTATCACAAGGATCAGTCCTAAGTGTTAGCCTATTTCTCATAGCCATAAATGATGTAATGGCAAACCTATCTAACCCGGTCAAAGGATTCTTATTCGCTGATGACCTCATTATAATATGCAGAGGAAGAAACCCACTCATCGCCCAAACTTTACTACAGAACAGTCTAAACAACCTCCAAAGGTGGTCACTAAATACTGGATTCAAGTTCTCGAGCTCTAAATCGGTAGTGATAACGTTCAGCAAACGTAGACACCACACCAACATTTATCTAAGCCTCAACGGACAAGAGACATCTACAATCAAGCTATTAGGCCTAACTTTCGAGTCCCGACTAACGTGGAAACCGCACATAAACAAACTTAGATCGAAATGCTACCAACGTCTCAAAATCCTAAACACAATTGCAGCAAACAAATGGGGTGCAAATATGAACACACTGCAACAACATGCAGAACAATAGTAAGAACTAAGATAGACTATGGATCTATCGTGTACAACTCTGCAAGCCACTAAACCCTCAAAAAATTCGACCCTATACACCACCATGCAATTAGGATGACAGTAGGAGCATTCCGAACCAGCCCAATTATTGACATCCTGAACGAAGCAACGGAAGTTCCTCTAAAAATCAGAAGAATGCATCTAAGCATCAAGTTCGCTGCTAAAATCTCTAGCATCCTTCAGAACCCTGTATTCTTAAGCACCTTCCGACAGAACGCAGCTACCACCACACACTCGATGAAGAAAACTGCACTCCTATTCTATAATAGAATTTCCCAATATGAACTCAATCTCAACACCAAGGTTATCTTGGTAACCCCAAGAAATATATCCAGTTTTCCGCCATGGACTGTCCCTATAATCACAACCGACGCCGATTTACGCAAACATGACAAAAAACAAACCTAACACATTTAAATCCCTGTTCTGGGAGCTATCCCAAAGATGCCAAGACCATACACATATCTATACAGATGGCTCAAAAACCCAAAACGGCACCGACTACTCGATCGTCTTTGAACACTCCACAAAAGTCAAGCTCCACCAAGACACATCCATCCTGACCGTAGAACTTAACGCACTAAAACATACCCTCGAAACCACATCTAAGTACCACAATAGAAAATTCGCCATCTTCAGTGACTCCACAAATGCTATCGCCTCAATTCTAAACCAATACAACCATCCACAAATGCCAAAACGCCTACATCGAATCAATAAAAAACAATAACTCAATTACAGTAATATGAGTCCCATCCCACACAGGAATTGAAATGAACGAGAGAGCAGATAAAGCTGCTAAGGAACCAGCAAATTCGACAATCCTCTACCATAACACAAACCTACCACTCGATTCTCTACTTGTTCACCTAAAGCAAAAAATCAAACACCATTGGAACAACGAATGAAAAACCTTAGTGAAACCACAACTGCTAATCATCAAAAATGACTTCTACAAGAACGTAATACCCACTCTAAAAAGACGTGACCAAATCGTAATATCAAGAATAATAATCGGACATACGAAAATAACACACAAATACATACTCATCAAAGAAGACCAACCACTTTGCGAACGGTGCAAGACGACCCTAACAATAGACCACCTCATGCGAAGTATACCTACTGCTAAGAAAACAATTCAGAATCAAACCCACCCTAAAAGACAACCGAATGGACAGTGGAACAGCATCAAGCCTGCTATAATACCTGAAACACACCAAGATTTACAACATATAAAAAATCCCTCCTTCTGTTGTCGCTAATAACCCATGAAGTTGATGCGACATAAAATAATTGATTTAAAAAAAAAATAAATAAATATAAATATATATATGAAAAAAAACTAAAATATATAAAGCTTAACGAATAATAACAGACTAAAATAAAATATTGATAGAAATATTCTTAGGCAATTCTTTTGTCAAGGCATATTTTTGAAAATACAAAAGTAATAAAAGTTCAAAATTGTTACTTTGATTCTGAAATCTGTCTATGTCTACAAAGCGTCTTCTTGAGGATAAAATTGAACTTATAACATATTTCAAATTTCATGCTTTATATTCTGCTGAAATTACATTGAATATAAAAATCAAATGATAAAATAATTCTATATGCAAATTATAAATATATGTATCATCATTTACATTATAACAACTTCAGTGCTAATTACAATTGCTGCAGCTAAGTGCGTAAGATTCCGTACATTTTCCTGAATCTAGTGATCATTCACGATCTGATCGCCAGTGACTGGTCTATAATATATAACAGTATTCGTATCAATAAAATAAAATTCTAAAATAAAAGGAAAAGCGCACATCAATTAACTTCAAATTCAATTCTTAATTAATCCAAAAATAAGTAGCGTGCTTGGCAATTTCTTCCCCTAGGTGGCAACAAATTTATGCGCTCCCAGAACGCATAGCCAGCTCGCCCAATTCGGCGATAGGATTGTCAGAATTCTCTCGGGTAAGTCTGCACCCGATTTCAAAGGAGACTATGCCCGTATCCGGTGTCAGAGTTCCGCGATACGTATAGATACCGGTCTTCCTAAGCTGTTGAGTTCCTTCGCCGAACACGAGTGCTACAGATACACGCTACTGACGTTCCTTGGCGTTCGACGCCACTTCTGTCCTCGACAAGAACCACTCAAATGCAAACTTCCTTCTGTCGTGATAACCAACTAGTTGTCGTGCCGACGAGCTTCTCTCGCCACCTCCACGACGACACAAGCACTGTCCTGTCAGACTAGCTTCTGCTCATAACTTCAACATCTACATCCCACATTGTGCTGTAACATTGTTGCCATCATCAATACAACGGCTGAATAACACCATAACCCTCGTCGCGCGTTGCACACGTCGAAGTCAAAAACTATTTCAAGAATAACGAGTCATTCTGCTATCATTCATACCAGAACTTTATCTCGCGTCTTTTCTATATCATGCTGCAGCTAACCCCGTCGTCGACACAATAGCTACCGCCCCTCAACGACGTGATTATTCTCATCGTTGTTGTAGTCCAAAGTCATTCTCCAGGATAAGTGAAGCGTGTCGTAGATCCATTCAGCCGCAGATGCGTGGTCAACGATAGGGCTGACCATTCTGTAGCATCCACCCGCCGACTCTTTTACATCTGTAAGATTCTAAATTCCTGTAAAATGAATTCGATTTTCACGGTGTTAGTCAGTTAAATCGACCAATCAGAGTGTGTCTGTCTGTCTTCTCTCGACTGCTATTCATAGCTTCAGACTCTCGACCACCATGATTGTCTTCATTCGATAATCTCTTTCGACTTTATATCAATCATTACACAAAACTGCAATAATTCAGAACTGTCTTTTAAATCGCAAGTTCGTCAAGCTTCTTAGTATTCATTGGCTGATCAGTGATGATTGCAATCATGATGAAACAACGTCTCCTTCTTAGAATTTCTTCACCGTTCATCTATATCGATCACATCGCTTCTTCTGCTTTCTTTGATCTTCTGTGATATGGTTCAAAATCTTTTCGCAAGGTTCACACAAATCCATGCGCTCTGCATCTCCTGCAAGATCTACCTCTCTATTAGACATAGTGTCTTGCGCCCAATCAAGGTTTTTATTAACGTCGTTCTGATATTCTTATTACGCGTTGTATTCAGGATCATTTCTTGTAATTTTGACGCCCAGGACGCGACAATTGTGCGATTATATCATTCATATTGTCCATTAGCTCGAAAAATGGATACGGCATTAATTATATGGCGAATTCCTTATACATATTCTATAAAATGCTTGGAATTGTGAAGACTTTTCCTGTTGCTGATAATACGATAGTAATACACTAGGCACGTATATTAAATCTGTAAGCGATTTTTATTGGTTCGATTACCGTGAATTTCGCGAAGACATCTACGATGACAAGCAGATAACAGTTTCCTTTCCCACTTCTTTCAAATGATTCAATATGATCAATATGGAAGATCAACAGCATTTTCTCGATGTGGTAATTCCTTTTTAACGCACTCGTAATACGTACAATTCAGGCACACATACTTCTTCACGAACGTATTTTTTGTCATCGTGGCACAATCTGCAAATCTGAAAAAGCGTCGCATGCAGAACCACCTCTATGTCATGACGCCTCTAGACGCCTGCAAACCTTTTCTTCGGATGTGTTCTTCCTTTTTGCACAAGGTAAGTGTTTGGCGGCTTAGTGAACAATGTGATCGTCCCATTTGCAATTGAAATAGACCGTCTTCTTTTCTTGGAACAGTAACTTTTCCTTCAATCGAGTTTTCACGCCCGATCACGACAATCCCAGAATTGTAACTATGGACGTATGATAGGATGCGCTGACACAGATCTTTCCGCCAAGATTGTCGATGGCATTGACCCCATCTCTCTTACTGCTGCGTACGTTAACGTCATATTAGTTCAAACAAATTGTCCGTTCGATCACTTTGTCACTGATACAATATTCCTCCATCAATAACAACATTTTTAAAATACTTGTTTGGGACACCAAGCTTCAAGGCACGCATTTTGGCCAGCTTGGCAAAGCAAAAGTTGCCGAATTTCTGGTCTGGCTGTATATGCGGCCATCTCACAAATACGAGATGAGCAAATACGCAAAAACGACTAGCATAGGCCTCTTAAATTGATCAATCAATGCTTTTCTTCACGTCTTTCATACTTAAAAAGCTGCACGCGATGATGCACATGATTTCTTCGCTTGACTAGCGCACTCACATTTTCATGTCTGTACTGCTCTGTACGGGATAGAACTGTGGTACTAAATGTTCTGCAACGATCAGCTTACACCCACGTAAAATCGCAGATGATATTATTCGGTATACAGTGAAAATGATTGAACTTGGATACTATTTTTGAAGACCATATATATTTCCTTATAACGGTAGACAATTATGACGACTTGGCATAATGAACTTTCTTCTATCTAGACATACTGCAAGACATCGACATTTTCATTTGTTTTGAAGAAAGATCAGCCAAAGAGGAAAAAGGAGATTAGCGTTAACACCTATTCTCGTCGCATGGCTCATTAGATATTTTAGGGGAAGAAGAGTACAGAGCCCTTTCTTCATTTACTCTTCTATTTCATAATGTATATGTTAAGCTCAAAGCAGTCAGAATGCGAAATTTCGTACTGTGGCTGTTCTTTTAAAACTCGTTACGTACGACAAATCACATTTCATCAAGAATAAATGAAATTGTTTAAAAATTCTTTCACGATGTTTATGTTTTTTTTTTCACCATTGGTGAAACTGGAAGAAAGAACACTTTACATTTCTCTGCTTTCTTAATAATATATTTTTTGTATCAAATTCGTATAAGCTTACAAAAAAACTTTGTTTGAATTAATCGCAATTGATACATTGATATAATAAAACGAAAGGCAATAGTTTCCGAAGTATGTGTAATTTTTCTTTCAATTTTCCTATGTTTTATATTAATTATTAGTGTGAACTATTTATTAGAGCTTACGTTTTCGGCAGTAGTATAGATAATTTCCCAGCACTGATATTGTTTTTTCTTAATAAAATTAGAGAACACTTTCAACCTTGTTATTGGTGGAATTATTAATTGTTAAACAAATTGTCGAATAATAAAAACACATGATTATAAAACAAATTGATAAATGATGTTTACTTGTATTCTCTAGTCTTAGTTTGTGAGTGCCCTGATAACATAACAGATTTCTATCATTCTTCTTACGTTTAATACTTCGCAGACGATAAAAATGTAACATCCTTAGTATTGAGAGTTATATCAATAACAGGAGGAAAAAGTACAACATTTCAAGTTCAATCCCACGTAAGATAAATATGTTATAAATAAGAACACTACAACATTTATTATCATTGCTAATAATGCATATAAGTGCTTAATTTGGTTACTGCACAATGATTATAGTTACATCATACTGATGACTTCTGCTACAATAAATGTATTCATTTTCTCAAGATGATTCAATGAAGTAAGAAAAAAAAAATGTCAATATTTAATATCACACTTAAAAAATTAATCAAATATATCATAATTAACTTACTTATAAAGAGAAATATAAATTTATACACAGTGATTAACGTAACTGTATCAATGACGAAAAATGTCCACTTCGATAGTCGTAAGTTCATTTTTTCATAATTTTACATTATGTAGGAAAGTGAAGATTTTTTTTCTAGTGTTGTTAGATAATTTTTACAATTTTCGAAAAAAAGTATCCTCACTTTCTTATCCACTGATGTAACATAATGTAAAATCGAAAAAACAAGCTCTCGATTGTCAAGGTCTTGCGTTTTAAAATAAGACTAACTCGATCGTTATATGATTATTTTTTGCGAAATTATGTCAGTTTAAATTATTAACAATTTTTCACTGTCATTGGTACAGTTAGGCTTCACACTGTAGTTTTAATAAAATTAAATATTTTTATACAAATTTATAATAATACTAAAGAGGAGAAGATATAAGATACATAATAAAGTGCTACACAAAAAATTGAATATTTTTACTCTAAATTTACTTGAATTTCTTGTCAAATTCTTTCGCTCTAAATTACTGTATTATATTAAAAACGTAATATTTATTGATACAGAATTTAACCTTATATAGAATATATTGTTTAAAATGAATTCATTTTTAATAAATACTGCAAACATGTAGTTTTAAACGTGATGACAGTTTTAAATTGTATTGATTCAATTAATAACAAGAAATTCTAGTAAAATATTTCTAAACGGATTACCGAAACTTTCCAATGCTCTTACAATTGGAACTACAAAAGATATTTCAGTAATACATCAATATTACCAACGATTTCATTAAATCTGACAAATCAATTTTGGGCAATATAAATAAACATTCAAGTCCTACGCTTCACTTTCTGTCGTTCCCTCCTCTTCCATAATTGGTACTATCAAACTTTCTTTCGACATCAAATTATATTTTGTCACAAATGCTGTAAACCTGAAGTAAAAAGATCAATTAATTAACAATATTCTTGTTAATTAATGCTTCTACAAATAATCATTTTACCTGCGACATAGAAAAGTCTCATTTTCAAATTCATCAAATATTGTTCTATGGTGATAATATGCATGGGAAAAGATTCTGTAAACTCTCCGACTAACAGATCCAAGTTTTGCTACTGAAGATTCTTTGATACTTACTCTGAAATAAAACATAAAGAAATATTTATATATTCTAATTTTTTATTTGATAATCTTTTGAGACTATATATATATATATATATATATATACCTGCTAGGAAAATATTTGTTACTGTTAAGTAAACAAGCTGCACCATCAAGTGTATGTCGCGTGTAATCAATAGCTGGACATTCTTTAGGTGTTTTATGTGCAGCACAAAGAAATATCCACTGTTCAGTAGCTGTCATTTGAGTACAAGCCTCTGGATGACATTCCGCTTGCAGCCTTACTGTCAAACCATTTAGTTCCATACAGAACTGTCTTAAATGTTCATACTTCCATACTGCTTCATCTTGTGCTTCTGGCATTTTTAATATTAGATCGACATTAGATGGATCTCTTCTAATCATCTGTTGAATATATTGTTGCACAGCCAATGTGCTATCCATTTCTTCAAAGGGTTCATCGGGCCACCTACAGAAACTCTAAACGAAGAAGGTTCCTAAATTAAGAATGTTTAATAAGAAATGAGAAATTAATGTCATTTATGTAACTCACTTATTATATGAATGATCTACTACAATAATTGATTAATTCTTAAAAAGTAATAAGTATTGTATTGCCATTATCTATCAAAATTTTTATAATTGCGTTTGTACGAGGGAATAACCTATGAATGTATTAACATTCACATATAATTAATACGTGAGTGAGAATATAAAATAATATAAACGAAATATTATAAATTATTAGTTTGTAAACAATAGTTTCTTTATAAAGCGTTCATTGATTTTCGAAAGATACGTCAAAAACGCAGTTGGACATTTCTGTACATACGCTGGATATAACCGAAGTACTATTAAACGATAACGTACAAAACATGAAAAAAATAAATTCTCATTTAAAATTAACATTTTTATTAACCTTTGCTGCGGTTCCGGGTCTATTTCTTCTAAAGAATACACATCCGTCCGCCATCTTCATTTTTCCAGTTGTTGCATCCGATTAACATGCACGTTCGATTGAATCAAATAAAAAGATCCAAGATGTCGTAATGTCGGTCTAGAGAGTAGCGACACCATACTACCACTACCATAGTGGCATTTGGTTCTTCATTTAAAAGTAATGTATATGTATATATGTTTACACGTGAAAGAAAAATATTCAATAAACGTATTCTTTTCTTTATTTCATATTAAATACAAGACAGTATAATACATAATTTAATCTAGTGAAACACTTTATTTTTACTACAATTTATAATATATACAGAAGAAATAAAGTTCAAATTTTAAGGTTGAAATTTTTTATACAATGGTTTAAAAATAAAAAAGCTTGATTAATGAGATGACTTATAACATGCGAATATTTATTCATAAACATCCTGTCTATCTGCTACATAACGTACTATATCCGTGGGTCGTAAAAGTTTTTCTGCATCCATATCTGGTATTTCAAAGCCAAATTCATCTTCTATGGCCATTATAACTTCTATATGATCTAAAGAGTCCAAACCCAGATCATTGATGAAATGAGAATCCAAAGATAACTGCATAAAATATGAAATTTTTAATTATTATGTATTTAAAAAATAAATAATAGAATTTATATATAAATTTATTACAAGGACATTACGATTCAAGCGAGGTGTTAATCAATCATATTCTTTTTCTGAGAAGCTATCTATCAAGGTGTTAACAAATATAAAACATCAATAATGATGCTGCTAGATATTATACGTTTACATAAAATATTAAAATTTTAAAATTATATTTTGCAAATTGATAAATTTTATGATCAGATTTGCTAAACACCTTCACAAGTATCTTTCATGTGTTATATTATTCTTGTGAATAGATACCTTCTGAGGATCAATTTTATCATACAGATTGAGTACCAAAAGTACACGCTTGCGAATAAGATCAAGTGACATTGGCTCAGCAATACTGTATTGACGCACCTGCTTGACTCGTGTGCCCTGTAAAATAATTTAAAAAAGTATACAATTATACAACCTTATCAGTAGTTATTTTATCAAAAGCACTGACTACATTCAACACACGTTCTTCAATTTTCTTAGTGTCAGGATTTGTACTATAAGTACGTAAAGATTGTATATTTTCCTGCATTTATAATATCATTATATATTATCTAAACATCATAGGATAAATAATGATGATTATAATTATAACATATGTAATATGTAAAGTATTGATTTTTATTATACAACACGTATTTTGTCATACAACATATATTCTCAAACGATGACAGAAAATTTGAATATCTTGATGTCGCAAGATTGGACATTATTTTACTTACTCAATCACGTTATGCGTATTCAATTTAGTTAAGACATAACGTACGAAACCAATATTGCGAATCTCATGTTTAAGATTTTACTTATATTCGTTGTTTTATCGAAATCTGAATTATTTTGATTACATAATGCTTAAATTGAAATGCGGTATCTGAACCATTGGAAAGAATTGATGAAAATCATAAAAGAGCAGTGTTTACCTGTGGTATAAGTGTGACGATACTTTGTCTTTTGCAGTGAAAATATCGTTCGTTTGATTGAAGTTGTGTAACAGCACTTCGTAAACATGTTCGACTAATCGGATTTCTAAATTTACCGGTATTTCTTATTAAAATACGAACTCCCGCGAGAGACGCCATTTTCTCTGCAATGAAAAATCTTGCGAGTACGTAACCTAGTTCGATTCGTATCGTCGTTATTACTTACAAGAGTTCACATGAATTAGAATTTGTAGCGACATCTATGATATACATATTTATTGTAAAATAAAAATAATTCTCATACTTTGTTAAGTAGCATCAAAATCTTTTAACGTATTTATCAGTTACAATTGCAAAAGATGTTATCTTGAGAATATTACAATCGCTTCGTTACAAACTTTATATGTAATTATATATACATCAAAGTAATATTATTTATAATCACACATCTCATTTAATTTGTATAATATATGAGAGATACTAAAAAGCCTTCTCAAAAAGCAAAAAATCTTTTTGTAAAACAAAAATGTTGAACGCATAGTGACATTTTAAGTTGACAGTATGGCAAAACTACAGTAATTGACGCAGTTTGCAACGACCGATTCGTAGTGAAGTTCATATTAGTGTTTATCTTCGGCAAGTATTTTTTTTATTGCTGGCAGCGAATTTTGCTTCTGTCTTGGATAAACTGTGCTTGAATTCGTATCGTTAGTGCCATATGTGCTGGAAGAACGGTGATCAATATGTGGGTGAAGCCACAAGAGGTTCTACTGGCAAACGCTCTTTGGTAAATTGATACGTATATACAATGTTTAATCGTCTGTTATAATTACTGTTTACATTGTATGTCAGAGACAGCTGACAAACATACACATAAAAATACGGCCAATTTTTAAGCGTTTATTTATTTAAGCATACTCGTCTGAATAGAGAAATATTTTTTAATTGGTTTGACACTTTTCCCTCAGTATCTATTTACATCTCGTAGATGTATCTATACGATATTACGATGCTGGATGTTACGTGTTCGTTAGTTGTTGCCAATGGAAGTTTCAAACATTGTAAAAATTGTAAATCGTTACTGTATTTTTTTTTTTTTTTTACATTATGTACCATGTAGTATAAATTATAATACGTTGTACACGGATAAGAGACACAATAATGTTATTGGAATCATTTCGCCAATTATTCACGAGATTCGTCCCTCTTCAATGATACTTATTAATAAAATATATACTGAATATATACTAAAAAATTCTGTAAATATAAAATTATGTATAAAATTATCACGGACTGTGCAAATTTTTCGTATCTTTATTGCACTTTCTACGACATATTGTTTCTATCATGAAATAATGAACAAGATTTTCAAAAAGGAATTGATTTTATTTTGTTATCTTTATTATATAGGGTAACAGAACAAGCAACTGTATATTTTGTTTTACAACGTCGTAAAGGACATGGAAAGACAAAAGGCATTACTTCTATATTGGTAGGAACATTGGATAGTGTTTTTGACACTAAACCTCCACCATTTAGAATATTACATCAAACACCATCATCAGAAGTTTATTGGGGTAAAGTACAATATAAATAAATTTAAATTAACTAACTTGTAACTTTTTGTGATTCATACAGATGTATATTAATATAAAAAATTATTATTATTATAAATAATAATATTCTTAACTTATATAGCGGTTGCATGTTCCTTAACACATGAAGAAATTTTACAAGATTGGGAATGGCTTCATTCCAATCTGATGGATACTTTAACATCATTTGACACTGAAGAAGAAATAACTGAATTTGTTTGTTGTAAAATACAATCTATTATTGCAAACAGTGTCCCAGACTGTCAGTTTGCTGATGGTAAATGATTTGTTATAAAATTAATTAAGAAATCAAATTTCTCTTATGATATTAAACTTTATGTTATCTACAGAAGAGGATCCAGAATCATTTAAAACTGTGTCTTTCAAATTTCATCAACTTTTCAATATATCAAAAGAGGATAAATTGGTCAATTATTATTCATGCAGGTACTTGTATAATTAACTAAAAAAAAATATAAATTTTTAGTAAAATTAAGAAACTCTCACATTTTGCCATTTTAGTTACTGGAAATCTCGCTTGCCTAGACAAGGATGGTTATACTTATCAATAAATCATATGTGTTTTTATGCCTACATTTTGGCAAGAGAAACGAAATTAATCATAAGATGGGCAGACATTACTGAATTAAGTAAAACTAATTCCATCTTATTTCCAGATAGTATACGTGTTGTAACTAGAGACAATAAAGAGGTAAATGAACTACTATGATGTTTATTATTATAGTTGTTACAGTTTCATTAGCAAACAATTTTCTATTTTATTTGCAGCATTATTTTTCAATGTTTCTTCATAAATCAGAAACATATTCATTAATGGAACAGCTTACAAATATTGCTATGAAAAGGTAATATTTATACACAATAAATAATAATGGAAAATATATTTAATAAATTAATATCGTTTTATTTTTGCTAGACTTATAGACGAAAAAAGTGGCTTTAACGAAGATAGAGAATTATTAAATAAACTAAGGTATTTGAAGCTATTTTGAAACTTTTGAGTAAAATCATATATATTAATTACATTAGTAATTATATTTACAGCAAAAATGTACCTAAAAAACCATCTTTCTTAAAAAGGGATCTTGATGCAAGAGCGCATTCCGAAGCTTACAGATTACAATTCAGATTACCAGGAAGCGAAAAATTAGATGGTAGTATTGATGCAACATTATGGACACCATACAACAAAAGATATGTCTGGGGAAAAATATTTCTTTCCCAAAATTATCTTTGTTTTGAAAGCAGGGTAAATGTATGGTTTATTATAAATGTATGCGTACTTCAATTTATGTTTAATAACATGATTGATATACGTTTTAATTTAGGTACGAGGATTAGTAAGTTTAGTTATACCTTTAAGAGAAGTAAGGCTTATTGAGCCTGCTGAAAATCAGTCGTCCAGTACAGGAATAGACAAATCTATCCTAGTGACAACTGCTCGCTCGTCATTTTTATTCGCCCAGATTCACGATCGAGATTTTGTTGTTCAAAAAATATCTGAATTATTATCGAAGTCTAAAATATCAAATTTGCAAGTATTCATTTAATATTCTTAGTTGTGACGTTATAATTTCATGTCTATATTACAATTGGTATATTCTGTTTTAAAATAGAAGCGTGGATCATGTACTTTCTAAAAATAGTTTACTTAATGACAGTGAGAAAACTAAAACTGTTAATGATTGGAAGCCACAACCGCCATTAATGACTCTATTTAAAGCTCCAATAAGTAGTGAAGCAGCATTAAAACAAGAAGCTAAAGAAAAACAATGGGAACTTCATTTTGCAGAATATGGCAGAGGTATTACAATGTATAGAACAACAGAAACAGCAAAACTTATAATTCAGGGTGTACCACAGTCCCTTAGAGGAGAAGTTTGGCTTACTTTTTCGGGTAATATAGTGAACACAATCATATCATGTAATTGTGCAATATATATTATAGCTTATAGAAATTTATTTCTAGGTGCATTGAACGAAATGGTAATGAATCCAGGACTTTATAAATCCTTAGTTGACCAATCATTAGGTAAATCTTGTCAAGCAAATGAAGAAATAGAACGAGATTTACATCGATCTCTACCGGAACATCCAGCATTTCAGTCCGATACTGGTATCAGTGCTTTAAGGAGAGTTCTTTCCGCATATGCTTGGAAAAATCCTCAAATTGGTAAAAATTTCACTTGTTGTCATCAAAAGCTTTCAACAATTTTTAAATTAATTGTCTTAAAACAGGTTATTGTCAGGCTATGAATATAGTAGCTTCGGTTCTATTGATCTATTGTTCAGAAGAATCTGCATTCTGGCAGTTATGTAATGTATGTGAATCGTTATTACCTGATTATTATGACAGAAGAGTGGTCGGTGCTCTTGTTGACCAAGGTCTTTTAGAAGAGCTTGCTGCTGAACATTTACCAACTTTACATGCTAGATTGCAGGAACTTGGTCTCATTAAAGTTATATCACTTTCATGGTTCTTAACTATATTTTTAAGCGTCATGCCAACTAGTAGTGCAGTAAATATAATGGATTGCTTTTTCTATGATGGAGCAAAAGTAATTTTCCAGGTACAACATATTTTATGTACACACATTTTGTTTTTAGCTCTTTAATTATTTTTTATTAGTCGAAATATTGAATTTTATTGACATCCTTTCTAATAAATACAGAATAAAATACATACAGAAGAAATTTGAAGTAAACAGGTCTTTCTTCCCGTGTCAGATAGCATTGACAGTACTGGAGTGGAATCAAGATAAATTGTTAAATTGCCGTGATGATGGTGAAGCAATGCAGTTATTAACAGATTATCTTGGAGGTGTATACAATGATGAAGGACTTATACTTCCTAGACCAGTTGACAATGCTGCTCCTAATAGAGTAAAAAAAATTTTATGCATGAGTTAATTTACAAAGATTCACGATTCTATTTCTATGTTTTTATTTTTTTAGAGTATATCTGTTCAAACTTTAATATATGAAGCATATTCAAGATATGGATCTTTAACTATTGGCGGTATAGAAAGACTTCGTTTAAAACACAGGCTCAGGGTAGTGCAAAGTTTGGAAGATGGAATTGAGAAAAATGTAATTAGAAGTGTTGTTGTCGATAAATATATGACAATGGAAGAATTACAGGTATAAATATAAATATATTTTTAAAAAATATATAAAAAAATACGAATGCTTAAAATACAATGATATATATTACTACCTAGGAGCTATTGAGTTTAGTAAGGGAAGAATTAATGAGTCAACGAAAATCTGAACCTGATCGTTATGATCCAACGCAGCCACCTTACGAGGCGTATAAGGTAGATTTTGAATTATTTAGAATATTATTTGGTGGCTTATCTCCGTGGGGAAAATGCAGTCAAGCTGAATCTCTCGCTGCTCGATTATTTCGTGTAAGTTAATTGAATTTTACAAAGTAATCATTTATACTTAAATTAGTTATCTATAATGGGAACAAAAACAATGAAAAATAATAGAATATATTAGGGAATTAATATCCATATGTATCTTAATTCTATTGAATAAAATCAAGCAAATACAGAAAATGTTCATAAGTACTATTGTACTATCAGTTAATGGATCGTAATCGTGATGGATTACTAAACTTTCGAGAATTAGTACAAGCAATTGGTATGACAGCGACCGCAGATTTAACACAAAGATTAAAACTTTTATATACTCTACATTTACCGCCACTACTTACACCTGTTGATTTTGAATCGCCAACACATTCTGGTAAATATTTTATACTTAAAAGTATTATAATAAGAAACTATTTACTGGATAAGTTAAATCATTATTAGATGGTGCTGAAGTAGCAGCAGAAGCTACAGACTTTTTTGATAGTATGGAACAAAGTGTTGCTTCTTTAGAAATGCCAGTTAGTGTAGGGGAAGAACCAAGTATCGGCACTCTGTCTCGATCGACAAGTTTGACTAGCCAACAGGGGGATCAATCATGGGAGGTTCAAAGTATGGGTAGCTTACGTTCCATGATAGCATCTAAAGATAGTCCATTAGATCTTAAAACTGTGCCAAAAATGTCACAAGGACATTTCATTGTATTATGGAAAACTCTTTATGATATGTTCCCTGCACAACCAGAAGAACAAGAAACTTATCATTGTATAGCTTCGATAGGTAAATTATATATACATCAAAGTGTTATTAACATTTGACATCATATTAAATAATAAATATTTTCAACAGGTACACTTTTATTCCAATTAGGCGATGTTAGTAAAAAATTTTATGTCGGTCGAGATGAGTCTGAAGACAGTTTACTTTTAGCTGCTATTGCTGAGCAACAAACACCTTCAGCTGTGGAACGGGTAACACATTCAATTTATATTGAATAAGTAATCTTATAGTACATTATAAATTTTACATAAATCACAATTTTTAGTCACATGATCGCAATGGAAATCCATCGAATGTAGTTGCGTCTACTGGTCCAGATTGGTCAATAAGTGTCGAACAATTTTTGGCATCTGCCTTAACAGGTCAAGCTATAGTTGATTTTTTTAGTAAAAGAGTAGATCTTATTGAAGCGATTACAACCCTAAAAAATCGTAGATTCAATCGCGTTCATTCCTTATCAGACACTCCTGTGTTAAACGTTTGACATACAGGCTTAATTGTGTATAAAAATAGTGTAAGATATACATGAAATTTATAGTCATAGATTGCCTTGAATAATTGACCAGTAATTTCATTTCTTAAGGAAATTTCTACGTTTATTGCAATTAGACAAATAAATCTTAGTTAAAAAAGATAGGTTTGTAATCCACAAAAGACATTTTTGTAAAAAAATAGTAATGAATCTAAAAAAATTGAAAAAAAATTTAAAATATGTTCCAACGTATTAATTCAAGTTATTAAATCATTAATTTAAGTTTTACATAATACTATTCTATTTTTTATCATTATCAAAACGATATTAAAAATGTTTAATTCTCTAAGCTCATTTTTTTTTTAGTAATATCATGTATTAGTTTATTGCAAAGATAAAATTTTACTGCATGTATAATTAAGAATTACTTATTCTTTCAAAAATGCTAATCTTTAAAAATATATAGATTTATTGGCCTAACCATATAATATAATAATCATACTAATTAAGAACAAAAAATGGCATCAATAGGATTATACTCAGGGTAATATTTCTGAAGTATTAGTTCCAAATCAGTTCCATCACTTTTTAACAATATTCATGCTTAAAAATAAAGTTCCCGGTAAATGATACTAACATATAACAAAAATATTTTTTAGAATTAAAACATATTGAATCTCTTACAAGTTTCAATATTTTCCCAACTACAATATATATGAGGAACATGTGCACAAAATTAAGAAATATTTTTACTCAATTATTGTAAATGTCTAATTTCATAAATTTACAAAAAATTTTGAGACATGAAAAAAAGTGAAAAATATGATCACATACTAACCTTTGATTACCAGCAATTATAACAATGAGTATGTGATAAATTGAGATTTTAAAATAATATAATAATCAATTAAAACTATACTTAGATCATACACGTCCTTAAAGAATAAATAATTCTTCAAGATATTTATGAATTTATACTAATTCTTATTATCCAAGATGTTACATGTATAATATAAAGTTTAAAGTGGATACATATTTTAACACGTTTGTAAATGTTTTTGTTGAATGCAGTTAAATATTAATATTTCAAATCATACTTTCTTGACATATACAACTATATTTTGTAAAATGATTTTTATTTTTATATGATCATTGCATACATAATTTTTGAAATGGAATTAGTGAAAAAAAATTGTTTTATCATAAGAAGCATAAAATATTTAAAAATTTATCTTTCTGTATCATATATATGTATATAATGATCCATTATTTCATATGTAAAACTCTATGTACAAATCATATAATAAATGATATATATATATATGTATAACAAAATTATAAGTTATAAATATGCAATAATACACACTGTATCAGCTTTTTTTATATTTTTATTGAAAGAATAAAATAATTATCATAGATTAAAAATTTTTTGGTAATATACCATCATTTTTTGCAAGTCGTACTAAACAATCATCAGATTCACCCTGAAAAGATTACATAAACAATTACTCAGAAAAAAAAACTAAAACTACTAATTCATATGCATAACTGGTATAACATTAAATAACGTACCATACGACGAATAGCTCCACAAATTGCATACATTTTTTGAGAATCAGTCATGCGTCCAGTTTCAGGATCAACATCAGCAATACTCAATTGAATAGATGCATGATCCTTGGCATGAATAATACGATTACTCGATGAGCTGTAACAAATAACTTATATAAGATTCAATTGATTTAATATTAATTTATATTTGTATTTTTTATTTAAAAAAGCATTCAGAACTATATATTAGAAACAATAATCCACGTGTATCGCATACCACTTTCTTGGGATGTACAAGTCAACAATTACTCCGTTATCGTTCTCCATTTTTATATCTATAACAAAATTTAAAATATAAAATCTTCTCTACATGTACAGAATTATGGCATTAGAAGCTTTTAAATTAAAATATTTTCTTACTTCTAACTGCTAAATGTGCACTATAAAATGGCTTCGTACGAAAAAGAGTTTCTCCGACAACATTACATATGTCAGAAACTAAAATCAAGCTTGCCAACATTGATAATAAGTCTCTTTATGTTCCTAAAAATTCAAATGTATTTCTAATATGTTCACACTGATGTGTATCAATTTCTGTTTTTTTCTAAACATAGTCTTAAATACTTGAAAACAGTAGATATTTAATCAATTATATACGATTAATATAACAAAAATGTATATATTTCTCATTATAATAATTTCTTATAATATTTCTTTAAAAGTAAATGAACGAATAAGATATTTGTATTGAATAACAACACAGACACATATATATATAAATATATCATAGCAAATAAAAATTAAGTATACAATGTGATATATTTATATTCAAATTAAAAATTTAAATCGTGCACGATTAGTAGCGCCGCCAAGCGGAGAGCGAGGAAAATATCCTGTCTATATTACAGCCGTACAGTTCCATCGGGCATTCGGTGACTTGAAGTCATCCGGTGTATCGAGACGTTTTTGTAATGTGCCTTCGTATTTCGTAAACACGGGAAGGTGTATTTAACGTTTTGCTACATGTATTTGAACGGACTGTGATACAAAAGTGTATCCCCGATGTTAAAACATCTATTGTTTCTTATATGCCAGTTACAATTAAAATTAATACACGATACCTAGACAAAAGTATGCTCGGTGCACTGCAATGCAATTGCAACATTAATGCTAAGTGCACTTATATTTTTTCCTATAAGAACAACAAAACGTTAATCGCGCGAGTTCCAGCTACACGTGCTCATCGAACATGTCTATGAAGGTGAGCATTTCTCTGTTAAAACATCAAACTGTGTTTCAATTTTTTATCCAACATATACACTTTACTATATCGATATGTTTTGAATGAAACGTTGAATGCCACGTTTTTGAATGCAGTTCAAGATAAGCAGAAAACACCATTTTGACGTGATTTCGAAGATTTGGTTGGTAAATCGCATGATAAAATATATTTACACTTGGAATAACTTCAAACATACAATCAAGCACAAAAGTTCGCGTTTGAAACATTCTTTATAGAAAGACGTAAAATGTACATTCTCAAGGAAACAATGTAAAAAAACATAATTTGCTTTTTATGTACCATTACGCACGTATTTTGTATACCATTTATGCATGTATTCATCGGAATGATCATTTATTATTAAAATATGCATGCATGCACGATAAATAAAAAAGACGACTTTGCTCGTGATCCTTTACGTGTACACATGTACGTACGCTTAAAGTCATAAAACTAGATGAGATCAGATAAAGTTTCAGCGAACTGATGTCATTTCTTGACTTTGTATATAATAAGTTGCAAACACGTTGTCCTCTTAATTCTACGAGTACATGCCGATTATCGTTTTTACTCGTTTGATATTTTAATAGAACACATGTATGAATAAGAGATTCGGAATAATCACGGTCGCAAGTTATAGCGATCGATTAAGATCGCGGGAAATCTTTCTTATGCATTGATTGTCGTGTTCAACGCTAGATGACCTAAAAACCGGTTACTGGTACTAAACAATGTTGTACTTTGGTAAACTTACATAACTTTACGTACGTGTATTTTTAAACGGGATATATACACGCTGTTTTTTAAAATCGTTCGGAAAAACTCTTGAGCACAGAATTTGTTTGCTCGATATTCGCTTGCCAACGCTGTCTGCCGATTTGCATTTTAATTATGATCTAAATTTCGTAATTTTCCAGCGTAGACGATGGATAAGCATTTTGTTTCGATTGATTCCGTTAATAAGTGCTTTCGTTGAGACCAACATTTGAGAGGTGTGTATGTACGCATATTAAAAATATTGAGAAGTCGATTTTCATATGAAAACCAGACAAACGCAAGCTCGGTCACAGTCGGACAAGTTTAGTTCATCCACCTTTCCTAATTATGATTGCTTAATCGATACGCAGAGACCATAAAATATTCTTTCGGTAAAAGGAAAGTAACGGAGGAGAGGAAATGAAAAAAAAATGAGAATAATACTGGAGAAGAAGTGACCGGCACTGTGTATAATAAAAATTGTTTTTAAATTTTCAAAGGTTATTGTTCATTTTCTGTTTATAGAAAGAATCACCTTGGGACATAGAATTACATTTGGCAGCGGCACGCGGAGATGCGAAGCGCCTTCGAGTTCTTCTCGATTCTGGTCGTGTCCATGTCGACTGCAAAGATAAGGTAGAAGAAAATCATCTTGCACAATTGAATAATATGATATGCAAATCATAAACTGCAAGTTATCGATATCATTGACACTAACATCGGCAATAACACAAAGGAAATTTTACAATCATCTGTATTTAATGAAAAAATTATTAAATTGTGAAAAGAAACAGAATGATAAAATCTACTAATTTATAACTTGTCATTTTAGGAATATTGTTAGTTACGTAGTAAATTATTGTGCAAGAAGACCCAGGAGAGAAGTATTTCTTTTCATCGACGCGTCGCATAACGAATAGATGTAGACCATAAGAAATTAGTTACCAGGCGACGATCAGTCATCCGCTCAATCGTTTAATTATGCAAATAGCGACGCATTGTTAAACGATCGAATAATTTGAATAATGTTATTCCTAGTTTCAAAAGTGGTTTATTAGATCACGCATTGATATTCATCCTGCTTTGGCACATGGTCAAACTTAGCCGCTATACTCGGGGGAAATTTGGAATTTAGTCAAGAGGAGGAAGCAGTTTTTGTACGCGATATTATTTTAAAGATATTTTCCTTTGCTAATTTGCAGACGATCGGTTGAATTAATCGCATCATTAAGGACCAGTCTCCTTGATTGGTCGTTATATCAATTGGGGAACTTTACTAACAATCGCCTCGTTATTGCGCTAAATTACCGATGGCAGCGACGACGCGTGATTCGGCACACCGAATATATATGTAAAAGAAATCAGTTCGAAACGAGTATAAGATACCGAAGAAATACGACAGATTTACGATACATAATTGCTTGTTCAATGATGATACTGGTTTGTATGAATAATCACGATACTAGACCCGTTTAAATCAATTAGAAAGCAATACAGAGGAAGAGCACTCATTACGGAGAGAGCATATCGAAGTACGGGTGATCACACACGGATGAATTTATATGCTTAAATTAGGTTTATTCAGATTTTGCGGTATTTAAATTTAATTGAAAATTTAAAAAGAGAAGAATATGATAAAATGTTTTTTTTTATTGATTTATTGTGATTCTTAGCGACAGATCACTGACTAAGTAATTTGTTTTCAGGATGGAACGACTCCTTTAATATTGGCCGCCGCCGGAGGCCACATTGAAGCGGTCACCGAATTACTACAACAAGGGGCGGATCCTAATGCCAGACGGCTGGTAAGTCCTAAGCCAGTTCATGAATGAACTAAAAAATGAATGAAACCCGTTGAACGTCCTGGCAACCCTGTTACTCACTGAATGGAAATACTATTTGCGACTATTGGAAGTTGTAGTTCCAGCTGATTTGTTCCATCATTTTGTAATCTACTGGTCGAAGATCTTTTTCCTAAACTTTCAAATGTCTCTCAATATATCGAGGGAAACTACATAAGCTTAAAGTATATTCCGTTAAAGTGTTTAATAATTGGAAATTGAAAGGTTAAAATTGGTTTAATAATTGGAAATTGGAAGGCGACAATTATTTCCGCGCTCTATAAATATTAGATTGCTGAATAAATTCTATCCACCTCTTTATTCATATGACTATCTATATTATAATTAGACTGTAGATTATCACGCTTTTTCGATGAATTTAAAGATGCCAATGTGTATAACATTTAAAAATATATAAAATGAAGAACTCATTATCAAATTTTTATTTGATTTCCATTATTTAGTGCTATTTATAAAAATACAAAATGTACTGTTTTTCATAATGTTTCAATGATTTTTACAACTTAGAAGATAAAATATTCTCATTACTCTCTTAATGATCAGACATTCAAGAAGATTATGATTTTCATTAACAAGGTTGTAGATTTATTAGTAATAACAGACCTGGTCAAGTAAAAGGCTTCAAGCGAGAAAGATTATCTAGTTTCGAGGTCGTAAAAAATGTAACGAGTCCTTTCTATAACATCCATGTAAACGAACGTTGTAAATCAAATTTATCTCTGGTTTACTCAAATGGAACTTATCTAGCAATCTAACACAACAATACTTACAATATGAAGTTTCACAATGCATATGCTCGAATCTAAACTTATTTCAAAACAACTAGCTTTGTTAATGTCTCTATATTTATCTTGTTAATCCGTGTCGTACGATAATACCTATTCCATTCGTACCCGATAATAAATCTTGTAAACTGCGTTATGTTCTCGATGACTATAATTGCATGCTGCGAGGAAAAACTAGTGCGTGCGAGGAGAAACAAACGTGTAATCTTTCTGTAGTGTCTCTACTTTTTCGAAAATAGAAACGTGAAGACGCGAGATCTTCCCTGGTCTATTCATATAGAGCTCTTGGGAAGTCCGTGTGACATAAAAAGCTCGTCGCTTGTAACACGAGGCACCAGGAAGCGGTCGAGTGGCCTTTTTTAAGTGGCTCGCGACGATTTATCGCTGAGCCCACGTATACTCTGCCATCGAGGATCACGGTATTGTATGCAAATCCAATGAAACACCGGGGCACTGTCGCGATTTTCGGCCACAGAATGTCCGTTAACTTTTTAAATTAATTTTCAATTAGGAACTGTATCTTCACGCGTGATTCATATCGATTAACTCATCGATAGTTTAGATAAGTTATTTGTCGTCACGACGATCATCGTTTAATTTGATGATTTTGTTTTTCTTTGGTAAAGCAGAAATGAAAGCGGAGAGGACTTAAAAAAGGTCATTAAGAAATATCCAATAATAAAAATGACGATGACTAGATACAATCTGAGATGAACACAGTGTAAAAAATAAAATCTAAGCAGTGACTTGTTTCATACATACATATTATATGACTTTTTGTATTCTAAAATTTTCCATAAATGCATAAACATCTGCAAACTAATAACGACTCTTGAAACTTTCTTTCTCTCTGACAGTTCTCGTTCCACGTGCATTCTTCAAATCTCTCCTCATTTGCTATAAATATCCCAACATAAGCATTTATTCAATTTCCAAAATCATTTATAGCGATTTCTCACAACACGTTTCTTAAGGTCCAAGTAATATCCACCTGTCCTCCCTTCTTTTTTTTTCTAGATGTCACATCGACTTGCAAATAAGTCAAGATGCGACTGAAAAAGAAAGAAAAAAAAGTGTTCGAAGAATTCTTCTCTGGCATCCGAGACCAAGTGACGATGTTCTAAAGAACGAATTACGCAAACGCGCGTTATGTCAGCTAAGCACCCGGTGACCCGTTACACAATCAACGTAGCCTGGCTTCCAGAATTTATTTTTATTTTTTAACAAGACTAAAGCTTTTTCGATTGGTAATCATCTTTAAAATCAGACTCTACTGCTACCGATACTGAAATGGTAACGATTCTCAACGATTTCTCGACAATCTAGATGAATTCTTAACCGATTCTAATTATCGAGAGAGGAGAAAGAGTCAATTGAGGAAAAGCAGAATATAAATATTGAATATAAATGCGTGCAGCTAATCGCAAACCGTTCTGGATATTTCTGCGAGTCAGCGATCCTAAGTCGCTCGATTATTTCGCCTGATAGGCGAGTTTCTAATCCATGCTAAGAAATTAGAGAACATAGCATTCCCCTGAATCGAATACACAGCGTGACCATTTCATTTTCCATATTAGAAAATACGGTTATCTATGATTTTTTAATTGAGCATTGTGGTTCGTGAGAAATTCGTTCCTCGCGCATCATGCTGATGTGGACGATAGTTGTTATCTTTACTGTTAATTTTTAATTTCAACTATAGAAGAACTCGTCGTTGAAGAACGACCTGATTAACGAGTTGAAGATTATCCGTTTAGCATAGAAGAGATGTAGTAAAGTGAAACATCGGTAAAAGTGTACATTAGAATGTACGACTTAAAGAAGCTGGCTGCTTCGAAAGCTCAAATGCGAATTCGTTAACGCCGGTTAATTAGACATGCTTGTTCTACAGTTTCTAAAAAGTACGACCTGAATACAACGGACGAATATTTCCCCTCGCAAATACTGTCAGTGTTGGCTCATAGAATACATGTGTAAAATACATACCTGTTGTATACTTATATAAAGCATACGCTTAGGTACGTGTATAAGCACATTCAAGGTTGCTGAAGCGAAGCATGATAGGTTGCATCGCTGGTATACGCGGGATTCGCGTGTTTTAAATGCATTTCAGCAGCGACGTCTACCGTAATATGCGACCGGCCGCGTAGAACGACATTCGCGTGAAGCGCGAACCATCTAAATGCGGCTTTTGTACAAATTGCCGGTATCAGCTTGAAAATCGTGCGTGGGCGTTCATGACACACTGATCCCTTAAGTTTGACCTCGTTCAAGAAACAGACTTTCGACTGGTTCAAACAAATCATTTCCGTGATTACCAGCAAATATCTTGTTGCAAATATATCGAGTTTCGCGGATTCTATCATCGTGTCCTTTATGAATCCTTTTGTTATCGAGTGGTAGTCTAATTCTAAAATAACTCAGTTTAGCATTAGAAATATCTTTTATATGCATTTCTATTCAAGTTCTTCCCTTAATTTAAGTTAGGCGCGAAGAGATTTTCCTTCTGCAAAACATTCCTCGAAGAATGTATTCCCAATATCTAACACGATTGACTTATCAAAATCTTATCTCGTTCATATATTAACGATACATTATTACTCAAATATCTATCACTTGAGTCATACGCGTTCACGGAAACAGTATGTTATCACACTTTATTTTTATACATTCACAAAGATGAACATTTTCTACGGAGGTTCCGAATTCTGAAGTGATTTATTTTTACAGGAGGCGTTTATTTTTTCATGGGACGAAAGAAAAACACCGACAAAGAACAATAACGTTGCGAAAGATAATTTAGTACTCGGGATTCCGGAGTACGCCGGCCTGGCGGAAATTTTCCAAACTTCACCGGGTGCCTCTTCATAAGAATTTCAAATAAATGTGTATGCTTGTAGTGCGCGAAAGCGTGTTGTATATCGCATAAACACGGCAACTGCGTTCAAATAGCGTGCGTTGGAAAGCAGATTAACGCGCAGGAAGTAACAAGTTCATTATAAATCGACGATGCCCGTCGTCCGTCCGAGCATCCTCTTCGTTTCGAACGAAGCGTGCATTAATTGATACGATCATCCATCGGGGACCAGGGCGCAACACGCGCCACAGGTACCATGCACCATTTGCCTCTAATTACTGCGTTCGCCCGCGATTCAACAAATTAATTAAACTACGAGGCGAAAGGGGCTTAAACTGGTGTCGAAAATAACTTTGACCTTTTATCCTATCCAATTTTACGCGACTTGCATCACAGGATTTCTACGTATTTCTATGTATTATTCGCAGTTTTTTGTTTTACTGAATCGACATCAGATAATTGTTTGATATCATGAGAATCATTATCTTGGGAATCATTAGTCGAATTACCTTCAATCCTTACTGCAATATTATATTAATATTAAATATTATAATAAGGAATATTTATATATTCCTTTTCTTTTTTGTAATTTTACAATCTCATATTAAGTACATGTGACCAATTGATTTGTAAAATTTACACGTACAATTTCACTTGTCATTATCTATTTACTGTTGATAATTTGTAAAATTTCACTAATAATATTAGTTCAGTCGTGCAAGAGATGCCAAGATAATATGATTGTAGTATTTAATTATAAGCTGTTGAGAATTTCAATGGTATGTATCATTCCCAAGATCCTCAACCATGACGAACGCGTGATTGGATGCAGGTCGAGTGGAGAAAAAAATATATATTCGACCACGATGGCGGCTGTTACCGTGACTAGATAGACAGGTTGATCGTCGTTATAGAATTTCTGTGGTTTGTAATGGATAGGTATTATGTCTCCTGACTTGATACGCTTGAGAAAACATCGAAACTCCGTAGAACTCGTGCGCCCTACTCTGGCAATTTCTCTAATATGTATATACATTCAATGAAATGGCGAAACATACTGTAATTTGAAATCAGTAGTTTCGGGATAGTCAGGTGATAATCATCGATGCTTCGAGCTAATGGAACAACGTCAGTGAAAGTGCATACATATATAGCTGACATTTGAACAGGTTCGGTGTTTGCGTCGGTCTGGACATGCTATTCCTTTCCTGGATATTCGAGACACACACCAGCACTTTCTCTCCTTTACCAATAAATAGATATTCGAAATTGATCTTTTTTTTTTTATTCAGAATTTGCCTCCGAATATCAATATGAAACATTAATGTCCATATTAGTGGTTTACGCTGAATTGTGAATATTTTATATATTTTTACAACTTTGCATAAATTTACAAAAATTCGCAGTTTATCAATGAATTTAATTATAATCGTAGAAGTATAATGTCTCATTGATGATCCATATATTTGTTCTTTGTTCTCCTTGTTAATTATTACCGAACATTGCAACTTTATATTATAGTGATTCTTCTTTATCATGATGAGAATAAAATTTAATTGATAATACATTAATTTTTCGAGAAAACGTTAAATAAATGATAAAGTATTAATTTTACAGACGCAGAAAGAGTAGGTATTTCTGGCATATTGTAATAGGTACAAAGTAGGTAGTCGCGACAAAAGTGACAAAATGTCACCTCCGCTGTCAATCCACAGGTATTACCATCATGGAAGAGACCGTCTGACAGTGGTAATAATAAATTTAGTCTAAATTTACACAGATAGAAAGACACGTCTGACAAACCGGGAATAAAATGTAAAATTTATGAGTTATTCAAGCAGGCAGTCACATGCATGCGGAACTTGAGGAGACTGTGACATTTAAATATCCCATTAATTATTCATTGATGTATAAAACTCTGACATTTTAAGTAATTGGTCGAAATTTTTTATTATTTTCTTATAATTTTCATGTTGTTACTGCCATTTTCGAAAGTGTTTCATTGTTTCTTTGATAGTCTGTATTTTCAGCT
Organism: Tetragonisca angustula; assembly: GCA_036937485.2. Taxonomy (NCBI): domain Eukaryota; kingdom Metazoa; phylum Arthropoda; class Insecta; order Hymenoptera; family Apidae; genus Tetragonisca; species Tetragonisca angustula. The sequence continues at coordinate 695,480 of JAWNGG020000060.1, read as the reverse complement.
TTCTCTTCGTACTTCGATAATCAATATCGATATATTTCTTCTGGGAACCGTTGCTCTCCTTTCTTTCTATCAATAAAAAACTCCGAGTTTATACGGAAATAATATTGTACATTTAGTGAAGTTAACTTCTTCTGTAGACAAAGAATAGGAAGAATACATATTTCATGAATTTTGTAGTTGATCTTTACATTTCTAACTACAGCAAAACAAAGTTCAATATATAATATTGATCATGCTGTAATACTTTTGTACCAAAGTTTTTTTCTGTAGCCTAGTCTACTCTAACGTATGTATTTTCTACAAAAGTACATAATAAAATAGTCTTCCGTGCCATAAAATTCGAAGAACTTTCTGCTACTTTATAAAATCATCTCGACGTTTAATTGGAATTTCTAACATTTTATTACATTTTACTTTCAGACGGGTACCACGGCGTTGTTCTTCGCCGCTCAAGGTGGCTACATGGACATCGCCAGTTTATTATTGGAGCACGGTTCCATCGTTGACTCTTGCAGCATAGTAAGTTGTACCAAAGTAAAAAGTATCGGTGTAAGCCAGGTGAAATGGAAACGATCGACAATTTCTGGTTGCAATTGCAGGACGGCGGTACCCCACTTTTCGTCGCATGCCAGTGCGGTCACTTAGATGTTGTGGAAGGTCTGATCGAAAGAGGCGCCAATCCGAACTCTTATATGAAGGTAAGCTGGTTTGGTAGCTACTTTTACGATGAAGACTCATCGTTTACCTAATCTAGAAAAATTGTTATTAGCGTATAGTCAGCGATCTTCGAATTGAAAAGAAGAGTAACAACTTTTTCGAACTTCGTAGGATGGGGCCACGGCATTATTCATTGCAGCCCAAAATGGCCACGTGCGTATTTTAGAGGTTCTCCTGGAGCATGGAGCAAAAACGGACGCGGCAAGAACCGATGGTGCCACGCCTTTATGGATAGGAGCGCAAATGGGACACGACCATATTGTGAGAAGGCTTTTGAAAGCTGGTGCCAAGGTCGATGCCACCAGACACGTAAGTGGAGAATGATCGGGCAAAGAAAGGAAGTTGGAATCGACTTTTCAAAAGAATGGTTGGTCTCTAGAGTGTTTTCTTTTGTAGGATGGTGCGACCCCGCTATTCAAAGCGGCTCACAAGGGCCACACCGCTGTTGTAGGTGAACTACTTAAGTACCGTCCATCTCTTGGTATTCTTCCAGTACGTGCAAATGTCTCTTGCGTCGAAACTCAAAAGTTCTGAAAAGTTTTCGGACTTCTTTTTATATCTTATAATCTACGAGAATCAACAAATCAGTCATATTTAACAAAAAAGTAATTTATAACCAATTATGAAAAATATATTTATATCAAATACTGGAAAGTATGATAGTATCTAAAGTGTTTGCTATAGTTCATTTAAAATTACACAAAAGATAATTACTGTTTCAGAATGGTGAAAGTGCACTACATGCGGCAGCATTAACAGGACAAATGACTGTTACAAGACAATTGGTAGGTGCAGGAGCAGATCCTTTATTGGTGAACCAAGAAGGTATCACGCCCCTTCAATTAGCTCTTAGACACTCACAGACACAGGTAGTCAACTATTTGAAGGATAAAGTTAGAGCGCGGACGGGAACATCCTAGCAAAATCCACGTTTATCATCTATGCGCTAAAATAAAAATTAAGATGAAAGAGTGAGAAGGCAAGAATAAATTATAGACCAATGTAAGAAATCAGTATTTCTGAAAAAATGTGATATATATATATACACATATGTACACATAATGTGTATATATATATATATATATATATATATATATATATACGTGTCACAAATTGAACATACTTTAGATATGACTTGTATACAAGATGATCAAGTGATTACATTCTTATTGTATTTCACGTAAACAAAGTTAGAAAGTAAACGAAGATGTTGATTTATGCTACAACCATAAGACTGTGGTTTAAAACTCATTTTCTTAAAACTATTTGTTCACTATGTATATAATTTACATATCCTATAATATTTAAAAGTAGGAAAAGTATATTTTAATGTATTTTCTTGTTGTAAATATTTTACAACACGTTGAAATTTTTAAAAAACACTTGTTTGATGTAGGCGATATACATCCCACAGTTACAGAGTTAGTTTGCGCTATATATCGAATAGCGCTATATGAACTATATATCTTGTTAACACTGAATTCGTGGTTACGCAAATGTAATATATAATATATGTATGAACCTTTAAATAATATGATCATTTTGTTCTAATTGAAAGGTTTTATAAGACTGATTGATTTGCCTTAAAAAAAAATAGTAAAATTTAATAATTTTTTAATACTATTCTCCCGTTGATTTATATTATATTACATTAGTGTTAGTGCGGTACGCACAAAAAAAAGAAACTATATTTTATGTTCTTAAAATTCTTTATGGTGATATTAAGATGTTTTATTTAAATATATTATGTTATCTAAATGTAATGAAATATATTTATAATTGCTTGTTTGATGTTACTTTATAATGTAATAAATACATTTACTGTTTTCCCAAAGTGTTATGTTGATTTTAACGGCAAATTTATTGAGGAAAAACGACAAAACATTTAATATATACATTTTTAATTATACAAAAAATAATTTCATAACTACTAGCTTTACTTTAAAATTACATATTGATATAAGTTACATGTAAATTTTACTAAATCTTTCTTTTTCTTTAGTTAATATCACAAGAATTCAGTTTCATCTGTATTTTAATTGTACTTTTGTTACCTAAATTGTATATAAATATAAAAAGTTTATTCGAAATATATTTGTAATAATTTTTAATTAACAATTTCTTTTTGGTATAAAACAAAAAATATTTTTTATACAAAAGAAGAAAGCACTGGAGCTTTAGAAGAAAAGAAATATTAGTATTACTATAACATACAAGAAAACCTACAAAAGAACAAGTCAAAGGTTTACAATCCATGTCAATGCTGTCCTTGTAATCCAGATGCTAAGTGCCTATTTCCTATTTCATTTCAGATGCAAAACATCTTCTAAGTAATAGAGTGTAGCTGTGAAGCGAATCGAGTCGTATCATACATAAATTTATTTTTTTGTAAATTTTTTTACACACAGTCAATTACAAATACTAATGTCAACGGCATAATGGATTTTATCCATTATCTCTGCTGCACTGATAAGACAGATAACAAAAAACATATTTTATGTGTTTAATTCACGCAATTATCAGTTACACGCTGATTCTCAAGCAATACTATCATGGTCCGCGATCGAATGTCGGAATTACGTGCCGTTAGTGTTTTATCATTCTATAACTTCTTTTAACAATTATATTATATTAGAATTTGGAACAGTGTAATAGTATTATTAATTACATCAATAATAAAAGCTACTATAATAATATTTTTTGTCAGAATTTTTCTGAATATCATCTTTTATTATTAGTCCTCTGTTAAAAAATTGATATAATATAATGTTTCCTACTATTTCTTTTTAGTACCAAAATAATTGCACTACATTTGGTAAAGGATTTTTACAAGATGTACGCATCCAAATATCCCAAAATAAAAAATTGAAGGAAGTATTAGATCAAGTACGTATATATAAATATATATGAATATTTAAGTTATCATTTAAATATCACAGACTTTTATATTATCAATAGATATACAAATAATATTAATATAGGTTGAAGAAGTTCGAGACTTAATTCAACTTATTGCTGACAATACAGCTATTGTAAAGGATTTACATAATAATATTTTATCATACACCAATAAAGGTAAGAACAAAATACCAAATGTTGTGCTCAATATCGATAATTAATAATTTACATATTTCAGATATACAAAAAGAATTGGAAAGTCGAACGTACACTATTTCACAAACATCATTTCGTATTCAACGAAAATTAAGAGGTAGGCATAATTTTTCCTACATTTTTACATAGTGCAACATAAATAAAAATAAAGAAACAAAAATAATTTTTCTTACTATCCTAATCAGACTCACTATCATCTTGAACCTGAGAAATATTTTTTTCTCTTATTTTACAATCAAATAATTCACTTTCATTTTGAAAAAGACTAGAAAGTCTTCTAATTTTTGAAGCACGATTTACAGTATTATTAGAATCAAGATGAGAACATGTAGGCGTACTTATACTAGGACCGGGTTGCAAAGGTGAATGTAAAATTGAATTTGAACATATTGAAGAATTGCAACTTTCTAAAGCACTGGTTGATGAAAGAGAATTTACTGATGTATTGCCAAAATTTAACATCTGAGAAATCGAAAGTCGCTCTAATACAACTTTAGGATATAAATTACACGTTGTTAGATTTAAATTTTTGTTAGACGCATTTTGATTATTAATTTCTAATGCAGAGTTTTCTTCTTCAATAAAATTCTCATCATTAACTTTAATATCTTCCATTTGTCTGAAATAAATGGAAAATTAAAATTAAAAAAAAATCAGTAAATTTATAGTCAGTAATATATAACATTAAATAAACTTGCGTATACTTTTTAAACTGCTCCACTTCTTTTTCCAGTTTAGGATACTCGCTTAATATATTTAGTAGTTGGTCCTTGTTATATTCAGAATATGTTTTAACCAGAACTTTTTTTACAACATTTTCTAATGGTGACTTTAGGATAGATAATTTTATCCTAAGTTTTATTAATGTAGGTAACAGAACTTCTAAACCATGTTTTTTGATTCCTTCAATAATAATACTAATAGCATTAGAAGTTGAGCCATTTGGTTGAACTGTACATTCTTCGGTCTCTTGATCATCATCATTTTGTCTGTTAAAAGATGATGGACGTAAACGATCGTTACTAATTATATACAATGCATCTTTTAAAATACATGCTCCTTCTTCTTTTTTAATGTCGATTGAATCAACACAAGTTCCACCAAGTATTTGACTAGTTACTTTTACAAGTAATTTAATTTTTCCAGGAGGATCTAAATGATCCAACATGAAATCATAAATTGCTTTTCGTTTATTTTCATTCCTTGTTCCAGGAAGTGTTAAAGCTTTCTTTTCTTTTTCACACATTTTATAATGATAAACTTTATGTTGAGATTGATAATTATTATAATGATATATGCTCTGTAGAAATTGTTGTGATATTAATGATTTATTCTTTGTCAAAAGTCGTTCTTCTATAAGAAAAATTGTTAATTCACGTATCGTATCATCCGAGTCTGACAACATTGTTAATATGTGAAAAAAGAAAGGACCCTTGATCTTTATATAATCTTCCAGAAGAAGTTGGATAAATATTACCAAAATAGCCTCTCGTACTTGTGGAGTCGAATCCTTCATACTTACACACATATCTGATAAATATGGTTCGACCAAAGCAGTGAATCTAACACAAATATCAGCTAAAGCTTTTGCAGCATTTATTTTTACAGCAATTTGTGTAGTTGAATTCAAATTTATTTCCTGTTTCATTAATCTACCAAATATTTTGACTACTTCTTTAGCAATTTCACGGTCTCTCATTGCTTGTTGTCCAAGAATAACAACAGCTGAAGCTTGCAGTTCTTCTATTTCTTTTATTATTTCTGGCAGTGCTTCCCATTCCAATAACATTCCTTGCAAAATTCGTAATGTCAATGGTGAAATTTTGTAAGTACATAAAATTGTTGCATGTCCTAATGTAAACATGGCTTTTAAATAATTAGGTGCTGCTTCTATAGCTTCATTTTCACCTTTAAAAATTTTTTCAATTTCTATCTCTGAAATCTTTATTAGATTCAACATGTTTGCTTCTAGCAAATTATCTTTGTCAGGACTTAAATAATAAATTATATTATGTATAATATCTAAACAAATGCTAATTAATCCAAAATTAATCTTAAATTGTTGTAAGCATTTATATAAATAGATATGAAGATGTTCTAGTACTTTATAATCTAAAGATTCCCAAGAATATCTTAAAACTTGCAAAACCAAACTTGTGTAAAAATTATTTTCTGCAAAAATCTCTTGATAATTTGAAAAATATTTATTCATATTTGGTAACTTGGTATTTTCAGCCAATGCAACCAAAAAGACCCAAGCTTCTATGTTATTATTTGTTCCAATATGAGATTGTATGTTTTTTATTATAGAACTGGTGATAACACCGTTTTTAACCCACATATTACAGGCTTTTGATAAATGTTTTCTCATTTTCAGATTAGTTATAGAATTTAAAATTTTCCATGGTAAATTATTTGCAATATTATCAGTACACATAGAAACATGTTGTATTCTATTTAATAATAATTCTTTTAAGTAGTCCAGCACCTTTTCTTGTACTTTAATTTCAATATCAAATATTTGTGGTATAACAGTTTGTACCCACTCGTGTAGAAGTTGAGAATTATCTGGAAATTCTTCTAGAAGTTGAGATAGAACTTGTACAGAAAACCGACGCACTAATAATGTTGAATCTCTGCATCTGAGACTAATTACAGGTACAATGTCATGTATCAGAGATGGAAATATTAAAATCAAATTTTTGAAAATCTGCAATGTACTTCGTCTTACCATTGCTCTTTCATCCTCTATTCTATCTTTGAGCATAGTTATTAATATATTTGATCCTGGTAATAAGTTAATATCTTCAAATAGAGAATTTTTTATATCATGAAATGAAAAGAATTGTTTATTTACATCTGAGTCTTTAAATATAGTTAGAAATATTTCTTTTCCATTATCAGATTCTGTAAACTCGGCGATTATAGCCATTGCTTTTCCTCTTACCATACTTGAATAATCCATGCATCTATTCAATACAATTGCAAACAATGCTCTTTTTATTTTAATTTTTAAGCTATCCATTATATTGCAATTCATTAAAAAAGATTCAAGTAACAACTTTCCAATTATTTCTTGAGCAAATAATCTAAAAGATATCTTTGAATGATATGACAATAACATTAAATCTTTAAAGACTTCTAATGCAATATTCTGGTTGCATATTTCAAAAAGCTTTAGCAACACATTAGCTTGTTTTTGTCTAGCTTCAAGTCGGTCTGGACATGATAGCATTATGCGTTGTATTAATATTAAAATTGCAGTTTTGGCTTCTTTCTCATATTCATTCAATAAATCTTTTAAGAAATTGATAGTATGTTCACGTATGTTTGCAATAATTTTTACGTGTGCATCCATTTGATTATATATCAAATGTGGTAATACATACTTTGCAATGAATGTTATAGTTATTTTAACTGATCCATGTTTATTATTGCATAATTCCTTCAAAGCTGCATAAGCATTTTGTGGCAAAGAAACATTCAAAGTACCTATTTGTTTATTAAAATATTGACCGATCATGTAATCATCCTCTATTTTTGTAACTTCAATTAATCCATGAATTGTAATCTCTAACGATTGTACGTGATCTTTAAACCAGAATGATTTTATCATTACAATTAAGTTACAAACAATAATATTCAAATTTTGTATAAGAACTTCTTTTTCATTAGGTAAAAGAATAATAGTTTTATTTAATTCATCAGTGATATTTAGATCATCTAAATTTATTGATTTATTACGTTTCTTAACAGGAGGCTGTAAATACTCAGAGCCTATTTTAAGTGTATCTATGGCTCGTTGATATAAATTAGGATGAAATACGTTGAATGCACTGCTACCAGGAATAGCCAAAAGCATAAAATATAAACTAGTTGCATATAAACATAACTGTCTTGTCTCTTCATCAGCTTCTTTGCTTTGACCATTCTTTATTATATAACCCAATATAGCTAATAAAGCACGCACCTTTATATCCTTAGTAATCAATGTGTTCCATGATATTTCGGAATCATAATTTTCAGCATCACTTTGACTTGCACATCCTTGTAGCCAAGCTTTTACAACAATGCAAGATTTGTTTAAGAGTAATTTTATATCTTCACTCTCTAAAAACATGAGGTACTCATCAGGTGGTTCATTATAAATTACAAATTCTCCATCCCATACGGATTGAATCCAGTCTTCGTTTAATTCACTAAATTTGAAATTATCGAATATTTTCAAGGACTCCATAATAACAACAGGTATTTAGTTTAAGTCATTTTAAATGAAACTACAGTTATTATCACATTTCTCTATCTTACAAATGTAAACATAACCTTAACTTATCATTTATGATAAAGAAAAATGACGGCTTCAAGTTATCATTTTTTGGATACATATTGAAAACAATTTCAAAATTTTATTACGATTAACAGAAAACTTTATTGATGGTTTATCACTAAACATCTCGTATAAAGTGCGAAGAATCGTATATGAGATTTTAGCGTCCATTCGAAAGCGGGAAACCGACTGACCAATTACACTCATTGGAAAGTATAGCAAAAAATATTGTAATATTTGTTTGCAGTTTTACATACTGTACCATATATTGTTGAAAATTTTGTTTACAAATTTGAACAAAACTTCATATTTTATCAAATGATTAGTCCCTTAATTAAATAATTAACAATATATAGTAATTAAGTATAATTAAATTATATATTAATTAGTCGAACTATTTTGCGCACGCAAAAATGTGTAATGTGATTTTACAAAAAATATGAATTATAAAAGATTAAGATAAATTTCATAACAACAAAAATTAACTATGTAAATTTGGTTTTCACATTTGATTTCATTTTCTCATTAAAATTGTTAAATATTTTTTTATTTATTTTATAGAAATGGGAAAGGAAATTAACTGCATTGATGACTTAACTTTACGTAGCGCGCGGGAAGGTCCTATACATATACGAATTAAAGTGATACAATATACAACGATGATAAGATTATTCTCTGAAGTTATGGAAGATTATAATGCATCTATGATACGATATCACAAAAAATGTCGTTTACTTTTACATCAACAAAAAATGTTAAGTATGTGAGAATTGTATATCATTTTCATTTAAATACTGTTTAATATTTTTAAAAATTTTTTAGTCCGGAAACATATTACAAGTGAAGAATTGGAAAAATTATCTGATGCAGAAGAAAATAATTTATTTGTTGATAATGTAAGATTTGTTGGTAATTTATCTCGATATATTGTTAAATTTTATAAATTTTAAATAATCATGAATTGTTTTATAAATAGATTTTACAAGACAGTAAAATTGCAAAGCTACAATTATCAGATATTCAAAGTAGGTATAATGATATAATAAAAGTAGAAAAATCAATTGCAGAAGTTAGAGATATGTTTACAGAAATGGCATTTCTTGTTGAAAAACAAGTAAGTGCAAATAAATTACATAACTATATTTAATTTTAAATACATACGTAAAAATTTTTATTTTCTGTTTTAATAGGGAGACCAAATAAATAGTGTAGAATATTATGCTGGAAGGGCAGCAGATGATGTCGATGTTGGTCGTATTGATATAAAAAAAGCGGAGAAAAGGAGCCAGAGACATAGAAAGGTATTTATGTTAAAAGTAATAGCTCTACATAAAGTAAGAAAACAGCATTAATTAATAAAAAAAATACTTTTTTCTAGAGGAAAATCAAACTTGCTATCATAATTAGTATAATAATTATTATTTTCTTGATGGTCATTATCTTTTTATAAAAGGATAGAAATACAATAATACAATTTTGTGCAAAAATGAAGAATTTGTTGCATAAAATTGAAAATGTTTATTATTTGTGTTATATAAGTTATTATTATGTAAAAATCAATATATTTAAATGAATAAACTAATATGTATTATACATACTTAATTTTTTTTATTACCATATTATGATAACCATAATAATAATCATAAAATCATAAAATTGTTTCAGAAGTATTAAAAATAATAATATATTACTTATTGGTAGTATAAACATAATTCTTAAAATAATTAACAAGACTTTTGGCACTAGGTCTAAGTTTATAATCTGCAGTAGTGCATACATAAAACATTTCAAGCACTTTATCATATTCTTTTCCTAGATTGATAGCAGGTAATGCAGGACGAGTACCTATGATCATTATATTTGACGTACTAGTTGTTGAAAATTCTACCATTCCATTGAAAATTATTACAAAAGTACTTACCACACTTTTTGTTAATTATTTCATTAAGAAAATCACTACTATCATCCATAGAGATATCTCGTTCATTTGTCCTTGTATTATTTTTCACTTGCATTTCTGACATTGAATCATCTAAACTGTCCATGTCTACTTCTGAGTATTCTACATGAGGTGGTGATAAGGCTATCATCTCCCAAATTACAAGACCACATGCCCAAATGTCTGCTTTATTTGTAACAGGACCATCTTCTGAAGGATCAAATTTATATTGTTCATATTATTCTATTCATATTATATTAATTACTATATACATTAAAAATTAACTAACCAAATATTATTTCAGGTGCACTCCAACATTCTGTTCCCACATATGAAAAACTTCCACTTGAAGTATCCATTTCTAAGAGTTCTGTCAGTGGCAAAGATACTCCAAAATCGCATAACTTAATTGTTTTATAATCTACAGAAACTAACACGTTATAGCTTTTTACATCACCATGTAAAATATGAGCAATATGATGTAAATATTCTAATCCTTTTACAATTTCATATATTATTTTTAAAATATCTTTAGCAGGAAATGGGTCGTCGTCATTCTCAAGTTTTTGTTCTATTCTATCACCTAAAAAAATTATATTACAAGAACTGCAGTCTTAATTTTTTAAGCTATTTACCATGATATTCTTTTACCTAAAGAGGAGTCTAATTTTTCCATTGCCAAGCATGGCTCACCATTTGAAAGTTCGACGAAAGCTCGAAAACCAATAACGTTTGGATGATTTAATTTACGAAGTACTTCTGCTTCAAATCGAAGACGTTCGTTATATTTCTGATCTTTCGTAACTTTGCAATTGCGTTTTTTTATCGCCCATGGAGATCGGATAAAACCGACCTTTGGCGATCGTTCCAGACTAAATACATTAACTCCTATTAATATATTTACACATTAAAATAATATTAATATTAATAGTAATTTAGTATTTAAATAATTATATTATTTTACCGCAGCCATAACCTATCTTCTCTAAAAATGGTGAAGCTGGTATTTTAATAGGCGTTTGCAACTCTGGATTAGTTTGTAATCTGTTTCTGAATTTTTTTGTCGTTGGCGTCTTAAATTCACTCATTTTACCACTATTCCTTAAGAAGTTTATTCAAATACCTAGTTTTTATATTAGTCCGTTGACTTTTGAATTGTCTTGATACTGACGCTCAATTAGTACCAACTTTATGCATTATGATAGAGAGAAAGTTAACAATATCAAGATTCAAGAACGGAAGGTAATTCTTCTTATAAAATTCTTTTCCAGCACTCCTTAAATTATCTTTCGATATTATATAAGAAATAATAATTTAAAAAATCACCTAACAGTTTTTAACATAACAGTTTTTATATACGCGTTAGATTACTATTGTTGGCCACCATGAAAGAAACGTTTCTAGTTTAAATAGATATACATATATGTGAATAGTTTAAATAGATGTACAATAAAAGTAACAACAAAATTTAGTATTTCTGATATACTAAAAGTTTTATGTATATTTTAATTTCCGATCAAGAATATTTGCTACTCTCATGTTCATTAGGCATTAATTAGACTAGAGACATACTAAAATACTAGCGTCGCGTAGCGGTGAAACGGTGGAACTAATTTATATTGTTGTCTTTGTCGCATATTATCACTCTCCTTGTCTACAGCGCGAATATGTCTGTCCTTGTCTAACGCGCGTGTATGTCTGTCCTTGTCGCACGGTGTTGCTCTCTTTGTTTACCGCGCGTATATGTTTGCTTTGTGAACACTGTTGCTCTCCTTGTCTGCCGCACAGACATGTCTGTCCTTGTCGCATGCTAGTGCCCTTGTCTACTGATGCTAGACAAGGAAAGCAATAGTGTGCGACAAGGACATCCTTCGATCTATTAAAGAAAAAATTCAATTTTTTACACACACGTTTTTCTAGGACAAAACACACATTGAAAGAAAACGGAGAGCCTAATTTTAAGGACACATATAAAAAAGTTCGCAAATTATTCCTCTTAATTAGGTTTTTTTCGTAATTAGTGCGAACTGTAACAAAATGGACATGGTGGCGCCATTTAGCGGTAACTCGGTGGTACTAATTATTTATAAAAAATATTTATTTCTGTATTTTACGGGTCTAATGGGGTATGAAAAGGAAGCTAAGTGTCTAATTAGGGTAATACAATCACAAAAGTTTACAATTCAATTCGCTAAATTAGGTTTTTTCGCAAATGAAAATTTCTCTGTTTTACGGGGTAAGAAATACTAGCGTCGCGTTGTGGCAGGCCGGTGGAACTAAATGCTCTACAACCATATAAAGGGAATAATTAATTTTAATTTTTCACGCTACTTCACGAGTACATATTTGGAAGATAATGCTATCAGTTACGTTCGCAATAAATCTGAATCTAATATTCATTATAGTTTGCGCAAAATTATACATTCACTATTGGCACAACTACTAACGTAACAACTAAACGAAATTGAAACATTCTCTATATACGTAAACTATACTTAAACAAAACATAAAACGCAAGTTTAGGGTCTCTAAAATAGGAGACGCAACCAAAACAGATGATTCCTCTTAATTACAAATGATCCTCTTAATTAATTTATTTTAGTAATGTGTGGAAAAACTGTCACCTATCAATGTTTAAAAGCAACGGTGGCGTTATCTATTGATAACTCGGTGGTACTAAAAACGGAATTTTCTACTTTTAGACAAGGAGAGCACTAATGTGCGCAAGGACAGATATATCTGTGCGGCAGACAAGGAGAGTGATAGCGTGGGACAAGGACAGATATACACGCGTGTTAGACAAGGAAGGTGGTAGCGTGGAACAAGGACAGACATATTTGTGCGATAGACAAGGAGAGAAATAGCGTACGACGAGGATAGATTTATACGCGCGGTAGACAAGGAGAGCGATAGTGTGCGACAAGGACAGACATATTTGCGCGGTAGACAAAGAGAACAACAGCGTACGATAAGGACAACAATATAAATTAGTTCCGGCACCTATCCTAGGGATGATCCACACGGTGCATGTTTAACTCTGACTAAATTTTCCAGATTCTAGATAAGTATATATGTATGTATAAAAAGGAATATTTTAAACAATATGTTTAATATCTTTAACATCTTGCAGGTACGGTAAATTTGATTAATCGATCTAATATTGTCTTACGACTTGCTAATTTTACTTCGTAGCTTTGCATTTTCGTTAATCGCACGAATAGATACTCTATCGAATGTAAGCGATGTTTCCAATGATGCTTTCTGCTTGAAATAATCGTTCATTTTTTTCAAAAAACACTTTTGGATATCGATAAAACTTATATGTTGATTTAGATCAGTACTTCAAAACATTTTTATTGAACCATAAATTTTTCTCTTTTCTATAATATCTCTCTCGTTTATTTCTTCGTTTGTTTTTAACATATCTTTATATTTGTAGAGCTCACCGCTTGATCAATTAGATTTTTCTGTATTTGACGATATTAATTTAAATATTACCCTTTTTGTCTCAGACAGCCGAATGTGCTATTTACAACAATAAATAATTGATCATATATTGGTTGATAATTTGTTGAGTATTCTGACCCATATCGGTCGTGATTTTAGAAATTGCGTAAAATTTCGAAGTCCTTTCTGTTAAAGAGGAATCTATCGTCCACAATAGTAATCCCTGTTTTTTCACTAGGATAGTATTTACGTTTCATTTTACAGTATTTACGTACATTCTATCGATTTTGAAATTATAGCAATAATTTCTAATTAAATTTTTGCTTTTATATGTTACAGTATTAACACTTGACTGCTCCTGTAAAGGAATTGAGAATCATCCAGGCATTCGTTGGATGGGCGACAGGGGCAAAAATTATCTGACGTCAGTGTCTTCAGCGTGACAGTACAGAAACTGATGAATAATGTCACCCTGAATAATACCCCCAAACAAAGATAATCGATTAATTTTGAACGTGTTTTGTAGCTAAAAATAAATTCGTGTGACGTATAGTTTTATTTCTTAGGAGAAAAGCTGTTCACTGTTCAAGTTTATGATGGAATCTCATTCAAAATGAATGATTCTACTTCAAATTTATATGTAACTTTCATATAAAACTCAATGTTTGGTAATATACATACAATTTATTTATTATAGTTGAACGTTCGTTTTCAAAAGATAACACAGAGTATAGTAGAGATTTTTAATATAAAGTTTTACTTTAAAACATTTCCCGAATATATTCTTCTTGGCTTCCATCGATGAGATTTTGCTGCAACTAGATAATTTATTATAGCTGACCACGGAACATGTTTTTTATTGCATCTTAAATTGAATTAAGTCGACGAAGGGTGCTGGAATATAATTATAATGTACGAGTAAATATACTTTGACTACAACAATAAGTGAACCTTTTGCGAGAGCATGCGCAATATCGACTTTTCATAGAAAATACGGTAGTGAGTTCATCGAGGATGGATCTCGCAGAACTCGTGCACCCGTTGCCTCAGTTTTATTCAAGAAACTATTAATGAAAGCGGTAAAATGAGTGAGAAAGAATTTCTTAAAATAACGATAAAATCTAATAGATTTTTAACATAATCTTGAAATTGTGCTTTATCTTAAATTCATCCAAATAGTTTTAGAACAGTATCCACTATGTTAACGGGAATATTTAAAGGGTATGTTTTAAGAAAGAGCAAATATCTAGAATATATAATAATGATGGATATTAAAAATATTTGTTAGTTTCTAAGCTTTTTAAATTTCATAACATAATTTGGATCTTTATTAAACCTTTTAATATTAGCTCGTTACTGGGTACCTTTAAACTGTTTTAGAACTCTTTTATGTTGCGACGATGAAAATTCTACCTGGAACAATATAATTAACGCTGATAAACATTCTCTCAATGAGACTACATCTTTGTTACGCGTTCTTTATAGAATAGTTATTCCTACAATTGTAATTGGCGGCATTTTTGGTAATGTCTTAATAATCCTGGTGTTATCCACTCCGGTGTTTCGAGGAGTCGCGTATTTATATCTCCGAGGATTAACTTTAGCGAACGCCGGAGTTCTTCTATCTTGGATACCTGTATGTACGTATCACTTTATGAATATAAAATTATATTAAAAAATTTAACTAGCAATATTTCAAATAAATATAATGTAATTAATACTATTTTAATTTAAATGTTATATAATCTACAATTTCTAAATATAAATATCAATTTCACTAAAGATATATGATTTCAGTTATTAGATTAGGATATGGATTGAGGAACAATTACCCGTCTGTTTTTTATCATGCTCATTTAGAGCTAGTTGCCGTAAACACCTTCGCTATAGCCAGCATTTTAATTATGACCTGCTTAATCGTCGATCGATATATCTTTATTTTTTTCCCGGCTCGTATCCGCAGCAGAAATGCACGCAAAAATGTTCGCTCATTTATCCTGTGTTCTTTCATCCTTGGATTCGCGGTATCATCCTTTTACTTCTTTCTTTTTATAAAAAAATAATACTACACGATAGTGTATAATAGTTGTAATTTTACTTAGAATAATCATTTTATAGGCAAGCGCTCCATTAACGGGAATGAGAATGGTATATGAACAGCAAGAAGATACCGGAACTCTCTTCACACTGCGTGAAAATATTTCTATCACTCAAAGCGCTTTATGGAACGCGTACATTTGGATAATGGAAGTCGCGTTACGGCTTTGCCCGACTATAATTCTTCTTTTGCTAAATAGTTTCGTGGTCAAAAGATTTTTGCAACTTAATGCTAAAAAAAGAGAATTCCAGTCGGTTTCAGAAAAATTTCGTACTTTAAATGTTCCTGAAACTTCTTTATTGACCCGTAATCGAGGATACAGGTAGTATTAAAAAAAATAAAAATTTATATCTGGTTACTTAGAAGTCACCGAGCAAGTTTGATATTTTTTTATAAATAAAAAATAAATAAAAAAAGTCAAATTAAATTAATATATTAATATAAGAAATTAATAAATTAATAAATAAATAAATATGCATTTTAAAGTCTTCAATATATTTTATCTTTCTATTCTATTGCTATAGATTTATTATTAGTTATAATGATTTTTATAAAAAGTTACCTTTTTAGGGAAGAACAGAATTTAGCTACATTAATGTCGATGATGGCAATATGTTTTATAATAACAATGATCCCATCAATATTGTTTGAATTTATATATTATGATACTAAGACCGCAGACGGCGGTTACTTTTTATTTAGAGCATTTGCTGCTATCACGGAGCTTTCTAACTTTGCTATCCATGTTATCATATACTTTATATGCAGTATAGAATTTCGGAAAGAATTCTTCAAACTTCTTCAGGTAAATAAAAATTTCAGAAGATACTTGGACTAAGAAGAAAAAATTTTAAATGGAATTTTTTAATTTTAAAAATTCAAAATATAGAACAGATGTAAGAAGAGTACAGTTGAAGAAGATGTTGAAAGACCAATAGGTGAAATCGAAGATTATAGTCGACATGGAACAACAGTCCGATTAACACCCGAACAGACGAAGTTGAATTCTCCAGCTTCTGCAAGTAAATTGAATCCTATGGAAGAAGATAAAGAATCGGAAGTATTAAATGCTTCTGATATTGTTTAAAGATTGTCGTCTAAAAATTGTTACAAATAAAGCACTATAATATGATATATTAATTTATTTACATGTATGATGAAATGTTTTACTTTCTCAATGCGGATGCAAATTAATTTCTCATGTACATAATTTCATTTACATAATAAAAATTTCGTTTTTGAAGATATTTTTAAAAATTAATACTTCAAATATGTTAATAATCATTACAATAACATAACACAATATTTGATTTATTGTTAATCATTATTCTAGCTTAAAAATAATTATAATAATGATAATAGAGGACACTAGTAGTCTGCAGATTGACAATATCATCAAAGAACAACATATAACCTAAACTGTCAAAGTATAGAGACGTCGAATAGTGTTACTATTTCTAACACAAAGAGTTTTCAATAGTTTTTTCTTCGATGTCATTGATTAAATAATAGTTGGGTATGTGGTTAAACATTGTTATTTGATATAAAATATAATTTATAAATGTATATATTCTTTTTTTGTATATAATATTTATCATTAATAAGAAAATTGCAATATTATATACTTTTCTTATAGTTAATCTTTAATTATGTGTGAGTTACCACCAGAATTAACTACTAAGCCATTAGCTCTTATTGGCTTGACTGGTTTAGATATTGCAAATCCTGTACATCGTTCAATTTGGGATGCATTTAGTAATAATCGCAGATTAGAAAGTTCTGCCATACAGTTTAAATTACTTAGTCCTACTCATGAATTCCCTACAGTAAAACCCAAGGTATATTATACTACATATAATTATGTAATACAATTCATTTATTGAATTACTAAGATATTATTAATGTATTTCAGAGAAACTCATATGAATGGTATAAACCTAAAGGAATATTGAAACGTAATTGGATGAATAAATATCTTAATGAAATTCCAGCTGTTGTTGTTGTATTTTATAATTTAGATTGGAATGATCCACAGTGGAATGAAAAAAAAATGGAATGTGCTTCTAGAGTACAATCTCTTAGGTATGAATAATATTAGATGTTCACAATGTTTTTCATCAGAAAATATTATAATTAATATCTATGATTGCTTAAACTTATAGAAATGCTTTAGATGGAAGGACTACCAAAATAGCTGTAGTACTTATACAACACTGTACACAACCTCCACCTGGTTCTGAAGATACTATTGCAACTGAACGTGCTACAGCTGTATGTGGAGCATGTGAACTATCTCCAAAGTTATTATACATTTTACCACATGGAAATCATTTATTAGGATATATATCTAGGTAATTAATAAACTAATTGTAAATATATACTTTTTTATAGTTACATACTGTACATATATTTATGTGTATTATAGGCTGGAAAGTGCATTATATGATCTAGCACAAAATTTTTATCATCATGAATATCGTATTGTCAAAGGGCATAAAGATCAACTTAATAAAACTATGGAAAAAAATGCACACAAACAGCATTTATTTGTACGTCATCAATTTAAAATGGCATTTTTAAATGAATTAAAACAAGATCAAAATTTAGCCCAGAAGTAAGTATAATAATATTGAGAAAGATTTTGAATAGAAATAAAATGTATAAAATTATTTTATAGGCATTATACCCAAGCATATAATCACTTATTGGAAATACCAATAACAGACATAAATGTGATGGAAATTACAACTGTTGCTTGTTTTATAAATTACAAATTATGTAAAGTAATGTTCAACTTAAATATTCCTAAAGATGCTATAACACAATTTAGATTTCATACTGACAGGTTAGAAATACATGTAATAATATAAGAAATATCTAATAAATACTATCACAATAACATTACTTAATGATGCAGATTCAAAACATGGATTGGTCCGAAAGAAGTTATATTTGAACATCATGCTTGGATGTGTAGTCAATTTTCTACATTTGCAGAACTATTTGATGATGCTATTCGACAGGGACTTCCTGCTGTCCAAACTCAGCATCCTGGTTATTACTTTCAGTCAGCAGCTCATCATGCAGGTTTAAGACAAGCAGCTTGCAAAGAACTTTGTCAGGTATAAAAATTAATACACATAATAAATCCTATTTTTACACAGAAAACTTTTAAGCATTATATGTTTAGAATGTTACTAGTTATCCAGATCCAGATCCATTAGCAGGAGAAGAGAAACTTGAATTCTATGGGCAACGACCTTGGCGTCCTGGAAAATTGAGTGCTGAACCTATAGATCTTGCAAAAGAAGTTCTTGCTATTCAGGCTTTACAGTATAAGGAAAAGTACACAGTTAATCATTCTGTAAGAAAAATATTTAATAATTCCTCATTCAAAATATTCATTTATCCATAGTTAAAAATTACTCTAATTCTAAACTATAAACATGCTTTCAGAATATAATCATTGGTTTATTGGGCAACGCAATTTCGCAATTTAAAGTATATAGATGTCCAAGAATGAGGAGAGTGTTAGGTATGATACATCTATTTATTATAATATAGAATTATATAAATTTTTGCTTAATAATACACATAATAATCATATTTCAGTTGTACAAATGGCTGAAGAATATTATAATTCTAAGGATTATGGGAAAGTTTTAACGTAAGTAGAAAGTTAAATGTTATTATATTTACACAGATTTATTGATACTAAAAGAACTTTATATCATTCATTAGTCCAAAAGTTGACTCTAACATTATTTCCTCTAGACATATTTCATAACTTAACATCAAAATCATAAAATTTGATTGGCCAGATTATTGATGCACATGTTGTGGGAATATCACGGGGAACGGTGGCCTGTCTTAATCACAAATATCTTAAAGAACGCCTTGCATGCAGCATATCTTTCTACAAGTATTCAAGACTACATCACCTTGGCATTTGAAGCTTTGGGACCTTCCACTACGTTTTCGGAGGATTTTAAAAGCACTGTTTATAATAATATTATTAATATTCTTCACGTGAGTAATTTTTAAAAATTTTTTACAATTATTTGCAATTGATTAATTAATAAAATATTAATTAATTGATAAAATTGCAGAAAAAACCACCAACTCCAGAACCTGACTTACCCGATGATGTGAAATGTCCCGCAGTAGAAAAGTGGGTAATGGAACTTAATAAGTCAGAACCAATTGTTTTTACAATTGATAATAATAATATGAGTTCATTTATAGAAGTTAAAGCAAGATTTTTACAACCAAAGTATGCTGTTAATTCTATGGTTACTACAGAAGTCATTATTAGGTAATTTAACAAATTTTTTATGTACAGAAAAAAGATAATTTACAATAGAGTTTCTTATTTTATACAGAAATTCATACAGTAATACTGTTGAGTTTTCTAAAATAACAATAACAGTTAATAGTCCAGGATATAATTCAGAGTTTGTCATTGCTGATGCTGAACATAACACTCTCGTATTTCGTGGGAAAGAAATGAAAAAATTTCCTTATCAATTTGAAGCTGTGCAACAAAATGATAGTACTGAAATACGTATTACGACAATCTCATTATATATGAGTAATAATAAAATGTGTTGTATTATTTTGAGATTTTCTGCTGTAGGAAGAGAAACAAATTTTTTAAGTCAATTGTATCCTGAAATACAGCAACTTCGGTATGTTTAAAATAAAATACTTGTAAATATTTATCCAGAAAACTGATGCATTTTATATTTATAATAGTAGAGGAGAGTTTGAAACAATACAACCACTAGTCAGTGCTGAAATAAAACAAGAAGAATCTAATCTGAATATAAGTGCTGAATCTAACAATCCAGCACTTTTAGGAGAATGGCTTCCTATTAATATATCTATTACTACTAATGAAAATATATCATCAGCTTTTTTAAACGTATCACTTATGTCTGATGGAGCAAATGAACAGTCAAGTATGTATGCAACTTATTACAAAAATTTGTATTACACTTGCCAATTACGATTTCGTTGAATTATAGCCGAATTAAGTTTGACGATGAACAATAAACAATCAGTAATATCGATACCAATTGATAATTTGGAAAAAGATTGCATTATTCATCAAACTGTATACTTAAGAGCTCATAAAGTTGGTGATCGAGATATTCATATAAAGGTATATATTGTACTTTTTTTTTATCCCTTTAATTTTTATAAAATAAAATAATTTATATAATTTCATAATAGGTAGAATATTCGAGGTCTAAACAAATTAAAGGATCAAAAGAATTAATATATTCATTATCAGTTACAAAGCCATTTGAAGTATCAACATTATTTTATACCACACTTTTTGAATCATTGACAAAAGGTTTTATTAATGAACCATTTATAATAATGCCTCACATTTCTTGCGTTTCTCCATGGCCTATAAATATTATAAATACTTCTATAGAATTGGTAAATAATACTTTTATTAGTTATTAATCCTTTATTGTACATTCACTATATATCAATAATGTTAATTATCTAGGGAGATTCAATAGAAAGGGAAAATGAAGATCAAACAATATCCGTTTTAAGTGGTATTACACTTTCCGAGAATGAAACAGGCACAGATGCATATTGTTTGATACCAAGAGTAGGTGGTGAACAACCTATTAGTACAGGAGTCTATACCATTAAATGGAAACGGTAAACGAAGTTATGTAAAATAATAAAATAGTTAAATAATTTAATATTAATAATTGCTATTTCAGTGCAAATGATAATAATGCATTACAAACCAGCAGTAGTGTTACTTTAGCTCCTTTAAGTGTTGAGGATGCAGTGATTGGTTTGGAAGCTAAATTACCTGCTCATGGTTGGGTTCGTACACCATTATTAATATCGTATTTTATAAAAAATCATTCGGACAATATAATTACATTACGACTGACTATGAAAGCTAGTGATGCCTTTATGTTTGCTGGGCAGAAACAAGTGAGCATTTATTTTAAATAAAATAAAAATTCGTAACATAATTATGAATTTGGCCATTTTTCTTTTTTAGATCGATGTTTACATACTTCCGAAAAATGAAAGAAAAGTTGAATGGATTTTACGACCATTGGTAGCAGGTTTTGTACAACTTCCGTCATTGTCTTTAACAGTTCCCGCTGGTAATAATTTTATTGAATTATATATTTTTATTAATTATATCTTAAAATTTAATTTATACATTTATATCTTACATATAGATGAAGAACATAAATTAAATAAAGCACGACTTTCGGAGATAGTAGAGCGGTCAATACCGAGTCATATATATATTCTTGTAAGTATCTTAATTTTATTTTCTATTAAAAAGTTGAAATTTAAAAATGACATATATTCTTATAGCCAACATCACAAACTCTAGAAGAATAAATAAAATAATATATATAGAAGGGAAATACTATGAGAGGAAGGAATTTTGTTCTTTTAAAAAATAGGGAAATACTATGAGAGCAAGAAATTTTGTTCTTTTAAAAAAATATTTTATTGAGTCAGAAATACATTCTCCATATATACATACTTAAACATAAGATTTCGTATATAATATTATAAATACCAATTTATTAAATATAGTTCATTGAAGTAAAGTTTAAATTACAAATGTAATAAATAAGAGTCCCTTATCCTTTAATGCACATTCGATTCCATTAACATATATACATACATGTTCATTGACGCGGGCATATTGATTTATGTTACCATATGTACTTACATTACTATAGAAACCATTACCTGTACATTACCTGTACACATAAATTACAGTATATTAATAATTCGTTTAAAATTGAAAATTTAGTGAATAAAATGGTGTATTATAAATATAAAAATTGTAAACAATAACATCGATAATGTCCGATAACAATCACATGCATAATACTTCTTTGAAACAAGATGAAAACCATCTGGAAGAATTGCTGACGCCTATTTTTCGCATAAACTCGGAGGAATCATTGGTTCGTAATCGAAAATTTTTGAAGGTACGGTATTATTTAAAATTACTTTAAAATATTTAATGTTATAAATATTTCATAATAGAATTTTTTGTGTTACATAATCAATAGTTAACGTAACAAGAAAAATCTTGCAGCATACTATACTAAAGTCATTTAAAAATAGGATTTGGAACTTGTAAAAGCTCGTTTGCGAACTTACGCTGCATATAGTCCAACTGATCGAGAATTACAACAACGTGTAATGGAATATCGCAAACACCTCCAGAAGTACAACGTATAAAATTTCACTTTATAACAAATCGATTTTCTGTTGCGTGCGAAGTACATCCTTTCAGTTTGATAACTCGAGCCGAACGAACAAACTTTCAAGTGAAAAGTTTGTTGATCGTTAGGATCGATGCATCAGACTGATAATTCAAACGGTAGTAACTGACGAAAAATAAAAATAAACTAAATGTTGTCATAAGAATCTATATTACCTAGTAACATGTTAAAATAAAATATTTGATCACTATAGTTACGTAATTTTATAGAACAAAGAAAATATATATACTTACGCCACAATGATGATCTACTACGAAGAATTCTATAATAGAGACGAATAGTTCTTATAGGAATACGAAAAGAGAACGCGTAGACAAGTACGAACGGTATTCACCTGTAGAAATGGAATATTCACGTTCATTTTTTACGTGTGACGGCATTATCATCGCTCGTAATTACTGACACGTAGAACGTGTATGTACGATAGGATAAGTTCGTTTCAGAAGTTACCTGATAACGACCTAAACCAATAATTTAACGAAAAGCTATACAATATTTCAACGTTAAATTCCATCCATAAATATAAATTTAGGATTCGATTTTTGTAAAAATATTAAAAGATTATTATTACGTATATTATTATATGTAAATTATTACTATATTAAAATTTACGATTATTATTCTCGTTAAAATAATAAACTTGTATGTACATTTCAAAATTATAATTCATAAGAGTTTTAAAACATTGATTAATACCTTAACTCTTGCTTACCTGGTCGTTGATAAGGCATAAATATTTTTTTATAAATCTATCTCCTAATCGTTCTATATGGAACAAAAATTTAAAAAGAACTAACGTGTACTACACTGAATAAAGTATCAATATATAATTTTATATTTCTACGTGTTACTTCACCAGCTGAGTAAATAAGTTGACATTGAGACTTAGTTTGACCATTATAGGAAGCCTAAATACATCTGTATCAATATCTTTATCTGTCTGTATCATTCTTTGTAATTTGCGTGATAACGCAATTCTGAATAACTCGAGAAAATGTTACAATTAACAATTTAATTTTTATGAGAGAAATGAAATAATGAACTTTTCCTGATATTTCTTACAATCATTTATTATAATTAACTTTTTTAAAACAAATTACATTTCCATTACCAAAGTCGTTTCTTTTGTAAAATTTTGAAAATAAAGTTAATACAAGAAAAAACGAAAAGATAGTATACATCGTTTTGAGGTCATTTATCACCAAGTTATACATAGAAACGTAAACTATATACGTTGCGTTAGCGAAACGTTAATGCATTATCGCTGTTAGGTACTAAACGTAATACTCATTAGAATAATAATATGCCACTATATAGAAACATACTGTAAAAACATCGTTCATTGGCCTTGTAAATAGTAACATTTATTATTTTTGATATTTTCAACTTATGACTCATTTCTAAAGAAATTGGAAAAAGAAAAGTTGTGGTTTTGTCTATAATCAGTAGAATAGAAATAATTCTAAAATATTGGAATGGTATTTTGTTCTAAATTGTGATATGTAATCACTTCTTAATTTATTATTGTGTAAAAATGGAAGAATTTGATGCAATGAAAAAATATATTATTCTTTTGTTATTATGTTAAAAAAATATGTAGTACGATTTTAATAAATAACTTTTTGTATATATTCATCACATCAAATATTTTACGAAATCGTTGTATTTGTAATAAATTAAATCCATTGATATGAAGCACAAGTATTGTGGAAGTACATAAGTTTAGTACATTTTCATTATCTGTACATAAGTATCATACATACAGAATATATACATATATTAAAATGTTTAAATTAAATATTAAATATCTTATGTATACAGCTAATATAGCTTGCATAAAACTAATTTTTACTAATTTAACTGTTACTTACTTTCACAGTTTACAACTAAAAACATTTTATCATTAAGTACATATGAAATTATTAATTATAGGTGCGATTCTTTCAGGATTATTTAAATGTACATGATGAGTCCCTTCTACTTTATGATATTCAAACTTTTTAGCACCTAATTTTATTTGATCTAAAACCTTCTCATAATACTCTGGATGATCAAGTTTCATTCCGGGTATGGCACGAATATTAAGGTAAGCGCATTTTATCCGAGCTGCATATGCAAGCACTAGATCCAAAGATATCATACCCAAAACAGAAACCTAAATGAATGTTAATATAAAATTAATACATTTAATGTGTCATATACTTAAAAATTTATAAAATAAAATTTTACCTTTAATCGTGGATCACGTGAAAAATAATATCGCTCAGGTTCACTGGCAGGTCGTAAGCCACGTTTCATTAATATCATTGCGCCTTCTTTAGTTATGGAACCTTTATAAGCATCTTCAACAATTGTAAGCACTTCATCATAACTATAGGATGGAATACCATCGGACTGTAGCAATTCATATTTTAAAAATTTGTCAATACTGTGACCAATTATAAGAGGAGTTTTTGTTATATCTTTTACACTGGGACTTGCAATATCTAAACTTATCATGAATTCTACTTCATCAGGATAAGATGCAGCATATAAAAATGATATCGCTCCTCCTAAGGAATGTCCAAGTAATCTCACCTATGATAATAAAACTTAATCATATATCAAGAAATGCATGAATCATAAGCAGCCAAAAAATTGTTATTAATATATTTAATTCAACATAAATTATTATAAATTATCATTGTGTGCAATAATAGATATATGTGTGTATCATGCATTTTAATATCATGGATTTATTTCATGTAATGCTAAACATGAATAGTTAGGTAATATATATTTTCAAGGCTGACTGTTACGTCTATATATATAATAATAATAATAAAACAAGATTTGTAATATTATAAGTTATATAACAACATTTATTTAAATTATAAATGGAGTGGTAAAACTGAATCCACTCGCTAACCTTTGTCCATTTGAAATACTTGACAATTCTACGTAGTAGAATAATACCATCCCAATAAACATAATAGTACTGACTCTTTGGATAATGGGAAGATAAACCATGACCAGGCATATCCAAACAAAGTACTGAAATTTCATTACTTAATAAAGGAATCAAAGTATCAAAACTGCCAGCATTATCTTGTCGTCCATGTAATGCCACTATTGGTTGAATCCCTTTGGGACCCCACCATTTGCCTATAGATAAATGATTATTGTGTCAAAATGAAATAATTACTTAGATTTAACTATTTTAAGTACATAGATATATTAACATTCGTATCACCTAAGTGTCTTCAAATAAAAATTTCAATAGGAAACAAAGTTACAGCTGACTGGGAAAAGTTCATCATCTTGAAGATATAATGTCCTACAGTTATACAACGACATTATGTAACTTGCAATGTATGATTTAAAGCAATCAATATAAATGATAATGGAGTATGTCAAAGCATAATGCATATTTATAACAGTCAACCTTGTATCAAATAATTTTGGTGATGATACATAATAATTGAATAGCATCACAAAATGTAATGTATAATCTGCACTATAAATAAAATCAAGATCATATTCATATATGAATTTATATATAATATGATGTTATTAAAAACTGAATTAGTAAAATTGAATCTTTATATTAAAAAAATATAGATTATGAAAGATCGTTGTATAACTTTTAATTTCTAGCTAACCTTGTTCCATTTATAATATTTAGCAATTCTACGTAGAATGATTAGCCCATCCCAAAATACATAATAAAATTGTCCAGTAGGAAGATGGGAAGATAAACCATGACCTGGCAAATCTATAGCTAGAATGGCTAGATTTGGTGGTAGTAATGGAATTAATCTATCAAATGTTCCAGCATTATCTTGCCAGCCATGCAATGCCACAAGTGGTTGTCGATCAATTGGTCCCCACCATTTGCCTAAATTTATCATTATTGTACTATTTTTCATTTTTTATTAATCCACTAATTAATGAAAATTTTTCATATGTATATTTATTTCATAGTTAAACTCGTAGTTAAAACTGAAAATATAAATTACTAACCACTTATATTACCCCATGGTACAGGTATCTGAATCTCCTCCACACCTAAAAATTATTGATATATTAGTTAATATAGTAATGCTTAATTAAAAATTTTTGGCATAAAAATATATCAACATATCAACTTACTATGTACATTGTGTTTATTTATATTTTCAGTAGGAGCATTGGTTTTTTCAATTATTGTATTCATCTGGATAACAATAAAATACTGGTAATTCTTTAAACTTTATTAATTATATACATTCAACCACTTACTTCCTTTGTGCAAACTTTGTAAGATATATGAAATTAATATTTGTGCTATAGATAACATAAAAGCGACGATTATTTATTAAAGTCGAAATTATTTATTAAATAAGAATAATTTCCCAATTATGTATATAAACTAATATCTTATATACAAAATCATACCTTGTTTTAAATAACAATATCACTTATTTCATTTATATCTTTCTGGACTGCTCGTTCTTATAAAAATCTTCTTGATAATTTAAAATTTATTTTATTATCATGTATACATAAAACGTTTAAAATATTGTTAAGTGTAATAAATATTTAATTAAATATTATATAATTTTTATGATGATATAGATGTGTATATATATATATATATATATATATATATATATATATTTAACGAGTCTGCGATTTTGACGAAAAAATATTCAAAATATTTAAAATGATAAATATCACTTCAACATGCATGTTTTAACACTTGAGTAATTTTCTAAGTAGTTCGATTAAATTATATTTTTATAATAGGACATTGGGAGGTTATTAACTAAGTACTCGTATACTGTGTTTCACTTACGACTTTCGATAATTTTGTTAGGTTATCGATAATTTCAGTCTTCAATGTTAGTTTATTGAGTCAGCAAAAATTTCAAGATTGGGTGGGAATTCTATGAAATTACTGATTCATAGATAATTTGATGATCATGATGAGCCAGCAAAAAATTTTACAATTGAAAACTTTTAAATACATTGAAAGTAACGTGGAAGAAATATCTTGTAATAATTAATATTTACAGACTAATTCGCCTGTATAGTTATATAAGGTGTAATATTGCTGTAATTATCATATGTTCTATAATAATATTAATATTACAACTGCAAATTTTTTTAGATTTGGTGTTTTATAAAATTTCATTTTATCAATTTCTATGTATGTATTGTTAAAATGGAAAATAAGGAATACATAGTAAAAACCATCATTCATGCAGGAACCAAAATAATTAATTTTGTACCTGGGACTAAAGTGCATATATTTACATTAATATTCTAATTAAATTAGCACAATGAATAATAAGCATAAATTAATAATTATAATTGGAATCAAATTTTAATTGTTAGGTAATTTTCCATTTTAAAACAACAAAATGTGATCCAGAAAGAACAGTAATAGATGATAGTAAAACAATCGGAAATCCAATGGAGCTTGTTTTAGGAAAAAAGTTTAAACTAGAAGTATGGGAAGTTATTGTACAAAAAATGGCATTGAATGAAGTAGCTTGCTTTAGGGTTGACAAAAGTGTAGGTTTATAATAATATAAAAATATATTTTAAAATTTAAAATTGATGTTTTAATAGTGTTTATTGTTTCAGCTAGTTACATCATATCCTTTTGTGTCTAAAACGTTGAGAGAAGTTGGAAAGCCACAATCAGAAAAGCGTAGTCATCATTGTTGTGGTGTCACTTTACAAAATGAGGGCATTGGATATAATGATTTGAATGAACTTATCAAATATCCTCAAGATTTAGAATTTACAATCGGTATTGATCACTTTTATGAAACATTGATATTCCTTCTAATGTATGTATTTTTTAGAACTTGTTAAAGTAATCTTACCTGATGAATATGAAAAAGAGTCATGGCAAATGACTGAAGATGAAAAGTTGAAAAGTATACCAGACATAAAAGAAAAAGGAAATGTATTATTTAAAGGGAAAGATTATAATAGCGCATGTGAAATGTATGCCAAAGGCATTGGAATATTGGAACAACTTATGCTTGCGTTAGTATATAAATATATATATTATTTTTCCCTTTTGTAACAGTATATTTGGTATTGTTATATGTCATTTGTAGTGAAAAACCGAATGAAGAAGAATGGTTAGCTTTAAATCATTTGAAAACTCCATTACTTTTAAACTACGCACAATGTAAATTAATTCAAAAGGAATATTATGCAGTTATTGAACATTGTACAACAGTTCTTAAACATGATCCAGGTCTGCTACTTTATATACTTTCTATTTCGAATACATGAGCATTTGAAATATGTTAATAATAGATAATATAAAATTATTCTTAGATAATATAAAAGCATTATATAAGAGAGGTAAAGCATACATAGGTGCTTGGGATGAAGAAAAAGCTATTAAAGATTTAACAAAAGCTGCTGAATTAGATCCTACATTACAAAATACCATTGAAAAAGAATTGCAAGTATTTTCTGCAGCTATTAAACAGAAAGATCAAATAGAAAAGAAGAAATTTTCGAAGCTCTTCAAATAAATAAATATATGTTTAATTAGATCAGTTATATAAATTACATATATGTATGTATTTTATTACAAGGAAAATATCTGTATTATGTAAAAATATTGTACAAACAGATAGTATACTTTTGAAGTTTTAAAATTTTAGTTCACCAATAATATTTTTATATATCTTAGTACAAAAAAATTTTATAATTCGTATTATTTATAATCATAAAATTTATTCTGTACCAAATAATCAATGTAATAAAACAAACATGATGCACACTATTTATTATTTATATTTAAGATAAATATACGATTACGAACTTATTATAACTTAAATTAATTCCTTGAGATGTTTTCCTTGGTGTAACATAATATTACATTGAACTATAAGCATATATACCTGTATATATATATACTTTTTTTTAATTTAAAATAAGTTTCAATACCTCGTCTATGACAATACAAAACAGCATTGAATGTGATCTTTCTATTCTTAATCATTGATTAAAATAAAGAAAATTTTCTGGGTTTCAGTTGATAATATTTTTGGAATTTAGTTTTTACGCCATCTGTAAATCTTTTACTACAAATAATGACTGTCGTTCGACGGAAAAGTACCATGTTTGACATATGGTTCCATTTATTTTACGCTATTTTAATTAAATTTAAAACATGGAATGTCTAATTTCCTTAAGTACGAAACTATATAATTATTTTTAAGGTAATTACATAATTTAGTTAAATATCATGAAACTGTTACCTGGATATGATACAAACCTAACCTGTTATACCATTAATTTTAACTTTAATATGTACAATATATTTGTAATAATGACTTGTAAATAAATTCTTTCAGTGTTTACATTTCCTTTTTTTTCTTAATTGTGTAACATGTAGAATGAACTTAGAAATATATCCCTTGCTAGTCAATGGAAGATTAAGAAAAGGATTGTATCAAAATTTATTTAAAAATGTATCATGATATTTATTAAATAAATTATTTAAGGTTGATAGAGAGAGGGATTGCAATGTATAACTTTTGAAATTTTTAGGTTTAATGAATAGAATTATATAAAATGAAGCTTGTTTTTAAGAATGTCGATAAAGATGGAAAAGGGTAAGTAAATTGATGTTCTTAATGAATAATAGTAATAGTGAACAATAGCATTTAAAGGAGAAAAACATTATTAGGAGCGTGGCCCTTGTCCCAGAAAATACAGAAGATATATGGCATGCCTATAATCTTATTAGTGAAGGAGATTTTGTTAGTTGTTCTACTATTAGGTAAGAATATTAACATTAATTATGTATAATATAAATCTTGATATTTCACTTAATATTATTATACATATAGAAAAGTGCAAATGGAATCTGCAACTGGAAGTTCTAACAGTTATAGAGTCAGAACTACTTTAACTATATGTGTAGAAGGTATTGACTTTGATACACAGGCATGTGTTTTAAGACTGAAAGGTAGAAATGTAGAAGAAAATAAATATGTTAAGGTAAATCAGTTTAGAATTATCCAACAAATTATGAAAACCGTATATAACTTAGAATTATTTGTAGATGGGAGCATATCATACACTGGATGTAGAACAAACTAGAAAATTTACCATCACTAAAGCTAAATGGGATTCCATTTCTCTGGAAAGAGTTGATACTGCGTGTGATCCTACACAGGTGAAATTATAGTAATAAGAATAATCACAAAAATCAGTATTGGAATGTTAAATGACAAATCAAAATATTTTATTCCAGAATGCAGATGTTGCTGCTGTGGTAATGCAAGAAGGTATAGCACATATTTGTTTAATAACTTCCAATATGACAATAGTTCGTGCAAAAATAGATCAAGTTATTCCTAGAAAAAGAAAAGGAAACGTTTCTCAACATGAAAAGGTTATATATATAAAAATTTTTTTTAGAGTAAATCTTATTTGAATCAAATAAAATTTTCATATTAAATATATTTTTTAGGGTTTAACAAGATTTTATGATAATATAATGCAAGGGATTTTGAGACACATCAATTTCGATATTGTAAAATGTATTATTCTTGCAAGTCCTGGTTTTGTCAAAGATCAATTTATGGATTACATGATACAACAAGCTATTAAATCAGATAATAAAATAATATTAGAAAATAAAGGAAAATTTTTACTTGTGCATTCTAGTTCTGGTTTCAAACATTCATTGAAAGGTATATTAAAGTTTCAGATTAAGCGAATATAATACTGCATGTTATTATTTTATTTTTCTTTTGCAATAGAAATATTAGCTGAACCTGCAGTAACTTCACGGATTTCGGATACAAAAGCATCAGGTGAAGTGAAAGCACTAGAAACATTTTATACAATATTACAGACTGATCCTTCCAGAGCTTTTTATGGAAAGAAGCACATCCAGAAAGCTAACGAATCTCAAGCTATTGAGACGTTACTCATTTCAGATAAATTATTTAGGTAAATAATATATATTATATACATGATACAAAAAAATATTATATCTGTACGATATAGTATTTTTTTTTTTTTTTTTGGTACAGTAGATTATTTATACAATTGTAATAATTATATCTAGATGTCAAGATATTAATGCAAGAAAAGAGTATGTGGAATTAGTTGAAAGTGTAAGAGATTATGGTGGAGATATAAAAATATTTTCGAGTTTGCATGTATCCGGCGAACGTAAGTTATTGTTGTCAATTGTAAATTATTTAGGTTTTTTGGAATTTTTAAAACATTTTTTAATAATATTTTATATAGAATTAGAGCAACTTACTGGAATAGCAGCTATACTGCGCTTTCCTATACCAGAATTGGAGGATGAAAGTGATGGCGAAAGCGATTCTGATGAAGATAATTAAGAAGTCTAAAATAATACGTTGATGTATAACTTTGTATATTGTTTGTGCTGTGCGCAATCAAAAATATAATAAAATAAAATATATTAATAACAAAAGTCGTAAATTTAATATTTTTCTTATTTGTTGTCTTTCATTTTAGTTAAACGTTTAAAAATATGTTATTATATTCGTCACGTGGTGGCGCTGTTTTCTGTTTTTAAAACGTTGCGTTATTTTCTCAGAACACGTGAATTGATGTAACTTATTTTTTATACGTTTATGTAGTTTTATACTTTTATTGTATAAAAATTGTGTTACAAAATGGTTGTAATAGGAAAGAAAAAGGTATTTGTTAAAATTATTTATGATTTTCTTAAAAATTATTTCTATAATTAAGTGGTTGTAGTAATTGAGGTTACTGTGTTGTAGAAGACAAAGTATATTTAAAACATTATTTTTTGAAATATTTTTGTTTCATTGCTAAAATTTTCTTTTATATTCATAGTATGAATCTGGAGAAGGAGCACAGTTCATGTCAAGGAAAGCTGCTTTAAAAAAATTGCAGCTTACGTTGAAAGACTTCCGTAGACTGTGTATATTAAAAGGCATATATCCAAGAGAACCACGTAATCGTAAAAGAGCACAAAAGGGACAACCTGGTATCAAAACATTGTATCATAAAAAAGATATTCAATTTTTAATGCATGAACCAATAATATGGAAACTAAGAGAATTGAAGGTACATGAAATTTTGAGTCTTCTAATATAATTTAAGACTATAAATATTAAAAGAAATTATATTTTAGGTATTTACTAGAAAAGTTGAAAGAGCAAAGGCTTTGAGAGAATTTTCGGATATGAAAAGATACCTAAGTAATCATCCTACTTTGAAATTAGATCACATTGTTAAAGAACGTTACCCAACATTTATTGATGCACTTAGAGATCTGGATGATTGTTTAACTCTATGTTTCTTGTTCAGTACATTTCCATCTCTTAATCATGTACCAAGGGATCAATCTTTATTATGTAGAAGATTAACAGTTGAATTTTTACATGCTGTAATTGCTGCTAAAGCTTTACGCAAAGTGTTTGTATCCATTAAGGGATATTATTATCAAGCTGAGATCAAAGGACAAACAATAAATTGGATTGTTCCTCATCATTTTGGTTTTGAGCCTCAAGCAAAGAATGACGTTGATTTTAAAATGATGTCTATATTTGTGGAATTCTATATCATGATGTTAGGCTTTGTTAATTTTAGGCTTTATCATACTCTTAATTTATATTATCCCCCAAAACTCACCACTCATGGTAATTTTTCTAGAATATTTTTAAATAGATGATACATTTATATGTTAATATAATAGAAATGTTTCATGCGTAGATAATAGTGAAAAGATACTTGTGGATGAAGAGGCATATGTATCAGAAAGAATAGCTGCATTGAACGTACCATTAATAAATTTGGATTCTACATTGCAAAATACAGAAGATGAAGAATTGGAGATGGATCAGTTTACAAATGTGTGAACAAATTAAGTGAATTAATTTTACTTTTTTAAATATATATATATATATAAAATTATATATAATTACTTATTTTAGGAAAGTGAGGCTACAAAATTGGAAGAAGCTAAGATAGAAGCAGATAAAATAAAAAAATTGAAAATACTTTTTAAAGATTTGAAAGTGTTCTTAAATAGAGAAGTACCAAGAGAGCCTTTAGTTTTCATTTTACGTTGTTTCGGAGCCGAAGTATCCTGGGATAAATTACTCTTTGTTGGAGCGTCATTTGACGAAAACGACGAAACAATAACACATCATATAGTAGATAGACCTAATATGACCAAACAGTATATTTCTAGGTAATGCTAATAAATGTTATTAAATATTTTTTTTATTATTGAATCTTTAATTGATAATTAGATATCAATTAATGTTTTTATAGATATTATGTACAGCCACAATGGGTTTTTGATTCAGTGAATGCTAGAGAATTATTGCCTGTAGAAAAATATTTAATGGGTTGCGTACTTCCGCCACATCTTTCGCCATTTTCGGATAATCAACATGATCAAACGTATATTCCACCAGAAGAGCGTGCTCTTATGGATCCTGATTTTAGACTCAATGATGGTGCGTATTTGTATTTTAAGCAAATAATTAATAGCCAATAAGTATTTCTTTTATTTATTAGAGGAAGATGAATCTGAAGAAGAGACAGAAAATGAAAACGAAAAAGAAGAAAATGAAACAGGAGAAGAAGATTTAGAAAAAGATTTGAAAGAGGAAATTGAAACAAATAAGTCTGACGAAGTAAATGAGAAAGAACAAGAACGAGATAGATTGAGAAAGGTTGATCATCCTGAAATATATATATATATAAAATTTTGTATTTTCTTTTATTTAATGTTTGCTTTTAATTACAGAAAATGAAAGTTAAAACTGGAGAAGTGACGAAGGAGGATCCATGGGAGAAGAAACGGCTGGAGAAGCAAGAGTACCGATTACGAGAACGAATGATCAAAAAGAAACATCGCAAGTTATATAGGAGTATGATGGAAGGACGTAAAGAGAGAGCTAAGCAAATATGGCTTCTTTGTAAAAAGAGGCGGCTGCATGATACCGCTGAGAAACAAAAGCGCAAGGAAGAACGTAAACAGAAAAAAATTAAACTTGCTGAATGAAACTAAATAAAAAAGAAAAAAAAAAGTAATAAGTTTAATGATTATTTTTGTTGTCCACATGTCATATTTTTAAATTAATTGTATCTAGAATTACATCTTATTACGTTTGCTATGTCATCTTTCTACTTTTTTTTTGTTATTATATCAATGATTTCAATCATAAACGATCTCATTGTGAAACACAACGACTTTCTCGATAATGGTAGATATAGTTAGGTGTAGTGGAGAGATGCCTTTAATCCAGTCCTCCCACCTACCGGAAGCCCACGCATCCAACGATCCTGGTCCCTGTTCTTCCACCGAAGGACTTTGAAGGCCAAACTACCCACACACCTTGCCTACGCAATCGCCATATGTGCGAGTGTATGTGTATAAATGTCTCCCCATGAAAGTATTCATCGCGATGACCCTTCCGATTTAATATCCGTGCGTAAAAAAATTTTGCACGTTCGACGCTGCTCCGTTAATGGTACGCTCGAAAGGTGCATTGATCTCTAGCATTTTGATCGTGGAACATTCTTCATCTCGAGTTCGTTTCGGTCATTCTATCGCTAATGTGTCTTTGATTACTTCCGTGACTTTCGCTAGACGAATTAGCATTGAAGGTTGAATCCATTTAGTGGCGGATAAATTACCGTCGATGCATCCGGTCACTTTGCGTACTATGTTCGTGAGTCACCTTGAATCGAACATTGGAATTGGATGCGAGAACGAAATATCCACGAGCGGGTATCTCGCGGGGATTTCTGTAACTTTGCAATTTTGTAATTTTTTTGCTTCTCTCTTTTGGTGTAGGCACACCGTCGCAAGGAGGAAAGTCGAAGGCGAAAGTGGGCGATCAACATAAATTCAACTTCAAGAATTTTGTTTAACGATCTCATCGTCACGATCGTAAAAGCAAGAGTATGTAGCGAATCTCTTATACAGTGAAAGTAAACACCCGCCTGGTTACTCGTTGGATTTCTGAGTATGTGGTCATCGTGATTTTCATCGACCGATCATCGGGACAGTTTTAATTCCTATTCAAGGCACGAACCTTTTCGCTTGCAATGCTATACAATCGACATCGAAGTTCTAACAGTATCGTGTTTCTAAATCATAAAGAACAAAGAACTGGTTTCGAAGGCAATAAAAATTAATGGAAAATTAAGCGAGAGAAAATGTGCTGACGTAAATGGTTTCTACGTAAATCGGCTTGAACTTGAGCAACATACTTCCATTCGAGATTGGTTCTCGGTTTAAAAGATTGACAAGCTGTCGTGTCTTGCGTAAAAGAACACTAGTTCAGTATCTTGGTAAGGTCAACGATTAACTAATGTCTATTTATGATATTTCCTTTTTTTTTTTGAATTTTGGAATCTGCTTCTCATCGATTTCTTTGGCTATTTGCAGTGGTGACTGAACCGATGTGTCGCGACACTGGCGTTAGTGAAGTCACCAACACTTGGTTCGATCTAGGCATGCGAGCTGTGTGCAGATTGGGTGCTTACGTCACCCTTGCTATTCCTGTTCCAGCCCATCTCCATTCCGAGTATCCTTAAAACGAGCATCCCTAGAACCTGCAGCGCAATCTAATAACGTCCTAATCTCATCGACCTTGGTTATCTGTATTCTTCGACAAACTACTCTCTTTCGTTAGATCTTTAAATTCCACGCAATTTTCCACTGAAAAGCGCGCGTTTAATTCGAGGAAAACAGGGAAATTTGAAAAAATGAAAGTAATTTAATTTTCTGCATAACTGTACACACCTATTTCAGCGAAGAAAAATGATAAAGCGATGTTCGAGCAATTTTCCACTTACAAGTTCCCCAGTTACAATGTTTCGAACAGTTATTCACGACAGTACATACAATGGGCGTGTAAATAATTGTGGATGTAAAATAAACAAGCTATCATATCTATTCGTATTGACATATATGTGGGTACGAATGAGGAAGAATGGCCTTGAATTTCGTCAGCATCCCGTGTAATTGCAGTGTAGCGTCTCGCGAAAGGATCATCAATAAGGTAGAAGAGGCGGATTCTGTTTTCGCGAGTGGATCGTTACCGGTTGGACAAAGAAGTGAAACAGATATAAAGAGAAGGATGCCTTTCATATGAGCAGGCGAATAATTATATAATCAAGGTTATTACTACATTAGATAATGGATGCACCGATGCGATAAAAAACGTCGCTGCATCTGATTGAAAATATTAAAGAATGGCCTTTGAACATTTCTTTCGAGATCTTGTTTGAAAAATCGTCGCAAAACCCGATGCTATGCGAAAGATGCTCGAGCTGAATACGAGTTTTAATTGTTCCCCGGTCGGTCGTTCGCCTCTGACGATGATTAACTCCGGTGATTTCAATGCCGACAAAGGCGATGCGTTCGCTCGAGAGCCACGAACGGGCTCCACTTTGGCATGAAGAAAATTTCGATCACGTTTATTAAACCCGCAACGGATGTTTAAAATCGCGTGACGTTGCGTTCCCGTTTTAATAAACGTTTAAAGTTATAGTGGGATGCACGTTTTGGTGAATGAAACACCTGGGTTATCTTACACGATTCAATTAATATTTTACAATGTTGCAATTCAATTATAATGTTATAGAAGTGTTATATTCAATGTTAATATTAATATCAATTGAAATTTTACAAGTTATTTCGTTCACTATCATATTTAATAAGTTTGTTTAACATTATTGCTCGATATATTGTATAAATATTTTTGTACAATAATATTATTGCGTGGTGTGCAAATTTTCATAATACAAACAAGTTTTATTTTTACTAAAACAAGCAAGTTTATTTCTGTAGGAATAATAATTTCACCAAAGAAGAATACGCAGGAAATCTGTAAAAATGTCGTTATTTAAAAAAAAAAAACATCATCGTGAAAGTATTTTTAAGAAGTCAACACTACATAGCACAAAGCTAAGTATATAAATAATGAGACGTTGTAAGTCTATTAATTTCAAAATGTTCGCAGGGACAAAAATCAGGGATAGCGCCACTGATCGTGCTCCTCGTCAGACATACCAGCAACGTAATTGGCTATTTCAATTCGTCGCGGCGCGAATTACGCGCCATAAATTAGCTTGGATGCTTTTACGCTTGGCGTTTGATCGCGAAAGCGGGAAACGCGTCGATTATCGTGACCTCCGGCCGAACTAGGAATTCTCCGGACGGAAAAGTGCGCTGTGTTATGTCGTCGGCGAGGCGTGTGGCGATTGTATTATGATGTAACGCATAATTCAATGGAACGAAGGATCATTCACGTCACCTGGTGACTCGTGCCTGGTTCGTTTGCAAATTACTTGATATTCCTCGGTATTTTAATCGAACGATATCGTCCCTTCTTTTGTTGAGCCTGTGGCTCGACGGTGCGCCGATCGCAAGTACAACCTGTAGGACAAGTATTTCCATGAAATCGAAATACCTCGGTGTACGTAAACTTTTTTGCAAGTTAGATTGTTCATTAACGACCGTTTCGCTGAAAGAATCGACGATCATGCGTTAAATTGTGGAAATCGGCATGGGAGAAAACATTGTATAGCTCGTTCGTGCCGGAGGATCGGGGAATAATTTATTTTAAGTGGAGGGATGTTATTTATAGCGAGATAAGAAAAGAGGAAAGAGAAAAGAGAATATTTAGTTACTGACGAGGAAAGAGCTGTTTATCCGGAGCGAAGAGAGATCTTAAAGGGACAGGTATGTATTTATTACGGAAGAGGCTGACTCCGGGAACAGTGTCAACGTTCATTCTCGTCATCCCAGGGATGCCGTGAGCGTGTCCGTAAAAATGTACAAGGGGGCCAATTACAAGGTGGTTTGCGTGGCGGACGGTCAAGCTTTTGAAATTTGATCGAGCCACCGATCAGCTCTCCCTGGCCTGGCGTCGAAGTTTATCCGCAGTTGGCCAGGCGGATGACGCATCGTCGAAAAGAATACGAAATGAACACGTGCCCCCACGAACCCGTTACCCATACTACGCCCTGGCGAACTTGAGCTCTCCCCGCCATCGTATAAAGTATAAGGTGTGTTTTTAAGGTATGTATGCCCGAGACCCGGAGATTTTATTTGAAAGACAATTTGATACGCAGCACGTCAGGTTCTTTTCATTTTTTACATACTCGTAATGCTTATAATGTAATACTTGTAATAATTTTGAAAGAAGAAATTTTTTAAAAGAATTCGATTAAGGCTCAGACACTATTCAGGTTCGAAGTTCATCCTATTCGGGGAAATTTTATTTTAACGTTATTGTAAAATAATAATGTTACTTTTACTATTTAACTGATATTAAATGAATGATGAAATATTAGATTATATCGATTCAATTATATTTATTCATTGAAATAAAATTTCAAGATAAAAAATAAGATTTCAAGTGAAATTTTACCCGTGATGACATTATCATAATTTTCTTTAATTTATTTATTGGATACATCTCGGGAGCGAAACATTAAGATCAAAATTTCTCTTTTGAAAAAAGTATAAGGTGAAAGATAGTCGTAGAATGTGCAGCTTCTAGAAGTTAAAAACAAGACCGAATGGTCTACTTTCTCGCTGATTTCAAGTGTCCAGCGTGAAATCGTGAATCGCGGTTAACGTAATCGCCGCGCCGTCAGGTTGTGCAATATCGTTTCAACTGAGGTAACCATAAACAATGTGATTTCGCTAAAAAGTTTTTAATCAGACAAAAGATCGGCCCGATATCGCAGGGAAGATCGTTGGTTGGACTCACGGAAGCCGAGATCTCCTTCGACCGAGGTCTCATGGATCGTTGCTCGATGCTTTAAAAGATTGCATCGTGCCTCACGGATCGTTGCTCCGATCCACGGAAGGAAAAATTCATGGGATCCGGGGATTTTGCTGGGAATCGTTGTGCGTTTGCCAGCTCATGGAGCAACAGTTAATACATAGTCTGTACTATATAGGTACATGTGCACACGTACACACATACGTATAACCGATGAAGGAAGGACTAAAAAACCGGGGATTGAATCGCTTCAAGGATATCGACAAAAAAAGCTCATCTGGTATTTCGTTGGCTGAAACGGTTCGCAAATATTTGCAGCGTAATTATTGGAGGAGCGGATCGATCCGTGTGAAGATGTGATCTTGTACTTTCTTACCTTGTTTGCGAACCGCCCTCTTCTGTGATTGCTAAAGGTTTTGCTCAATAAATTTTTTTGTTACATTGGGAAACAGAAATATAATGTCTCGTAACTATTGGATTTCGTTACGAAGTGATTTTTTTCTGGTGGTACGTTTTAATTGATATTTATTTATTGAATGTACGAAAAACTCAGGAGTCAGTGTAAGTCATTTCTCAATAAAAACAGCTTATAGTGTGCAAACGATCGTTGTGATGTGATATTAGGATATTACAATTGAATAGTTTCAATCATTGGAGAGGTTTTGATAAAAAAGTTATTTTTAATAATTTACACTGATTAGTTCCTGAGTCCTCCATACATAGACTGTGAATTTTTATGTACTTATATAAAAATTAAATGTTGAATATGTGAAAAGATGAAAAAAGGTCCTCCAGAGGATATGGAGTATTCATTATACAATTTTTAATTTTAAGATGATATTGTTGGATATGTTAAATTACTAAAATTTTGAGTATTTTATTTTGATTGATTATAGCTTGATTATATTTTATTATAAATTCTTCGTGATAGAAGTTTGTAAAATTGAATTAAATACAGAATTCCAAAATGAAGTAATTTAACGTTTAATATTAGATAAAAGTCAATTGGATAAAAATATCTTTGTTTAAAAATATAAAAATTCACATTCTGAGTATATATGAGAAGTTCAGTAGGAATATAAGATACACAGAATGATATAAGAAAAGCGATAAAATTTCCTATTTGAAAGGCCGTAAACTGAAATACTGACTTTTCGATCTTTCCTGAAACATCTTTATCAAACAATTTTCTTCAAACTCAAGGAAAATATGAAAGAATTCTTACTCTTTAAAAGTTCTTTCTCATTAAAAGTCTTTTAGTGCATTCTAACGAAAATAGTGTCAATACAAACATTTGCAAGCTCCAAAACATTAGCATAAATATATACATAATTGCATGCATTTACAAACTCGTAACAATCTCTCCATACTCAATTACACTTACATAATTTGTACCATTTCTCTACTGAACCTCTCATACGGCACTAATTCATTCCAATTCAATCTAAATCGCACTTCCTCTTGCACCTTTGATAATTAACATAAATCAAATCTCGTATCCTGCAGGCGTTCTTTTTATTTTTCTTCACTTGTTAACGAAAGCAAGGAAACGTCGTTTTTTTTTCCTCGCATTTCCGTTGAGGCCTATTCCATGAAATCACGTGCAGCGTCGTCGAACGAGACCGCGAAGCCCGGTTAAAGTCGCGCGACTCTAATGACACCGTGTAGTCGGGCTAGAGCACTCCGGTGTCGCTGAACCCCGACGCCTCGAGCCACTTCACAGGCGGAGGCCACAAAGAGAAGAATCCATGGATGTGTACTTCTGTACTTTTCACTATTATGCTTAATCTACGGCCAGCCGTGGCAGTGTCGATTCATAGAGGAACGCTGGCGTATAAACGAACGTCAGCGATCAACATTCGCTCGATTCTTCATCCCTTTCTTGATTTGTGATCCTTACGTTGGAAGGAAAACTCGTCGAACGCGCGGTACATTTAGCGATGGGATCAAGTTTTGTACGATGATGTTCAATTGAGCTGCTGGCCAGTGAATTAGAGTCATTTTCGACTTTTTACATGTATTTATCGGTGCAAGTGATACGTACCTTTTGATGTATTTATTATTCTGCTTGTACAATACAGGTTCAAGTATATTTTATGTAAGTGTGAAGCGCTTGTCGAAGTATCTGTAAAAAGTACTGAGGAGTTTACTTTATCACGAGGATTACTTTATAATCTCGAGGACTTTATTTTACTTTATTTCCTTCAGTATTTATAAGGTTCAAACATTGTCTATATAGTAACTATGATATGATTATACTCGGTTCATACTTGATCCCATCGCTAGGTACATCACACTTTTCGCGCCAGAGGATCGCGTACTCGAAGAATTTCAGAAAGGTACGCTCGTATCCGGCGAATCTCGCGTAAATCGAGGAAGAATGCGCTCACCCATCGCTTTCACACCTTTCCTCGTGAATTATGCATCAGCAAACGGTTCGACTAACGCTACCACGTGAGTCGCGAGCCATCGCAAATCGACAAACACGTCCAGATTATTTAACTATTTTAAGCCGATGTCTAAGTTAAATCGTGGATACGTTTGAACGAAGAAGATGACCATTTTCAGGCAATGTTTGCTATACGAAGTGGAAGTCGAGCCTTTCGAGTTTGCAGATGCGATCAAACGCGAGTTATGTAAAGAGCTCCACCCATTGTAGGTGTACGTGGAAGATAATTCCCAATAAAGTGGCAAGGATTCGCGATTTTGTCCGATCGTTGGCGATTGGGATGGAACGCGATCAACCTTGAGGAAACGGAACGTAACGGAGCAGAGGCTCTGCGAAATTCCAAGGTACTCGAGTGGCGTGTCTGGTACCGATTGACCTCTAGGAAGAGGATCGTCTGTCCTCTAAGACGCTTAACCCAGAGCCTAGCATTCGCGGAGCGCCGGTAAACCTTGCGGAGGCTTTCTCATACGAACGCGAGGGAGATTGTGGTTCCAGGCGTCGAGCTCTCGGAGTTGGCGCGTCCACCGACTCAAACGTGTAGTCGGAGTATATAGCTGTCGAGCACCGCTGAAAACGTGTCGGAACGGGTAAGAACGATCGGGTTGTTCCAGGTGAGAGATAGAGAGGAATCGCGGAGCGTGCAGGTGTGGGCAGAGGGGGAGGAGGGGCA
The DNA here is from genome assembly GCA_036937485.2 of Tetragonisca angustula. Lineage (NCBI taxonomy): Eukaryota > Metazoa > Arthropoda > Insecta > Hymenoptera > Apidae > Tetragonisca > Tetragonisca angustula. Next base: position 652,640 of record JAWNGG020000060.1, on the reverse strand, counting down.
AAGGAAAAAGAAGGAGAAGGAGAGCGTGATAGCCGAGAGAGATGTTCGTGGAAGGAGAAGGAGAGGAGGGAGAGAGAGCATGTGAAAAGAGAGAGGCCAGCCGAGTGAAGAGAAGGATCGTCGACCAATGAGACACCAGGCCGGTGATGACGTCGTCGTTGTCTCACGTCGAAGTCTCACCAAAAGTCTTCGCTAGCCACTAGTTCGTCCGCGGTCTCCCGGCTGGACGAGGAGTTCGTCCTTTTTTTTCCCACGAACTTGATCACCGACAGGTGGTTTTGTATTTATTTATTTATTTATTTTATATTTTTATTTTTTTTTTTTTTATTTCGTATTGTGGACCGACCAGTGAAACTAGCCAACATTGGACTACGGATACACGGAAGGATCGTGCCTGAAGGAGGCTGCTGTCAGCCATGGGGACGGGTAAGTTGCTGCACGGTGGTCCACCCTGGTTACCGTCTGTTTTCAAGGATTCAATCACCGCTCTGATGTTACCCGTTACCCTCGCTCAATTTTAACGATATCACCTGGATTACCGTGGCGTTCTCGTTTCTGCCTTATTAACTTCCTACTCTCTCGAATCGATCGTGCCCAGCCGTTTCTCCTCCTCTCTTTTCTGATCTGGTGAACACGCCGTTGGTCCGCCACTCGCCGGACATTGCCCATTCCCAGCGATAGTTTCTCCTTTCATTTCAATAATCGTGGTCCCTTTCGCGATCGTGAGACATCAACAGGAAGCCGGAATTTTAGTTGATAAAGTAGAGATCTCCCGTAGGGTAGATAGCTAGCTCTCGATCGCTGGACCCGACGCTGAACGGCTTTGGCCTCTTCTAAAGTCAAGGTCACTCGGCAGGAATATTCGCGAGTGTCTATCTCGGCTCGTTGTCTATCTGGCGATCGTTCGAAAGTCGTGTACCTCTCAAGGATACCTGGAAAAGCAGGATAATTAACGAACGCGATAATGATCGAAGGTTCTTGCGGGTTCTCCAAAATGGACGTCCTTTTCTTACACGTTCATAATAATAGATCTCCCACTATTTCTTTATTTTTACATCTGAATCATGAGAATCGAACGATTTACATTATAAATCCTCGAGGAAGGATATCGAAAGTCCGCGGTGTCCTTCGATCTTCCGCGTAAAAGTGTAACACTTTTGCCGAGGCTGCGTCACTTTCATCTCGTGTTCTTCCGACCGAGAATTCGATACGTTTTATCGGTGAAACCATCGTGGTAAGAGATCCGTTAGTTTTCTCAAACTCGATCCCCCTTAACGTATCAAAATATAAAGTGTAAAAAGCGAAGCGGAGGAGCGGAACGAGCAGCATGTAGATATTCTGCGTGAAAAAAAAAAAAAAACGGCACTGCAGATTCGAGTGCAGGTTATGTCAGAGCGAACGACAGCTTCGACCTTTAGCACATCCTTTAGGCAGATGGTGTCAAGGATGTCGCGAGGTGTGCGCGCCATCCGATCAGAAATTATGCGTTTAGCTGGGCGTAACGCGAACCGGTTGCTTTTCTTTTTTTCTTTCCTGCGCGCTAAAATAAATCCCTCCATTTTCGTTTGCTCGTCACGTACGCCGAGCCTCGTACATTGCACTTTCTTCGTTTCTCTCCACGCGTACGGTTTCGTGCGTATTTGGCGATCGTTCCGTACGATCGCGTCTTCGTGATTTATTTGTTTCATACGGTTCGGCCGACCGCTTCCGGTTTCGCTGTCGAAACTACATTCGTTTCAACGACTTTCGAAAGTTCATAGACGTGGCCACGATCGAAACGTTCGAAATCTGGACCAGCGAATTTTCTCTGGCGGACTCGTTTTCACAACTGCCCGTTTCGCGATTACTTGCGTCACGATTCGCTGGAAAGGATCGGCCGACGAAAGACTGGTTCGAGTTGGAAATTGAATTCGACTGAAACGAATCATCGGCTACTATTATCTAACTCGCTGGAGCCTCTTCTGCTAACCTTGAGTATCTCCCTTGAGATCTCGACAGCTACAACAAAGTGATTCAGAGGCATGGTTGAATTCAACGTCTGTTAAAAATCCGGTCAGGACAAATCGATCTCCTTCTAAGGGTATGTTGGCTTGTTTCGAAAAATTCGTAGCTTCTACTAAATTTCTTCTCAGAAAAATCGCATTACTTACAAGATAATCCGATGATATACTCACACTATCATTTAGTCTAGATTTTATGAAAGTTTTTCTCTCTGGTAAACTTGTAGAATAATCGAACAATATAATTCCTTGTAACAATAAAATCCTTTCAATTTTCGAGAATTTGAAAATATTTAATAAAATTTTGCTTTTGTGTACTTTTTGAATAAGCCGAACACACACGTTAATTCCAAAAAAAGGATAATCTTCAAAGCTCTACGAACCAAGACTCTGTCCATTCGATTCATAAAGAAAGAACGAGATTATCGAGGCGCGTTTCGCGATGCGCCGTTCCAAGGTATCTAGATCGGCGATCGATCCTCTCCAGGCGATTTGGAGTACGCTCGAGCGTACGTGATACCTGAGGTGCAGTGAATTCGAACGGACACTTTCTGTGACAAGTATATGCACGGTGGAAGTTCGCCTGGCTCGGATTCCGGTTTTACGGCGCGAGTGCGTGCTTTCACCGGTTCACGTCGAAACCGAGGAGATGTGCAAAAAGGATCCGAGGATGACGACGATCGAGCGGCGAAAACGGGTCGCGAGTGTCGCTGGACGATACTGTGAGTGAGTGAGCAGAGTTATTGGAAAAGCGCGTGGCCGAGCAAAGAAGGAGAGAGAGAAAAAAAGGAACCGTTTCGCGCGACAGTGACGAATCCATGTAGCGTGGATCCTTTGCGGACTTCGGACGGCGTCATCGTCTCTGGATCTAACGCAAGTACCTATTTTTAACAACGATTACCTGCCGATGACATTGCGCAAGTTCCACCGGGGACGTAAAAATATTCGTGATTAAGGAAATCGAGATGGCGAATTGCAAAAATATTCGTGACTAAGGGGATCGAAATGGTGAATTTATAAGAACAGTCGAGATTCTGATATATTGACATGTGTATGTACAGCAAGGTTCATCATTCTTGAATTACATCTTTTTATGGATTTTATAGGGTATTTGAAGAAAGAGAGAATTTATAGAAATAGTGTCGAGAGTAGGAAGATTTAGCAAAGCTTTTTATTTCTAAATCACTGTCTTGTAGGGATTTTTTAGGGTGTTCGAGGATGATAAATTTATATAAATAGCGTTAGGATTACGATTTACATACGAGCTGAGAGATAGTTCAGCAAGTTTTCTATATTCTTAAATTACTATCTATTGAGAATTTAGTAGGTCGTTCGAAGACAGAACAATGATCAAGTGGAATTTCTTTCACTTTTCACGTAGAATTACAAGAACTCGAGCAAAAAAGAATATCTTTCTTCTTTTGGCAATTGAATTGTTTTTGAAGGATCTCTTTTATCGGTCTCCTATTGAATAAGAACGAAGCATTTAGTAATCGCGTGAAGTCATATGGAGAGAGTTCAGGGTCGCGAGGAAGCGCGACATCGATTCCTAATCTCAGAACAAGGTTACTGTACTTAGCCTTATTTTTTTTATGAAATCGGTTCAAAAACAAAATCTTCGAAGAAAAATCTTGCTCCCATTCGTTCTGATATACTTTTGCATATATTCCTCATATCGAAATAGAGTAAAAAAACTTTGAGCCTTCACACTAGCGATTAAAGATATTTTTAGATCGTACGATCAGTCACAATTTAGGAGTTTAACAAGGCATTCACACACAACGATCGAAAACAGTCGTACGAATAGAGAATAGTTCAATAAATTTTCGAATATGCTTTTTATTTAAGGATTCACGAATAGCTCAAACGTTCATCATCCATGGTTCTTTTCTCAGTTGACGATCGAGTCGAATTCTACCAAAAGTATCCCGGACTTGATTGCTAACAAATTAATTTCGCGGTCAACAGATCTTAACTGTAACATGACTCAGGCTTTAAATCGTAAAAAAAAAGAAGAAACGTATCGCTATTTTTTGAGCCAGACTCGTTACAAAAAATCGAAACAACTTTCCCTGCAGCGCCTTAGAAAATTTAAGCGTTACTCGAAACGTCACCCGGTACAAAACAGAAGAACGATGACGAGCGAAGCTTGAATTCACCTGTCGTAGAAGAGTAGCGTGTCGACGATTGGTCAGGCTATTTGTTCGCGTACGTTCCACGGGAACTCATCGTGGTAGAGGAAGAGAAACCGCCGAACCTATTTTTCACAGACCGATGCCTAACCGATCTTTGACTCGAGTTCGAACCGGGTGGAGGCTCCATTATCTTGCAAATGTATTCCGAATACATTACACGTATCATTTGCTAGTGGCCCGTGCTTGCTAACACATTCTCGCGACTAAAATCGATTATATCGGTGCTCGTTTCCTGGAATTTCTCGGGCTGCGCGAAACAACATTCGAATGGGAAGATGCACAATGAAGCCATATTCGCCGCAGAGACCGGTATTTTAGCACCCTGCGTGCCGATTCGCTGCCATTAAAATCGTGACCGTGCAAATGCGAGCAACGTTTTGCTTGTTCATCGGTATTATCTGGATTGAAGAGAAAGAGAGAGAAAGAGAAGAAGAGAAGAGGAAAGAGAAACGAGAAGAATCGACGAGTCAGATGTAGAGTTCACGAAAGCGAAAGTTCGAATCACGGGATGATTTTCACGAAGCTTTGCGCTTATTGGTCTTGTTCGAACGAGTCGTCGTTAGTTGCGAAAAATCACGTTCTGTTATGAACGGAGGGTGCATGTTTGTGCAATTTTATATTTCTACGAACGTAATCAAAAAAATGGAATCTAAATGGAAATTTGTTTCGTCTGTTAAATGCTGAAGTAGGTAAATACTGCGGATGTTTATGCATTTACGGGAAATTGGAGAATGCAGAAACACATGATGCAGTGATGCGAAGATATATGAAATATTAAAAGCAGAGTATTTATTATAATATATAGTAATCTCTTCTATTTTATTTAGTTACGTTCATAAAGATATAAAATACATAAAAATTTGCAATCTATCTTAGTTTGTCTTATATAAAATATAAACGAGATTCATGTATACGTATATATATATATATATATATATATATACTATTAGTTGCAGTACCATTATTCTAAATACTATTCTGTGAAATATTACTATTTGATGAAATGTTATTTTCCTATATTTTAATGAAATTCTAGTATTTCGCAATACTATTTCCGTATGTAACTACACGCGTGAGAAAATAAAGATATTTATATTCTATTTACTATTTCATATTTACTATTTCTCCCCAGCCCGAGATGTTTCACATCTTTGAATCTAATAAGGGTATTTATATTTTCAATTATTTACGTTCCATTGAAATTCTCCTGTTGTATCATAAAATATCATTGGGCCTGGGTCTCCCCTACGATCTTCATTATATTTTTCCATAAATGCGAAAACATCCGCAATCTACCAATTACTATACTTATTGTTAGCAACGGGTTTTCTTATGTCATCTATCGAGCCACTCTCCATCGACAGCGAAAGGCATTGTCGAGGTCACGGTGTACGGGTTTGTCATTTTCCCGGTCGCGATTCGAAACCCATGGAAATTGGAGCAAATGCGTGGGTATTACTGTGGGTCGATCGTGCGTTACTCAATCGTTGCGATCTTGACGCCTGTATGCATTAAATAACATCCGATATGAATACACGGGAGATATGCCATTTACGTTGTTAGATTAGATTATTACCATCAAGATATTGCCATCGAATTGCGTGACATTGATATCGATTAACATCGATTGTATCGTTCAAACATCGACAGACACGTTGAATGAACATCAGCTATAAAAATCTTTGAAGATCACAGATTATACATGTACGAGACTGAACCCCGTAACTCTCGATATTTTCATCCTGAAGATTCTTGCGTCTGATAGAATTGGAAAAAACGAGTCGCAAGTACTTGAAGATTCTTGTATTTAAAATAAGAATTTTATGAGGTTCGAAACGACGGGAATGCTTAAATGAATGCTTGAAATTGCTACATTCGATTTTATTCGAGCTTTGACGGACGGAGGAATGATCAGCTCGTATCTCGGATATTCTTACGCGAATTACGCGAATGAAATGCGGTAAACAGAGGAGCGTGTAACGGTATATTTATTCAGAGAAACTCTCACATCCGAGTGGGATTAAGCAGTGAAATCAGAGACTTTCCTATGAAATTGTTTCGTTCATGCAGGACTTAAGTACACTCGTTATTTAATTTACGCACATTATCTGGACTCCACGCAGTCTTTTTTACACGAAAGAAAACTGGTACGCAAAAATATACGAGAGAGTAAAATCACATATTTTCACGAGAAAAGAATAATAACAATTTAGCAAAATCGGAATAAATTTTATTTGAAAGCAATCGATTTAAGCTAAAGTCAAAAAAAGATCAGAACGATGTAATTAATATAGTTAAGCAAGAGTTTATTTGCAGTTAAATATATTTTTTGACCGTGTAAAGTAAAAAATATCGCGTAACCTAAAAGATGCGTGTATCCTCTTGGAAAATCACTCGGAATGATTCAGTTTCACGAGTCGTGCACGCAGTGGAAAAAGGGGAAAAACGTGTGGAATTTTTCGTATGGTAGCTGTGACCTCGCTTGAACTCAACGTTGACAGTGTAGCTCTTGGTTGTGCAATCGAGAATGTGTATCGCACGCGAAGCGCACGCTTCAGACGCGCTTTTGCTCGATACATCCGCCGTCTCTGCTGGAAATAATTAATAAGTACAACGCGGAGCCATCCTTGGCAGCGTTTAATTATTCAACTACACTTGGGAACGTTCGCGACCACGTACCTAGTTAGACAGCAGTTTTCGTCACGACATTGCCTGAAGAATGTTGGAGTTTGAGCTATGGCACCATTTATATCGCGAAATTTTCCGTGACACACGAATGTGTTGAAATATTTCATATCAAATTTATTTCGTTGATACCGATAAATTTTCCATAAAGGAAATTTCTGATGGCATATAATAGACTTATTCGTATTATTAACAAATTTTTCATGATAAAACTGACATTGACCACCTTTGATAACGGAAATTTTCGATACCAGATTTATTCATCATTCTTGATAAATGTTCCGCAATCGAGATTTCTCACATTACATTTATTTGCAATTTATCGTCGATAAATTTTCCACAATGGTAATTATTCATATTAGATTTATCCGCGATTGTTGAGTAAACGAGGACACTGTTTTCGGTTCCCACGTTTATGATTTTGCGTGGCATCACGGTGAGGTAGGTGCGTAGGAAGCGGATAGGCAACAGGGAAATCTAGATTTTCCTTGGTATATTCGTGTGAAAATTTCTCGATAATTAAGGAAGTGCAATTAAGCCCTCTTCATCGGGTCTCGGTCTTGCATCAGCTGGTAATTTTCTGTCGCATGACACTGGCTCGTTATTATACCCGGAATCGTTTCTAACGTTCTTTCTTCCTTCCATTCGCCTCTCAGTGATGCGACGTAACAAGAAATTCGCGACTACGAAAAGTGAAGTTTCAAGTTGAGCGTTCCTGCGATTGTTCTTCATGGTTGTTGCACACGTTTCACAGTGGAATGAAGCTCGTTGGAGGAGATATTAAATTCGCTAGCGTTTTTTTTGTTCACTAGTATAAGAGAGTTAAAGTCCGATTCACCTATTGTTCAATCACGCTCAGCCCGATCAAATATTACTCTATTGGTTACATTGTACATACTCACGTCATGAATAGTAGCTAGTGATAAAATCAAATATAAACATTGATATAAACAATATTCAAATCCTTTACAAGTACCTAGGAAAACAAAATGTGTCGAATTAATCGAAGTAGTCGATTTCTCTACGGATTATATCTGAACATTTTACAAGTGCTTAAACAAAATCAAAACTATGTGAAACATGCTCGAATCTAATTATGAATACATTAAAAACTACCCTTCCGTGGGTATATATATTTCAATGTACTGATAGTAAATAAGAGATAAGAAATTAAATTAAATTTATAGATCGTCATAGTTTTTTTTTTATCAAAAATTATTTAGTTTTATCTATATTCTGTATATACAATCTTTGATGAGTAGCAGTCGAATTTTATAAAGTGAATTTTTTCTATCAGTTTTGCCTCGTTTACGTGAGTATATAGAACTTGAACTATCGATAGTGTGACATTGGACTTTAATTCAATCGTATATGTTTATGGGGCATAGAAAAAAAGAAAAAAAGAAAAAAAAGAAAACGAAGTCTCTGTCTAACGTTACGAGTCGAAGTGTACTTGTAAGTAAGAGAAGAAATCGGGGGATATTTCTTGTCAGCGAGTCTTCGAAGATAAAAAGCCATGAAAACGCTCGGTGTACAGGTTGCTGTATAATCTTTGCATGTTTATGAGTTTCGCAAGTAATATTTAACTTGGACTTCATTCAATTATGCAGACCCTAGGGCAGTTTCATCGGCCCAATTGCATCTTTGCAAGCGCTTCTCTATTACGAATACCAGAGCACGTCTTCGATCTTTGATCACAATCATTGTTTTTGCCAGCTTCCTCAGGAAATTCGATCTTTTTCACACGAGAATATCCTGCATTTTTCAAAGAGGTAACTTTGTACAGCGAGATTCGATGAGACAAGAAGTTTAAAGGATGGATGAATCATAAAAGTGATTGAGATATTTATTTTTAAACTGTGTCATATTTTTTCGTATTACATGTATTTCTGTTTTCTAATTTTCCACGAACGTATAGAAATCCGCAGTCTAATAATAACGCATTCTAGTAGTCAGAATCGAAATTCATCTGATGAAAATGATCTGTTACACGTCTTGACTCATCAAATAAAATTTAACCTGTTCTACAAAAATAACTATTATCACGAAACTCATTTTATAAATAATTTTCTGTGATATAATTATACTATATAATCTCAAGATTGACAGGTTAATTTAAGTAATTATTTACTACCCAAAGATCCTAGACAAAGATCCTACGCTACAAGATTAAATTTTATAAAGGCATCACGATAAAATCAGAACACTGCGGAATAAAATTTCAAAACACATTTTAACAATCTCAATCCCGAGAATGTCAGAGCAAAGTCAACGATCGAAAATAACCAATTGATCTGTAAGGCTACTTGCTGCTGGAAAGGTCATATATCATTCGACGTGCGTTGGATCGGGTTAATTAAATCATGGGTCCGTTTCGGGGGCCGATTGTTGGACCACACGAAAATCACCGACCAGCTACCGTATAATAAATACGCGAGCATGCGTGCGAACGATAGAATGTTAGAGAGAAACGATGATGATTAACTGGTCGATTGGTTAGACCGGTATCCACGTCCAGCAACGCGAAAGTGGCGAGGTGCGGTCGTCCATTGCCGATTATAGGCATCCTTCGTTTCTGAGACGCCACTCGTTCCTTCTCTCTTTCCTCTTGCATGATCTACGAGAGAGAAAGGAAGAGAGAGTGCATCCGTTATAGCCGGTGTTGTTACGACGAATGTAAGCTCTTGTTTGAGTGTAAATTTCGTATGTACATGCGCGTGTGTGTGTGTGTGTGAACATTACGTCTTTCTCTCGTGTTCTTCAGGATTTCCCTTTGCGAATTTTTCTGATCACGAATGAGTACATTTCGCGCCCTCCTGCATCGCATGCCTGCAGGTATTATTCTGGAACACAAGGAGGAGAGAAGAGAACATCCGTGTATATTAGACCGCATCCTCCGGATCGAATCGTTAATTTCCGAAGGATTCACCTTGTAATTTATAGCACCTCTCTCTCGAACATTTCGTTAACATTCGCGTGAGAAATTTACAAATGACCGTTCGAACACGAGCCTTCCGCGAGGTGAAAGAGAAAATTGGGATCCTCTTGTTCTTTCTTTTATTCGGGTTCAAGTTCGCAGTTTAACCTCTGTTGCAGCCTCTGAATTTTCATATTTCGATCTCTTAGCCTCGCTTTGAAATGTTTTCAGAGAGTTTACGTTCGCGTACAAAAATTTGGAGCATGTTGAAATTTCAAAAGAAATGATATTATTCTTTTATATTCTCTTTTATATCTTTTTATTCCTTTATATTTTCCTCAAACTTAAGACACTTTTTAATTCCTTGTCTAACATCATGTAACATCAAGTAGTATGTCTTATTCCTTTGCTATTGTATTTTATCACTATAAAGCATTATCGCAAATGTTTCTAACAACAAAGTACAGTATTGTTGCTAATAATTCGTATAGATGCATATTATTTTAAATAACTAAATTAAATTAAATTAAAACCGAAACAAGAACGAAAGAACGTGTATAATCAAATATAGGAATCAATGTACAAAGTATACAAAGAAGAATGTGAAAGTTCAGAAACAATCAGATTTTACTTAAAATCGAGGACGATTCCGAGACTCGCAGATCAGAAGTTAGATTACGAACCTGCGAAACGCCATTAGTCATGAATTGCGCAGAGAAATCTGATTTAAAGAAATCATTGAACACTATAACAGCTATAATCAGAAATATCATTTTCTCGTGTACTTAATTAACCATATTAAGATGGAAAGCCGTGGGAGAAGAAGAGGAACGGAACCGGTATCCATGCTTCTGGATACATTTTCCTCGACGCTATTCTTCTCTCTCTTTCCAGCTCTTTCTTTTTCTTTTTCTGCCCTCGATGCAGGCCGTGTATGTTCTGTTAGCTCGTGCATCGCGCTCCTCGGAAGCAGGAATATTCTTCGACCTTTCGCGGCCACCAAGTGTAGGCGCCATTACTTGCTTTCGAGTCTCCCTTCTTCCTTCTTCTTCTTCTTCTTCTTCTTTTTCCTCTCTTTTTGCTCATCCTTTGCCTCTTCTTCTTCGTCGTCTTCTTCTTCTTCTTCCTCTACTTCTACTTCTACAACTACTCACGCCGTTTTTCCTTCTTCTTCTTATCTTGTCGGTCTCTACGAGTCAAGGACCGTTCTCAAGGAGGTCGCTCCTTTTAACCGGGCGTGTAGTCGTGGTACGTTTTCCTTTGTCTCCGGGGATTGCTTTCGTATCACAGCTATTACGTGGACCAAACGTTTCCCTTCACGTCTCTTCGAATTTAGAGAACTTTTCTTTGGCTATATAGAGCGTATTTAGAAGGCCACGGAGAGAGAAAAATAGAGAGCGTTTCGACTTAAGTTTTGATTTGGAATACTATATTATTTGTTTCAAAATTTCCTTTTGGATATTAGTTATCTATAATTAACTCCTTCTTGCGACTTTAAAAAATTTGTCTTTGGCTGTATGAAAATTGAAAATAGATTTTAATTTCCGATTTAAATTTGGAATGTTAATTAAGTTATTTGTTTCGTAATTTGTTTAGAAAATCTTTTCCACGGCTTTTGAGGGTATTAATCATCTATATGGAATACTTCTGGGAAATGTTCTTTGTATCCACCGTGGAAGAATCAAAGATTTTATCTATTATTTCCAAAATTTTCCTCACTTTTTTAATTATTTAGAACTTTTGGGAAGTTTTCTACAAGAAAATAAAAGAAAAAGTAAAAAATATTTGTATTTGAATTTTATATTATTTATTTAGGATTTATTTAGGAAATTTTTCTTCAGTTACAAAGAACGTCTGAAACATGTTAGAGGAAAAAATAAAAGACATTTGAATTTAAATTTCAATTGAGAATCTTTTGTCGTTTGTGCCGGTTTGAAGATACGTTTCATTTTCTCAGTGTTATTTAGTCAGGATTCTAGAGAATTTTTCTTCAGAAACAGACATTTACAAAAGGAAAAGATATTAATAAAAATTTAAGAGAGACGTTTCAATTCAGATTTTACTTCAGAATGTCCCAACGTTTGTTTTATACCACTTCAGAAATTTTTCTTTTGCTTCAAGATATTACTTGGAACTCATTAAGTATGCAAAGCACGAGCGAAACCTTATCTCCGTTTCTAACGATCTTCTCTCATACTTTGTACTTGAATACCAAATTCGATAAATTATTATAAATAATTATGTTCAATCTACATTTTACTTGTCATTATTTACAAAAAAAGGTAATATAAGATCTTGGAGCGATCGATTCTCACTGAATAACCCCGGAGGTCAGGATGTCATGGTCATTGGCTATGTCATAGAGAGATACCATCACATATCTTAAAGCAAAGTGGTTCGTAATCGAGGAGTATCTGCAAAACAACGATAAAAGCGAAATTAATAGCTCGAATAAATCGATTTCTGGAGCTTCTCTTCCTGCATTCGTACGAATAACAGATCGCAAGAGTCTCGATAACGATTATGCCGATGGCACGTCTGCAAGTGTCACTTTTGCTTTTCTCAGTGCTTCTGAAAACTAGTTTGTCGCGTTTCTTTCGAACGCATCGAAGCGTTCCAGTAACTCGTCGATCTGGATTATTGTGTTCGCTACTTCTTCCAGTTTGATCGTTCCTTTCAAATCTTTTTCACGCTGTATGCAATACCGTGTAAAAATCTCGGACCACCTACCATAGTAATCTACGGAGAGTAGATATTTACTTTATATCTTATTTACATAGTTTGTTTCATCTTTTAAATATAAGAAAAATGTGTCATATATTTTTTATATTATGTTTATTCTGCAGAGCTTTAGCTCTCATAGTGATTAATTAATTTTTAATCATGTTGAAATATTATAATTACATTAATCGTTTCATCTTCTAAATATCATTTGTATTTTTCATATTGTGCAGATTTCTGAATATTTAAATTTTTATAGATGACTAATCATATTTCCAGTCACATGAAAATATTCCTATAATTGCTAAGTATAGAAATGACTTTTTAGGTATTTCCATATTAGTGCTACTGGTTTTTCTCGATGCATAAACTTCCTAGAAGTATTTGAATAAATTATCATAAATTTACTGTAGATTTTTATGCAATCCCGTATTTTTATAAGTTTAATTAAATAAATGGAATTTAAATAGAAATTTATTCCAATGACAGAATATCTTTTACATATAATACATGTTATACTGTATTTACGTATAATTTTCTTATAAATGCATAATAATTCGCGGTCTTATCACAAAACGTGCATACGTAAAACGATTTCAAGTCTAAAATTTCAAATCTTAATTACTTTCGAGTTCTAAGAGGACTTCGGAGGCTATTGTATAACAATTTACGAACTACATTATAATTATATTAATCTCTGTGAAATTTAACGTTGCAAATTACATATAAATACTTCTTGGAATTTGAAAATACCGTGTTAAATGGAATAAGAGTTATGAAATTTCATTTATTTTATTGCCAATTTTATTACTGTGTTTGTTAACGGCTTGTAAAATTTCACTAGTTCAACTGTGCAAAGAGAGTTCTCCCTGCCGGATGGAGGAGAAAACGAGAACCCACTTTTGCGTTAATTAACACTTTTCAGCAAATGATCAGTAATTCATTTCATTCATAAAAACAAATAGTTCTCACTTACCGGATGGCCTTAAAGAATATTGTATAAGAGCTTACGGTTCTTGGCGGAAATTATGAGCGTTAATACGATTCTCAGCATCGGAACTCGATGCTGGCTCATTCGTTCGATCGTTTAATGAACACGTCAAGTTGGAATACGGTTCTTTAATCGCGTTTGCGCGGCGTAAAAACGAATCTTCCGATGATCAGCTGGCTTCTAAATGTATGCGCCGAATTTGCATACAAATAATGGGTTTCTGCAGGCCTACCCGGCGTACCTGACGCACAACTAATTTCTTAGCTGGCTGTTTGCCTAACTGTAAAACCGCGTCACGTCTGTTTACGAATTCGCGGCAGCGGTTAGTTACTCGAAAACTCGTCGTTTGCGAACTTGTAAATGCGACGGGAAATTCTACGACGGTTCCGTGTTCTCGATGCTGGAGAATGCATAACACGATGCGCTGTGATTTCAAATTAAAATTTGGTAATTAAGAATCAATAAAAATAACTTTTTCGATAGTCTTGGAAGTATTAGTATGATCAGAGAGATTATTTAAATTTTGCTAAAAATGTCTGTGGATTTTTATGCATTCGTGGAAAGTTTGAAGATGCGAAAAATGAACACAATGCATCTAAGTAGTATGGAAATATATGTAAAATAGGATATGTAATATTGAACTGAGTAACATTGAGCTGAGTCTATTTATACAGAAATAGAACATATCTATAAAAAAATACTTTTTATTAGATTTTATCTGAAGGTAGTAACACAGAAATATTTCCTTAAGCTTCCATTTTGCTATGTTCATAAAAATATAGAGACGAACAAAAATCTGCATTCGCAGTTTCAGTTAGCGATGAATGAAAAGAATTACAGATCACCGGCCTGTGTGATTTGTACCGTTGCGAGAGACAAGTATTCTCCTGTTGCTAATGAAATTACGAACGATTACGTAAAGAGACGAAAAAAAAAAGAGAAACGAATATAGTACGCGTTACGTAAATTATATTGGCGGAGTAAACGTTGAGATATTAAAACGAGGACACGGTTCTCTGTTCTCAGCAAATAGAGCCTTCGACGACCACCACGGTGGTAAAAATTTTGATTCTAGGTAGACAAAATTATTTTAGAATAACTTCTTGGTACTTTTAGTAATGCTATTTGAAATGCATATCTTTCTATTATGGAAGAATTGAACGTGTAAAATATAATGATTTATAATTACAATTTCATTTATATTGTATAATAATAATTTTAAATTTATATATTGTTTTTGAAAAGCAAAGAAATGATTAATTCCTGTATCTTAGTCATAATTAAGTATCTAACAGTATTGCAGGTTAATCGATAAGTGTACTTATATGTAATACTTTCTCAAGTAAATTAATTTAATTAAGAAATATTGTTTTTCGTTCAGGCAAAATTAGTGTTTCTATCATAATTTTTTCTATCGTGCGATTATGGAGGAAAACAGCAAATTGAATCAATTGATTTTGACTTTCAATCATTAGATGACGTCAGATGTTATAATCTCAAAAAATTTTTTATGTATTAACAGAATTATAGAATATTGAATTCATTTAACACGAATTTGATTCCTTTCCATTTTCTATTTTTATCGATCCGCTTGTACTATAACGAAACGACGTTTTATTTTGCCAGAAATAGCACGCGTTTACGTTCTTACGTAGATGAAAAGAAAGGTAAATACAGAATAATGCAAATATTGCATAACGCTTATATTATAAAAAGAAACCATTGCTGATAAAAAGTATTAGATACATACGACGTTTTTCTCTACTGGCCAGGAGATATTTGCATAGATAAGAGAAGCAATATAATTCGGGCGTAGTATCGTCGTGCATTCTATAATTAACTGGTAAATAGCTTCGTTGAAATTAAACTTACGGGGAATTGAATGATGCACAGCTATATAAATGGAACTCGAATGGGATAAAAATAAGACTGAATAGCAGCCTTATGACCAGACATAAGCTGTGTAATTTTACTTCCCTGGCAATGGTCGGTCAGTATCATCGTTCAATGTCGCGGAAAAGGGAATAGGAATGGAAATGGCAGTGTTTGCCTTATAGCTGCCGCGGCGAACCCTTCTGGATACTAGTAATAAAATTCCGGTATCGCTTTGGCTGCCGGAAGACGTTAACAGAAGCTTCAATCATCGTCACAGGTTGTCTCGAAATACGTAAAAGCCTTGGAGCGTGCTTGTTTATATCGCGATTGATTGTTTAGGATAAGCAGCGATGATGAATGTCCATGTGAAACGACCACGAGTTGTTCCATCTCTCTCTCTCTCCCTCTCTTTCTCTTTCTCCCCTCTGCAAACTTGCCCCGGCACAATTTCTCGCGAGTCGTCTGGTACGTTCACGATCATAGACCAAGCGGTGGAAATCGACCTTTCCACCCTTTAACGGTTTACGATGCAATTATTCGAGCTTCGGGATGGCAGTGTCGAGAGGTCGCGGCGTAAATTACTTTTCGAGCCTTTTCCGCGGTTCCGTTACGCGAGCGCGTGCACGTAGACGGTTATTACGCGGATGATTTTATTATTTCATTGAGCGCGCGGTGACTCTAATAACGAGGATCATTACGCGACGCGATGTTTCCTTTCGTCGTGTTTTCTCATCAGAAAACCCTGCCTTTTCCTTATATTGATTTCTTCGCTGACCTTGCGGTTTCTCCTGTTTTTTTTCTTTTTTTTTTCTTTTCGCCGCCATCCGGATGGAATTTAGAGAAAGAAGAAGCCGGGGAATTTAAAATTGCAAATTGCACAGAACAGATGAGACGCAGCGAGATATATCGAAGGTTTTGCACTGCGATTCTAGTTTCGTGGCGGGTTCTCTGTAACTGTGTTGCAAGCGTAGCCAATCGATGTGGTAACGCTGTACGCAGTGACTCAGAGAACTATCGGTATCCCTCTAGTTGTCTAATTTAAATGATTGATATTTGTTTTATGGTAGAAAATTTCAAAATTCTTTTAAACGACGTTGAAACAATTAAGCTCGATTAATTGGCTTTTATTGATAATCGTAGGAGGATGATACGAGGTATTTTCGCGACTCACAGAAGTGTACGAAATGAAGTAACAGTTACCTATGTGTCTAACAAAAATATCGGTATAAGTATTAGGATATCTCATGAAATAATTATCACCGTGATAATTAATTAAACTCTTAAGTATTCCTAACATTTCTCCCAAAACGATACATCACACGACTTTGAAGACTCGAACTAAAATTTGATATCAGCAAGTGAAGGTCAATTTCGTTCAAATTCCTACGTTTGCACAATTAGAAGACAAATTTCTGTTGAATTTCGAAAACACATAAAGCTGAGTAAAACCAACGAATGGCTCGATCCTGGGAAATAGCCGACCTTAATTCCATGCTAGAAGCTCATTCAGAGTGGCAGGAAACGAATCGATCGAAGATAGCCGGCGAATAATTCTCGTTTATCCGGTAATCTGTTTCCCGTTTCGATGAGGTGCGTCTTACAATGAAAAAATAGCCAGCGGCGCGAGAAACGTTAGAACGGTGAATTTTCGCAACGATCAATTTGTCCCGGCTAACAATCGGCAACACGTGTTAGACGGCGATCAGGAAAATTGCTGTAATTTTACCGTTTTGCGGTAGTCATCCAGGCGTGCGTACGCGCTTCGTCCAAACCGATAATAACGACACCGTTTTCTGCGCGAGTCGTACACCTTAAGTGGTCCACGATACAAGCCATTATCTGTCTAATTCGCGTATCGTCCTCATCGTTGCTCGCGCGTAATCGCTTTCGGTAATTTTGACTCGCGAGTCATTCATTATTTCGACACGTTCAGGGGTCAGGTTCGAATTCTTCAGCGGCACGGAACAAAGATTGAAACTTGTACTTTAAGTGCGAACGAACGGGAGCAAAGTGGAGAATTTTCGAAATGTTGTTCAAACAACAAGAATAATTATAACTAATAAATAATTGAAACATAAGCGAGCAACAATGATGAATAAATGAATAACGAACAGAATATTCAGCGAGACAACGAAGAACATAATTCTGGGAATAATAACGTTTCCTGTTCAATATTTGTTCTTTGCTTAAATACTTTTCTTACGCTCTTCCCCGGAATAAGTTTCAATTGACTTATTGAGAAAGTTTGTTTGCAACGCTAGAGAAAACAGATTGAGAATGAAATCGGCGGAGAAGATTCATATTAGCAGATCAAAGAACAATCTTGTACTACGCGGTGATAAAACTTAGCGCTTAGTGTTGTACGAATAACCGATGACACGAACGCGTAGCGTGCGCTTCAAGCGAACGCGGCCGGAGAGTTCAATGCTTGCAACAGACAGTACGCGTTCGCCGGCTGGCTACATGTAGTGGTCGCGCCGATTACAATCGTGTCACCAGTCTTTCCATATTTAGGGAAAGCATCCGTTAAGCATACGTGGAAATATTCTCGGGTACTTCTCTTACGAGACGAGCAAACTACGGCTAATAGAAGACGCATTATCTGAATGAAATTACTCTTACTGTTTAAATATTTACATACGAGAGTATAGAAAAGAGATATTAAAAAGAAAGAAAAATAAAGATGGAATGGAGAATACAATTTGTTAGCGAGGAAGCTGACATAGCAGCCAAAGAAGCAACATCGCCCCCCCTCGAATGTCATCCGAAGACGAATTCCTTATCAGGACCTTGTGGTAACATTACACCATGCCGTAAAACAATCATGGAATAAAATATGGAACACTTCCAAAAAAACAAAAACACATGAAATAACTCAAGATTTCTACCAAACAATGCCTACCCACAATATGAAAAGGAAAGACAGAATAGTCTTCAAGGCTGCAAACTCACACATGAGTATCTATTAAAAAAAACAGAACCCCCAATGTGTAACCAATGCAACCGAATTTTATCAACCAATCTTCTATTTGAATGCAGCAAGTACCACTTTCAAAGGCAAAAGTACAAAATAACTTCACCGACAGCCCTGACGTCGTAGAAACACATAGGAAATGTTCTGAATTATCTAAAGGAAATTAACATCCACCATAAAATATAATCATCTTGAAAAGAAGGAAACAGTACCTAGCCGCCGCTAATGACCAGAAGGTAGATGCGACGTTAAACATAAATTAAAAAAAAAAGAAACAATTTGTTAGCTAATAAATTATACATTTTTTCCCAGTATAATAGATATTTAATCCTTAATTATTGGTGTTGTTGGATCGTTAGAAACCGTGATAATTTAAAGTTAAATTACTTTAATTGTATTGAATTTAAATTCAAATAAATATTATAGGATATATTAAGATTGGCTGCTGAAACGAATTATTTGTTATTCCACGTCCAAAAAAATTTTTTTATAGTAGTATTAAGTCAAATCATTAAGGAAATTTGTTTCAAATATATAAAATTCGGTCTTGGCACTTAAACATTTAAAATTATTCAAAAAATTGTCCTCCGAACGACTCAAATAACAATCTGTTGTCCAATTTATCAGTTTTTATGCAGCAGATTCTCACGGATCGAACAACCAGAACGCATTACCGTTATACACAAACTAAATAGACGCTTGTGGGAGAAAAATCAGGCGATTCATGCGAAAAAATCATTACGTTTAATACGGGAACAGCACGATCGTCGCGTAACGTTGAATAACTCGTTGATTAAAGTAAGCGAGAGGTTAGAAAAAGAATAATCGCTGTTACAAGATAATCCTGCTCGTCAATCCTGATGTCTGTGGACAGAGGGTTTTATCGCCAGACTGTTTAAAATTGCTTATAACACTGAATCGGTATTTTATGCCGCTTCGGTAATTAGCGTTCCTCGAGCTGGCTATCGTTAAACAACTTTCATGCTTGATAAGCTTCAGGATTATGCGTTGGTGGTCTTTCTCGTGCCAATCGACTGTTCGAAATTACTTTACGTTTACAAGCATTATTCGCGTCGCGTTGCAAATTAATTACGTACGAGAGATTTACGACGGATTTAAATTCATTTTGACTGTAACAGTGAATCAACTTCGAAACACTAAACTAGAAAATTATTGCTTATTTTTATTAATTCGCGGCCTGATATCAATCTTTCTCTCCCGAGAAGAATCAGAGTGTGAAGCTCTGCTCTCTTCATGAATTAACATCGTAAGTACTTTTATAGAGGATTTATGCACTAGCATAATTTCATGTGATGTTCTTGGTTATTATAATTGTGTGGCTCAATAACTGTAATTTATGCTCTATTAAGAATTCTTGAAAGTTGCATCTTTTATTTGAAGGGTGCTGAGGACAATATATAATATACTGGATTACAGAATATATTTGTACTCTCACGATTATTAAATTCAGCAATTTAAATTTTTATTTATATCATGATGAATTGTTACCTTTTGTAAACAATATATCAAGTTTAATTATTAAAATATCAATAGAGTGTGTATCGTGTACTGTTAAGGAGTTCATTATTTAAATATGCGAGGGTTCAGTTTTAAACTTTTTCTCCTTACTTTCCTTACTTCTTTCAAAAATAACATGCTTAGACTACCAAATTGGTTCAATTTAGTGTTCAATTTATATTTGGTATTTAGTAATCTATAGGATAATTATTTACTTCATCTATAGGATAATTATTAATTTTTTATGTTTACATAATTCAATTTACTTCTGTGTTATTAACTATTATTTTGCTCACTTTTGGTCCCCTATAAATTTTTATTCTGTACAAACGGTTTGTGATTGTATCAGATTACATCATTTAAAAGTTAACTGAAAGAAAGTCAACTGACTTTGAGTCGCGTCTAGTAGTCACTCAATCGATACGATTTTCGAATCGAGGCCACAGAGAGACGAACCTTGGCTCTCATTCGCACGTCTTCGCGTAACAGGTATGCCACCTGGTTTTCCCTCGTTTTTCTCACGTCCTACGTTCTTCGTTCACCCGCGTTCCTTTTAATCACCACGCAATACATTAATTCGCCGATCTCCAACGTCATTGCCTTGTCCCTGCCAGAAATGGTATCCCGTTCGATGAACGGTGACGCATTGCCGTCTCGTTCCACGGTTCACGAGATCTGTAATATAATATATGACCCAGAGGCCACGAGACTATAGGTCTTTTAGAGGTCACTATTTTGTCTGATGTCTGTGATAATTTTTATTACGCGTGTAATTAATGTAACTTTTACCACACGGACGTTCGTGTGATGAATGAAAATATTAAATATTTATATAAATACATAGTCAATGGAAGTGTCTCATAGACACTAAGCTCTCCGTGGGCAACAATATTATCGCATTGTCTATACGAAAGATTCCTGATTTAAAGAAAAAAATGTAAAAAGTTTGGGATTTCTTAAAGAAGATTTTATTGCATCAATTTTACCAGTTTTTAAGTCAAATTTATGAGAGCAGGAATGAACATTCGAGCAAATCGCGAGTGAAATTTCGTAAATACGCTGCTCTTGTTCACGCTCGAAATTCAGAAAACCGTGAAATTTATACGAAGGGAATGATATAAATACGAAAGGAAGAGAGACCACCGGGGAACGCGGTTAGCGTAATTGTTCAAGGCGGGTTGAACGCACCGAGGAGAATTTCGATCGCTTCGGGAGGTCGACACGCGGGAGTTGCACGCGGAACCGTTCGCCTCGACTACTAGCATCATGTAGCTCGAAAAGATGCTCGCGTTACGGCGTATCTTTACTGTTAGGCACTGCTTTACGACGCCAGGCGTCTCTTTCAGCGGATTGTAACAACACGGGCCAGCGCGAAATCCGTGGAAAACGTAACGGTATTGACAACGCGCGTACACTTCGCGGCTCGACGCTTCTCCTAGGTGTAGTTTTATTTGTGTTGTACCATTCTGCTGAGTACCGAGCTGTACTCGCGTCGTTTTTTCCTTTCAAACAACGTGTACTTCTATGTTCCATTTTTTATTCCGAGAACTGAAATTTCGTGGATAGGGAAACTTGATCCATCGTGGTGGTCCACAAAAGTATTTGCACGTTTATAGAAGCTTGCACTTTTATATTGTATGTTATTTATAAAATATTAATAAAATATTTTATATAACTTCGTGGATAGGGAAACTTGATCCATCGTGGTGGTCCATAAAAGTATTTGCACATTTATAGAAGCTTGCACTTTTATAGAACTTTTATATTGTATGTTATTTGTAAAATTATTTATAAAATATTAATAAAATATTTTATATAACACATATAATATAAAATATGAAAAATATAAAAAATATGAAAGATGTAAAATATAAAAATTATAATATAAAAAAGTTCCTACAGACGATGTGAATACTTTCATCAGAAACTGTACTGATAAAAAGCTCTTATTATACAATGAAACTTCATTCATCCTAACTTGTTTAGTAACAAACAATCCATACAATATTTCCCGCTATCTATTATTTTTCGTCTGCATAATAAGAAACTCAAGCTCTATTCAAACGTAATAAGTAAGTAAAACGTAGTTCAGTGAAAGTTCAAGCGACCATTCGATGAATTTTAAACAATTGTCCACGCAGTTCTGCTGTTTCTATTGTTACAATTTCAAACGAACATGCGCGTTCATGTTCACGCGTTTCGGCGTGAAAACGCAGGAACGTGTCCTTCACGCTCAAGGTTGCTGATGGCGATTTAATTTGTTGAAAGACAACAGCGAGATAAATGTTTCATTAGCATTCGCCTGGTGACGCAAACCACATGTTAAAACAATGGCCGTGCGAGTTTCAGCGGCTTGTGGCCGCTTTCCACGTTCCGGTGTCGGGCTTTCGCGGATGGCGAAAACACAGCCACGTTTCTCGCCGATACGCCTCGTCCTTAGCTGTTGGACGGAATCGTTCGTTGCCTCTGCTACTTCCTGAGTCTTCGCTCGCATACGAATGAGCAACGCGGTATAGATACATCTACGCCTCGTGGCGGTCTAAACGAAACAAAACGAAAAAGGAACAGGAGAGGAGTATGATTGATCGGACGTTTCCTTTGTGGCAGAGATATAATTTGCGGCGAGGTGTTGTAAAATACAGTCGTTGTGTAAATTTAACAGTTGGAAAGGTCATAAGCGGACTGCAGGGAACTATACGCATTAGGCGCGCGTATAATAGGAAATTGAACTGGCAGGGATTCAGAAAGAAAGATTGTAACTTCTCTTGATGGACGCTGGCGCACATACTCGTTCAGGAGCTATAACGATCGAGTCCAAGTGTTGGAAAGTATAAAAAAGTGAGGATGTTAGAAGGGTTGTAAGTCTTCTTGTTGTTTTTTCAAATTCATTATCGTTTACGCGGTATTCTTGTAATGAATACGCTTCCGCGAGTAAGTCATTCCTTTTTTATAGAGATTAAATACTAATCAAGCATTGAGGTAACGAAACGGAGAAATTTAGAAAAAGTGGAGTTAAGATGAGTTTGATGAGTAGGAAATTCACGTTTAATTAAAACATAATTCCGGAGGATATGTGACTGGGGTATGTACACTTATTTCCCAATGCAGCGTCATTTTTACAATTTTATAATTATCTGTGTATTACCAAGTGATATAAAATTTAATTAACTTGTATTTAATTATATAATGTTATAACAGATACAGTAGTGTGCAAAAAATACTTTTTATAGCTTTATATTATTTTTCTTCTTACAGTTACGTATAACTCGTTCATAAGCCACAATAGTATAAAAGTGTAAAGAATTATTAAAAAAGCGAGGTCATTAGAAGCGTTATTTTTTGAATTCATTATCGTTTACGTGATCTTTTTATAATGAATAAGCTTGTGCAAGTAAGTCATTTCTTTTCTATAGATGTTAAAATCATGCATCGAGATAATGGCGAAATTTAGAAAAAGTATGGAGTTAATCAGTTTGATTTCTAAGAAATTCATATTTAAATTAAAAATATAATTTCAAAGAATACATTAACTGTATATGTACATTATTCTTTTTAGACGCTTTAAGATATTTTTTAATATAATACTGACTTTCAAGAGACTTAAAAACGGATATTATTAAATGCACATTTTTTTTTTTTTACTTTTAAAAATGTTAAAAATATATGTGTACAATTGAAAAATAGATGTCACAGATCTTCGCATCTGTTCTTCTATTTCCATACTATAGAATAATATAACATTTTATAAGAAGAATTTGTCAAATTCACACGGAGGACAGATGAGAGCTAGTTTAATATCCGTAAATAGGTACGTTTCAAATATTGAATAAAAACTTTCTTTAAAAATCTTCTGATCTTGACAAAATTTCATGATCATTAAAAAGATCAAGTATAAAGAATTCGAAAGTGTTCAATTTTCAATTGTTCGTGCCTTGTAACCACTGCAAAGATGCAAGAAAAGCTAGCAAAATAATTAAAGATAGTATCAAAGAGACTTTCGGTCTTTCAGTGGCATTGGGTGCCAATAGAGAGAATTTCGGAATTAATTTGAAGACGATGAGAGGGCCCACGCATTACGCCAGTTTTAGTTTGCATCTTAAACCAACTCGTAGAACTTTCACTTCGCAACGGAATAATTCTGTCTCGTCTCGGTTCGGCCGTTCTCTCGTTGGTGGTTCGCGGTGGGCGTAAGTTTTAGGCTCGAATCACTTGCCAGCTTTTATACTTTGGTTGATTCATGCCGGATGTTGCCACAGGCGAGCACGATGGACGCCGGATCCGTGTTCAGAATAGGAATTTCTTAACCGAGCTGCAACCGATGCTGATTCGGTTCGCGCATCGTCCACCGCTTAGCTTCCTCTTCATCCTAAAGTAGCAATATCTTCATCGATACCTGTTTCGTTTGCAAACGTGGCGTGTAACACTGACGTCTCGAGCCAAATATGGTGTTGAAACAAGAAATACTTTAATGCTAGAGTTACTGTTCACTACACTGCGGGTCTTTATGCATTCGTCGGAAATTTAAAAATACGATAATCTCCAGAATTCTTGTAAATTTGGTGTAATGTTTACTTAATTGTAAAAATGTAGATTCATAAAATTCTGGTAGCTTTGTTTACCGTTAAACACTGTCTATTTAATGCACGCAGAGCGACATTGAAAACCTCTTTACTGGATGAACGAATGAAATTTGATTATGGGACGCTAGCGGAGCTGTAAGTCCGGTTTCTAGATTTAATTCAATGATATTTCAGTTTTGCCGATCGATTGGGAAGAGGAAACGCTAATGGTTGGGACGTAATGGATCATCGATTGCAAGACGCTTCGGTCGAAGCTAGGATGTTGACTTGTGCTTCCTCCCTATCTGGGAATCGTTATGAAACGATGCTAATTAGCGTACCGGTGGTTTTCTGGATTAGTGATTGGAAGCAATTCGCGACGAGAAACACCACAAATTACACGAATTATCCCGATAATCATGCCAAATGTCGAGAGAGAAGTCACGGTCATTGCTTTGGGAACACATAGGTATTCGAATGTTAAAGATTAACAAGAAGTGAAATTATTGACATAATTAAAGGACTTTTTAAAATTTATTTCAGGTTTGAGATAAATCTGTAAATGTACGTACAAGTTATTTAATTTGAGTAAAGATATATATTTCACAGAGATCATAAAATAACGAAATAGTCTATTTTCCATTCTATCAACGTTGAGTATGACTATTGCTCATTATACGCTTATGATGGTTTATATTCATGCTATGTATTAAATCTTTGCATTAAATAATGTACAATTGCAGAAAATATTTTTCAATTTCTATATAAATATCTTCAGATTGGTTCCGAATTTTATTAGTGTAATTATAACAATTGTCTCATTACAGAATAATGAAATTTCAAAAATATTCAACCTATATTTTACAGATATCTAAAATATATTTAAACAATTTATCCATTATATTAATAAACTGCAATATTCAATGTAGTATCAACTTGTTTATCACATATTTAAGATAGTCAATTTTTTTTTATTACATATATGTTTGAGGTAAATATCTTTAACTTTTACACACACTTTGAAATTGGTTTCAATATCCATTACAATGTTAATAAAATTTCGAAAAGTTTTGCATAACATACATAGAGTTATTTTCTCTCTGTGTAAAATTTTTGGAAATATTTAAATACTTTCGCGAGCCATTGTATTTTGTGCGACTTTCTTATGCAAAATGGAAAAATTTCACTCGACGTGCAAAAATTTGTTATTCAGCGGTACGAGCATGGGCTGGATTCAGTGACTAGAATTCTAGACTGGACGATCTTCGTCTACGGGAACCGTTACCTTATTTCGTAGTACACGAATCCGTGTCGTTGGACGACAACAAGGTTTCGACTTCAGCTTGCATTTCTCCTTTTCTCGCGCGGATCGAATCGGTTTTGCAACAGATATGCGTGACCAAGGCGAGAGAGAGTCTCCCGTCGCGTCACTTTTTGCCGTTAAATTGGCACACCGATCGATAAATATTCATTTTTATTACGTGCGCTTTATATTTATCTGCATTTATTCTATATATTTTTCAACGTAGCAGAAAATTTAAAGTTTTCTCCGCGAAGAGTCTTCTCTCGAGGTCTGCTATAAATTAAAAAAAAAAAAAAAAGTGGGAATTTTCGAGTTATCAATGTTCTTAGTTCGGGAGAAGATAAATAGCGTAGTAATGAATGCTTTGTTTCAAGCTTCACGTTTCTCGTTAGATACTTTCAATAATTTGAATTTGAATTCTCTTGTAAGTCAATTTTTGGGTGATACATCTGGATGATTACACATTGTCCTTTTCAAATGGTAGAAAAATAATTCATAGTTTCATCACGTGTAAATGATGTATTTAGAGCATGTATGTATTACAGTACGTAATGAATTTTAAATTGACGTTACATGTTATTAATTAATTTATTACTACATAATGTTAGGAGTATTTGATAGACACATTATGAAACGTGTATTGTGGATATATAATAATTTACAGTTTCATCATGTGTAAACTACATACTATTTAGAATTTATTAACTAACTTAATACTACATACAGTGATATAGCATTAACTCAACGAGTTATTAAAACGAATATTTTTATAATTATCCGTAACATTAACCTAGGTGAGGTGAAATTTCTCTTTGAAACGTGTGGGATGATCTCCATCCACACAGACTAGAACGCAAAAAAAAAAAAAAAGAAAAGAAAAGAAAAAAAATAATACAAGTTGTCGAGATTACAGACGTATTGTGTCACATCTAGATACTTTCACGGCGTCGAAGAAACCACGCATCTTCTATAAAACGCGACGAAACGTGGGCGATTCGAAACGAGGAAAAAAATTTAGGACGTTACGATAATTCAATTGATAAGTCGGTACGTGATAGCTATGCTTGTTCGGCGCATGATAATTAAATCGTTCGATTAATCACACGTTCGAGTGTCGAAATCAACATAAATATGAAGAGAAATCATGAACTACGTCGGCTGTGGATTTTAGAATTTTCGAGGTTCTTTCGTTGCACAGATAATAATTAAACTACTAGTGACAGGATGAAATTTGAGAGAGCAAAACAGGGAAAAGCACTGCAATTTTACAAAAAAGAAAATAAAAATGCGAAATCACAGAATTTTACAAATCTTACAAATACAAACTTTATTTATACTTGTACTTTATGTATTTATGCGAAATGTGAGATGCAAAAATAGGATGCATACAATATGCAAGCATAGAGTGATAGTTAAAATTTTCAATTGATAAAATATATCTTTATTTGACTCCTATTATTATTTGTTAAATTTCTATTTAACTCCTATTATATTTAATTAAATGCTCATTTCACTTCTATTACTTTTGCAGAGTAATGGTTGTAGAATAAAAGTAAAATAGAAATAACAAGTAATAAATAATACAAATACAATAAAAGTGGCAAACGAAAATTGACGCTACTTAGAGACGATCGAGAGATGATTGAAAAGAGGTCACGGAGAAGGACTTCAACGAATTCTTCGCATTAACTCGTTCTTCTTTTCCCGAGGGGTGTTGCAATACAGGTGCGTGGGAGTTTTGCGTTATTGGCACCGGAGATACATATGTGCAGAGGCACGCGTGTTATTGTGGCTAGCGTGTGTGTAACGCCGACTAATTGATAGGTTTTGTCATCGTTTCCTTCTGTCTGCCTACTGGATGATATCATTGACACGGTAACACATTTCATGCCGATACCCTTACCGAGCGCCACGAGTAGCATGACTATTTGCATAAAGTGAACGCATGTGAGAGTGCTACATGTACAGTTTTTTTCCATGCTTCGTACACCACTTTCAACGAGAGAAATTGAAAAGCTTTCTACAAAAAGGATTCGTAAAGGAAAGTGAACATTCTTGGAAATTTTAAGTCTAGCTTTTTAGTATTGCCTGCATTTGAATTGACAATTATAATTTCGTTGGTTTTATATCTACGAAATAAATAAGAATTTTATAATACAGATAGAACTTAATTATATAAACTGTTTGTATAAAGTTTATATGATAAATAGATTTTACTAGCAGAGATTCATTTAAAGGATATTGATTAAAATTTGGTTTAAATAAATGGAGTTCATGTAAATGAATTTCTATTGTACTAGAATGTACCCTTTTTCCTTAATTATTTTTTATTAAAAATTCAAAACAGAAAAGGAACAAATAAAATAATTGTCCCAAGAAGTCTAGATATTCCTTTAATTCCTCAGTCATCATGTTTTTGTTTCCAAAAAAAAAAAAAAATGAATCTCCTAATCTATTAATTGAATTTCAACGAGGTAACATTATCTCATCTGTTAGTAGTATCCAATTAAATTCTACAGTAAATACTGAATTCAAAACAGCGAATGGTATCATTCTGTTACATCACTGCACGCGTACTTTTTCAAGCCACTTCCGCGAACGTTTCGCACGGAATTGCGGAAATGGCGCAGTCTTGACGCATCAGAATTTCGTAGTGAAGATGGTAGTTAATTCCCATGACGAAAATTTATAGTCAAGGGATAGATGGTCTAATAGGCCTGACAGCTGTGTAGCCATTCGACGTTGTAGAATTAAGGGTACAAGAAGATAGTGATGGTAGGTGCAAATAGGAGGGCCACAGGTGCATCGCACTCGCATGTCCTTCTTTATTACATTCTTCCGAGTCGTTCCTTTTCTTTTCCTGGGCCTCTTGCTTCCACTTGAATGCTGATGCTCGTTAGTGTAAAATGTATTGTTCGCTAATGTATTATCTTACTGTCATGCTACGAATCTTAAATTTTTATATTTCAATCCTGCTATCATTTTAGTAAACGAGACATATAATTGAAATATATATTACATATAACATAGAACACATGATATTGAAACGAGAGATACGTTCATTTTTTTATACACAATGAAACAAAGTATTCTAGGCAACTGTGTAGTAAACACGAACGGAGATGGATTGTTTTAAGATGTTGCCATAAAGACTATATTCTCTACGAATTCGAAAACGAGACAAGACTGAAAATAACCATGATTCTGACATTCTTCAGACGTTTTTACGAAATCTCTCTAGCCCATAAGTACATACGTGGCGAATCTTTATCAAGATCAGGACTAAATCGTCGAAGAAAAACTCGCAAGACCGGGAATCAAAAGCCTATCTTTCTGCTAGTTTTCTTCCATCTTTTTTCAATCCTTCGTTCCACCTCCTTTCCTCTAATTCCATCATTCTTGTCCCCTTGCGCGCTTCCTTTCCCTCTCTTACTCAAACATTTTCTTCAATGATGCTCTTCCTTTTTCCTGACGTCCTCACCGCCAGGTTTTCTCCTCCTGCTCGTTTTTCCTGGCCTCGTCTTTCTACCTTCCTCCTGCTCGTTCCCCTAATTGTCCTTCTCTTTCACCCTGCCGACGTTCCACCGTTCTCGATCGTTCTTCTCTCCTCCCGAGTGGTGAATCCTCCCTCTTCCCCTGCACGTACAGTCGTTAACATTTCGCCGCGCGGTTGATCGCCAGCTCTAACTTATTGTGCGACGTGCCAGGTTCCGAGCTCGCGTACGACGCGTCCGCTTCAGGTACCTCGCGTTCGCCATAAACCGCGTAGCACGTAAAGGACGTCTTCCGCGAATCGCGTGTGCACCGGTGTCCCCTGAAAACTGCGCTTCCGGTGGCGTTGCACCGCCGTGAGATCTTTATAGATGCCTGGAGAACGATGCGCGTTTCGAAAATTCCTGATATGCAAAATTGCAAAAAAACTGTCTTACGAGTACATTTTGGAGATTTTTATGTAAATTTATATTTGAATTTGTATTATGAAATAGTGAAATGTATTATAAAAATATTTACAGTATTTATGTAATGTATTATAAAATATTTCAGCGTTTGCAAACGAAAATTTCTTTATTAAAATATGACTTGATTTGGATGATGTGGATGGATGAATACGAATGATTCCTATTTTAAAATTTATACAAAATATTATAAAATATTAAATGTATTATATATTTATAAAATGTATTAAATATATTATAAAATATTAAATATTTATAAAATGCATTATAAAATATTTCAGCGTTTGCAAACGAAAATTTCTTTATTAAAATATGACTTGATTTGGATGATGTGGATGGATGAATACGAATGATTCCTATTTTAAAATTTTCTCGTTGATATCCCATTCTATGATTATTTTTATTACGCTACAATTGTAACTGTGCTAAACTCCAAAAATTGGAAAGGAATAAAATATCGGCAACCCAGAAACGGAGTTAAATTTCAAAACATCACGTAACCAGGAAATTGGGTTTTTAGGGCCACGACTAAAGTAAGTTGATACGGTTAGGTTCGGGGTTTATTCGTGAGGGGGTCGCGAATGCCGACACATGGCTGAAACAGGTGTTCTCGTGTTGGGTCCCTTTGTAAAAATTATCCTATCGGATAGTTTCTTCCTGTTCCACCTCGAGCCTGCACTTTTCGTTGGCTCATCGTCAAGAACTCAACATTTCTCGCCGTTTTTTCGAGCGATTTCAATAAAAATCGTTTCATCGTTTTTGTCGTTGTGCTAAAAACTGATTTTTGGAGTGAAACTGGAAAATCCAGGAAATCGCTAAAAAAGTGCACGCGTGAATAATCGCAAAAACAATCGAATTCTATTATAATTTATTTTACGAAAACTCTACAAGAATTTAAAATTCTTTTTACAAGATTTATATTGGGTGTAGAAATTAATTGGATATCATTTGTATTATAAAATCTTTAATTGAAAATAATATACAATATGTTTTATAAATGCGACGATTTGTTACTGTTAATGCAAAGGCATCGAATTAATTTTTACAATTCAAAATATTATTGTATAAAAATTTCGTTGGGAGAAAGTTAGTGTCTCAATAGATTAACTCTGGTTTCTGTTGCAGTCAAGATGAAACGTCTTTGGCCGTTGGTGGTGTGGATACTTCTGTTCCTGTGTCCAGTAAGTAGAACCAGTGATTTGGTTTCACTGAAACTATTTATATAATCTAGAGATCATCGTTAGGGGAATTTTAATGAATCTGTTACTTTCTTATCTAATAGTTACACATACAACTGATTACACGTTTAATAATACGTTCCACGATGTTTTCACGTAACTTTGTGTATCGACGGCGCATGAAAGAAAGGTTGTAGATGAAGATCTTTCAAACAGAGCTTTTGTATTTGCAGTAAAATCGTGTTTATTCGAATATTTCGAGCGGAGAGGTACGCATAACTGAAATTCTCATAGTGCAAGTACCCACGATGCTCATAATTTTTATCCACGATTTACTCTTGAGACGGAAGCTTAGTTATAAATGAAGGTTTACTATTTTCATATACTTATACGATGTTTGTTTATATTTAATTGTCTATTTAAATTTCATTATTATGTTCTATTATTTATTTACACGCATTTGATCATCAATTAGAAATGCAGATCCGAGCATTATTAGAAATCCTCGCAGAGGATGTGAAATGTGTTAACGAGTGGCTGTAATTAAGAATTAAGGAAACATCAACTTCGAATTAGTAGAAAAACCCAATGCATAAATACAATTGAAAAAGTAATTCTAAATATTCATCGCATCTGCAATGTTTTCTAGGCCGAATCTCTGAGAGGACTCGGCCATGGACTAAGGAGAGAAGTGTTCTTCCTGAATCTCGAAGACGGCTATTTCGGCTGTCAAGTAAACGAATCGACGGACATCCTGCAACTCCTCGAATTATCCAAACTCTGCGACAACAACGTCGATTGTTATCAAGCAACGGACGAGCAACGCGATAGATTAAAATGCACAGGTAATGTATTAATCCATTTTAAGAATTTAACATCACTGTCTCGTGCATCATATATATGTTCTTTTCTTTTCTAGTAAAATATTCGAAAAATAAGTTCGCATAAGGGAGATTTTACTGTATTCTGTTCGAGGTTGTAAACTGAATAAACAGTACGATAATACAAAACAGGAATATATAAACATCTTCGTGTCATCTTTCAGTGATTATTCACTTACATCTTTCTTTCCTCGTAAACATGAGGAATTGTTGTCACATAATGTTTGTATAAAGCTGCACTTTCAAGTAGCGTTACTTTGTATCAGGATATAAAGGTTATCTATTTCAGTGTATGAACATTTTCCGGAGTCGCTATATGATCAGTCATGTAATATTGCATAATAATGTAATAAAATAAATTATCGTGTAATTTACTTCGTGATGCAAATAAGTTGAATAATAGACACGTCTTCTGTACTCGAGGAAAATAACGCGGAAAAGTAGTCGTTTGACTGGATCTTGACAGGAAAAGCGAGGCTCTACTAGTTACACGACACGATGCCGCACTACCGTTACAATCCTAACTATTCCTTTATATTATTCTGTTGTTCTCGGTGCCGATTACGCGATTCTCGCGTGAAACCGCAAGCGTACACACGCCTCGCGCGTAACGTCATCCCGTCACGGCAATTACGAAGAGTCGCGAACCTGTCGTCGCGTTTCTCCTCCATCGAGCCGCTCTTCCGCCGCCGATTAATCGACGACATTCGTTTTTACTATCATTATTCCGCTGGCGTATGCAGGCGCGTTAAACGCGGACGTTTTGCCTCGACGATCACGAACGGATGGGTGATGAACGCGTTACGTAAGGCGTAGGGAAATGAATTACTCATCGTAATCGACTCGATTTTTACACGACGCTGTTTTTCTCACCGAGTGACTAAGGAATTGTGTTCCAGACTTACCCACGGTGAATCGGTAATTGATTTACACCTTTTTGTTTGTTTGTCCACAGACGATTGTACCAAGGAGGACGGGACCAGGTGTCTGAACGGCGTCTGCTTGGATTCCGTGTGCCATTGCAACGATGGTTTCGGTGGTTGCAATTGTCAGGTTCCAGGTGAGCAACCAAAATTTATTTCTGACGGCCAAAAATTATTTTCTTCGATGATTTATCAAACCTTATAATACCATTCAATCAAGTCAATTGTGTCAAGTTAGTGCAGTATTTTTAAAAATGACCTGTAACAATTTTTATTCGAAGAATAATAAATTTTCAAATTTTAGAATTGATAAAACTTGAACGTTCAGAATAATGAAATTAATAAATTGTTAGAAAAATATATTAAGATAACGATATGTTAATTATTTACGGAATTGCAATAATAGAAATTAAATTCATGATATTAATTTTGAATTAATAATATGAATTAATGGTGAATTCAATGTAGATGCAGTTAAAGAAGTAATAAAAATTTTTGATTGATGACACTTGTGTACTATGTATATTAATAAAATTCATATACGATACTATGTGTGTTACATATGTACACTATATTTATTGTATGCTATACACAATCATTATTCGTGTAAATGTAAACGCGTTTGCAGACGAGAACGAGTGTAAATACCGACCCTGTGATATATTCGCTCACTGCACGAATACTCTTGGTAGCTTCCAATGTTCCTGTTTCCCTGGCTATCAAGGCGATGGTTTCCATTGCGAAGGTACGCGTGTCGGATTATTCTTTCTCACAACCTATCATTCTACTTTTATTTGATCTTTTGCTTTGACACGTGTCTGTAGACATCAACGAGTGTGAGAATCCGGTATTTGCTGCGAGATGCGTCGAGAACGCCGAGTGTTGCAATCTTCCGTCGCACTTCCTATGCAAATGCAAATCTGGCTACATCGGCGACGGCGAGGTGCATTGCGAGGATGTGAACGAGTGCGCGATACCTGGTGCCTGTGCCGATAATACTATTTGCAACAATATACCGGGAAACTATACTTGCGCTTGTCAACCTGGGTACACGGGAGACCCGTACGAAACTGTAAGTATTTATTGTATTATATATACATATGTGTTATTATATTATATGTGTTACACATAATATTATATTTATACAGTGATATATATATATATATTATACAGTATATATTTATATATAATATACAGTATATATACATATATGCACGACAATATATACATATTACATGTTTTATATGAAATATTTAAAATTGGTATATACTACAGAAATGATTTTCCCAAAATCATGTTTTCGATTTATTTGTATGTCACACTTATTCAAATGTAAGAAGTGTGAATAATTATTCAAAAATAATTATCCAATATATATATATATATATCGAAGTTCAATATAGATTTTTACTATTGGTTGTCTTACATACACATACGAAAAAAATCCAGCGATCATAAAAAACTAAAGCGGATCTATAGATATTGATCATATAGATTTACGTGGTGAATGTAGAAAGATAAAATCAACAGCTGTTTGCATATAGTTTAAAGGAATATCAATCTTGTGCAGTGTATCGATATCAACGAATGCAATTACGTGGGTGCTTGCGGAAGGGGTGCATTGTGCGTGAATCTTCCGGGAACCCACAAATGCGAGTGTCCCGAGGGTCATAACGGCGATCCTGAAGAAGAATGTGTGGACATCGACGAGTGCCTGCGCAGTCCTTGTGGTCGTTCAGCTCAGTGCACAAATGTACATGGCAGTTTCCGCTGCTCTTGCCCGGAAGGAATGAACGGCGATCCTTGGGTAGGCTGTCACGGTGAGTAACTCGATTTCTAATTATCCGAAACATTTTCTTAGCAACTTACACGAGACCAGGTGAATCCCTATGGAATATTTCAATCTTACTATTCACTTAGTAAGGATAATGAAGGAGATCAACGTTAAATGTCAATTCGTATAAAAATTTTCAATGTTTATAATAATTATCTGAAACTGAATTTTTACGTGTAATATCTGGTTATCGAGTTAGAGCAAGTTTTAATTGTCTAACTGTAGTAAAAATGATTTTTGAATGTTTAAATTACTATTGTTAGGGTGAGTAAATAAGAACTGTTATCCAGAATAACTCCAAGCTAAATTAAACAACTCGATATGAATAATTTGTTAATTAGACGAAACAATTTAATTATTTCAAATGTTCATTTGAAACGCAATTTAATTACTAATCTGAAAGCACGTAAAATGCCAAGGATTTTGATTAGATTTAATTTCATGACCAGAGACTATAATACTCGATAGATTTTTACAGCAACGAATTAGAATTAATTAAATGAAGAAAGTACCAACCACGATTCATCATTATTCAATCTCTACAACCACTGTAGAATTTAATAATGGTAAATTAGAAGGACGAAGAACAAAACTTGTGTAAATATATTAGTATAGTTATGATTAATATTAAATTAATACAAGTTATATTATATATATTTATTAATCTATTGAAAGAGTTCTCGTAGATAACACGATTAATAAATCATAGATTAATCGAGACACGTAGTAAATAAGGATTAACCATCGCTAACAGATATAAACGAGTGTGAGGAGAGTACACCGTGTGGAACGGATGCTGAATGCGTGAACACGGAGGGTAGTTTCGAGTGCAGATGCCAAGCAGGCTATCAAATGGATCCAACACACGGCTGCATCGATGTGAACGAATGCAGCCGGCCGGATGCATGCGCGGAGAACGCAAGATGCATCAACGTGCCGGGATCGTATAAGTGCATCTGTCCCCAGGGCTTCAGTGGTCGAGGACTAACATTATGCGAAAGTCAGTCATCACCTAACTCATCTTGTTACAAACTAAAAAAAAACAAAAAGAGCAACATTTCACTCTCCCTCTCTGCTTAGCCTGAGATATAATTTTTAATGGCCAGTAGCCGGCAATTATATTTAATTCGTTTTGTAAAAAATTAAAGGAAGAACAAAGCGATATTTTAATTTCACTATGCCACTGTTTTAATTCACCTGATTACAGAATTAAGAAAAAAAGCAACGCTTTTAGTTTCATTTTCTGTTTTTAGATATAATATTTAATGATTCGATCCCACAGTAACAAACGATAGAATTAATGCTCATTGTCCGATTAACCGTGTTGATTAACAGACGTGAACGAATGCGAGAGAAATCCTTGCGGTGAAAATGCTGAATGCACAGACACGATCGGCAGCTTCGTATGCAGTTGCAAGGCGGACTACACTGGGGATCCGTTTAAGGGATGCAGCGGTCAGCAATTGAGATTATTGTTTCCTTTCGTTTTTGGTTTCTTTATTGGACTGGAATGGCAACATTGAAAAATATTGAATGTCCTTCACTTATTGCTTTACGAATAGATTGAGGATCTTTATGCATTTATGAGATATTAATAATCTGCAAAAATGCGTAGAATATGGCAAATATTCAGTAGCAGTAGTATTTGTACTAAAATATTTATTTACTATTTAAAAGGTGAAAATGTATTTATGTATAATGTATGTAAATGATTATTTAGATTCTATTTTATTTGTACTTACGCATATTATATTAGTATAAAGGAATACAATGAGTAATAATTACCTATTAATTAAAAATTGGAACTTAAATAGAAATTTTGTTTTGTTAACCGAACTATTTATCTCTTTATGCATTTTTCAAATTTCCCATAAATGCATCAATTGTACTAATTACTTCTTAAATCTGAAAGTATAAAAAATTACGAGGCAATGAATTAATCTATCTTTCTTATATTTCCATCGGTATTAATTTTCTT
Organism: Tetragonisca angustula; assembly: GCA_036937485.2. NCBI lineage: Eukaryota > Metazoa > Arthropoda > Insecta > Hymenoptera > Apidae > Tetragonisca > Tetragonisca angustula. Next base: position 616,152 of record JAWNGG020000060.1, on the reverse strand, counting down.
TTTCTATTTATTTAACTTGGATTATTATGTTTCTATTTCCCAGACATCGATGAATGTACAGCGTTGGATAATCCTTGCGGAAGATACGCGATTTGTAAAAACTCGGATCCTGGTTACAATTGTGTCTGTCCACCGGGATACAGTGCCAATCCCAATCCGACAGTCGCTTGTGAACAGGTAATCACATTTACTATTCCTTTTCCATTAAATTTTCATGAAAAATGTTTTAATTGTTTTATTATTCGTTTCTTTCCTCTCTGAAACGAAATTGCAAAATATTTAGACCGACGTGACAACGCTTTGCAAATCGAATTTCGATTGCGTGAACAACGCCGAATGCATCGAAGGACAATGTTTCTGCAAGGATGGTTTCAAAGCTGTTGGAGCTGAATGCGTCGACATTGACGAGTGTCTTTCGAACCCTTGTGGGCCTGCATCGATCTGCAGCAACACCAGGGGAAGTTATCACTGCGAATGTGAATCTGGCTTCGTTGGAACTCCTCCACACATACCCTGCAAAGGCAAATAAATTTCGAACAATCGGAAGATAATATCAAAAGCATTTGTAGCACCATGATTTTTAATTGCGAGCGTGATTTTATATTTTGCAGCACCGTGTGACGAAGTAACTTGTGGAGATCATGCGTATTGTAAAGCAGATGGCCACGAAGCTTACTGTATTTGCGAGGATGGTTGGACCTTTAATCCGAACGATATCGCAGCTGGCTGTGTTGGTAAGTATTTTTAAATATATTTCCTAAAAATGATTGATATTTTAGTGTTTCTGTGGAGAGGGAATAATATTGGAATTTTTTTTAAATCAGATATAAACGAATGTGACGCGATAAATGGTCCTTCGGGACGTTGCGGTAAAAATGCAATTTGTACCAATACTCTTGGTGGATTTAGTTGCCAATGCAAATCTGGATTTTCTGGGAACGCTTTTAAACAATGCCTCGGTATGTTTTAAAATATTTTTATATTAACAAGGATTCATTATATTATCAATATACAGTAAATTAAAAATGCTGTTTAATACAATTGTAACTTTATAAAATTGGCATTTTACTTCTGTAATTGTGTAATCAGATGGATTATACAATTATTAAAAAAAATGTACAGATGAAAGTATACAAATAGAAGTTACACGTATAACACTGTAATAGAAATTGTTTATAAGATGATTATTTATTAAAAAAGTACACACACACACACACACACACACACATACACACATATAAACACAAGGAGGAAGCTTAGAAATAATTAATTATTTAATATATTAATACCGATGTCTTCTTACTATTTTTTAATTAATATTTACATAATAGTTAATTTTTATTTAAAACAGATGTAGACGAATGTAGTAGATCAGATGTCTGCGGTCACGGCGCTACATGCACCAACACCGAGGGTTCTTACTCTTGTACCTGTCCAGAAGGAACTATTCCGGATCCTGATCCTTACATCAAGTGTGTCGGTATAGTTACTTGCGAAGTGGATGGTGATTGCCCTGGAAACGCGATTTGCGATCCGCAGAAACGTTGTCTGTGTCCTGAGCCCAACGTTGGAAACGACTGCAGACGTGAGTATCTAATTATTACGACATTTTTCAATTCGAACTTGAAATTAATTAAATATTTATTTTCACAAAATTAGATCCATGCGAAGATTTATCTTGCGGACCAAACGCCCACTGTATGCTGTCAAACGACGTGGCAACGTGTCTCTGTCGCAATGGGTATACAGGAAAGCCAGGAGTGAAGGGTGGTTGCAGAGACATTGACGAATGCGCCATTAATCCGTGTCCTCAGGGAGCGATCTGCAATAACGAGCCGGGATCCTTCTCCTGTCAGTGTCCTAGTGGCACCACAGGTGATCCTTATAGCGGTGGTTGCCAAGAATCAAAGGCTCCTCACGTGTGTGGACCAAGTACTCCGTGTCCCGCCGGAGAACAGTGCATCAAAGATGAATTCGTGGGTAGCAGCGTTTGCATTTGCCAGAGAGGATATACCAGAGATCACGAGACTGGTAAATGTAGAGACATCAATGAGTGTATGGAACTCAGAGACAAGCCTGCTTGCGGTGTAAACGCTATTTGTAAGAATTTACCTGGCAGCTACGAGTGCCAATGTCCGCCTGGGTTTAATGGGAACCCTTTCTCCCTTTGTGAAGGTAAGGAATATTTGTGTTCAGGATTCGAAAGATTTTTGACGTTGGAATTATTACTATAAAATGTAGTTAAGTATGCTTAACTTCTTAAGGAACAATGTCGCGCTAACGTAACATTTCATTTGGGATTCTTTTCGGTCAATTTATTTTATCGAACTCCAGAATTTTGTCAAATTCTTCCTAATTACAAAAAGTTTAGAATTTTAATAAAATTTTGGTGCTAAATTTAGATATCTTGCATATATATTTCTGATTTCATAATTTATTTATTACAACTGTAGAATGCAATAGCATCGAGTGTCAATGCCAACCTCCATATAAGATCGTCAATGGAAAATGTATGCTGGCCGGGTGTTCCAAGGGAGAGAAATGTCCCAGTGGTGCAGAATGTATCACCATAGCTGGAGGAGTCAGTTACTGTGCTTGTCCCAAGGGGTACACTACTAAAGCTGACGGTTCCTGCGAAGGTTTGTGTCAAAATTTTCATATTTTCTTTAACCATTAGACCTTGCAGAAACCGCGAAAGTATCTAAACAATCACAATTTATTATATCAATAAGTAATATCTCAATATTCAGTGAGACCATCTTTAATACTTATTACATAATATCTTTAAGATATTCATAACATGTATATTAATATTAATAATAAAAAATTAATAAATTTTATTATTTCATATTTATATGTTTGCAATAAGTATATTGTAACTTCTATATATAGTTTTAGATTGGATTCAAATTTTACTTTAATGGAATTTCTAAATATTCTATACACTACATATAAAATGTTCGAATACCTTGAGCAACTGTATCGATGTAAATTGTCTATATTATCAAAATGGTCACTAAAATAATCAAACCCAGAGAATAAAGCATCGATGGATGTTTGTTCTCGCTATTTTAATAATTTTAAGATTATAATTTAACAATGAATGCCAAGAAAAGGAAAATAAAATGAAATAATATCGATTTATAGATATAAACGAGTGTATCGTTGGACATCAAGTATGTGGCTACGGAGCCGAATGCATAAATCTCCCAGGATCTCATCAATGCGTCTGTCCACACGGTTATGGCGGAGATCCATATAACGGTCTGTGTTCTCCAGCTCAGAAAAGATGTACTAGTGACAGTGAGTGTAAAGCTAACGAAAAATGCGTACAGCCGGGTGAATGTGTTTGTCCGCCACCATTTTACACGGACATCGATGGAAACCTCTGCAAAAGTAAGCATCTCCATTAACATGCCAATTATGCTATTAATAAAATTTTTTATTAAATATTATAAAGAATTATACTTGAAACATTTTAGTTGTTAATTATCATTATTATTCTAAATTTCTACATTTTTTCATTTTCCATTATCAAATCTATCTATTCAATAATTTTATGTTTCACATATTGTTCTAAATTAAATTCTTCTTTGAGCACGCAAACATTTATATGCATCATTTTAATTTCCAGATCCTTGTGATCGGTTTCCATGCGGTATAAACGCAAAGTGTACGCCAAGCGATCCACCAAGGTGTATGTGCGAGGCTGGCTACGAAGGAGACCCTCAACATGGCTGTGTCGACGTGAACGAGTGTGCTAATAATCCTTGTGGACACGGTGCTTACTGTATTAACACCAAAGGTGATCATATTTGCGAGTGTCCAAAGGGAACAGTGGGAGATCCGTATGGTGGTGGTTGTACTGGAGCTGTGGCGAAGAACGAATGTTCCTCTAATGATGATTGCGACAATATTTTCGCCTGTGTCAATGGAAAATGCGTGAATCCTTGTGACAATATACCCTGCGGACCAAACGCGTACTGTGAGCCTGATAAACACGCTCCATGGTGCAGATGCGTGATTGGATTCGTGGAGGGCAAAAACAACGAATGCGTTTCACGTGAGTATTATATTTTTATGTTACTCTGTAATTTTCAAGATGGTTTCATTTTATTTTCTATTGGTATCACATATAGTATGTACATTTAGCAATTAAATCTTATGTTGCATCAATATTAAATAATGTAATATTTCATATTATCTTAATATAAAAAAAAATAATTTACATTAAAACTGTCTTAATATAGTAATAAAGGAACTGTAAAAATTGTTATACAGAGTGCGATGGTTTCGTCTGTGGCTCTGGAGCACAATGTATCGTGAGTTACAGTGGACCAACGTGCAAATGTATCGAGGGTTTCATGGGTAATCCTTTCCCTGGTGGTCAATGTCAACCAGATATTTGTTCTCCGGAAGTGCCTTGCGCAGAACCAAGCGTATGCATAAGTGGAAGGTGTAAACGTCGATGTGAAGGTATAGTCTGCGGCGTTGGTGCATCTTGCGATCCAGCGACGAATAAATGCATGTGCAATCCATATTTCATTGGAAATCCGGATCTCCTTTGTATGCCACGTAAGTGTTGCTTGAAATCATAATTGACCGTCTCAGAAACAGAACAATTTCAATTTTCTTAATTTCGTAAAAATAATTTTTATTGAAAATCACTTACTATTACTGTTAATTTTAATTTAAAAGTTCATCTTATCAAGAATTCATTTTAAGCTCACAATGAAAGTACATTTAATGTATATAATTGCATTAATACTTAATTGATGTATTTTTTGTAATTCGATAGCAATTCATCCAGCTGCCTGTGATCCTCCTTGTGGCTCCAATGCTCACTGTGAATATTCACTGCGAGAAGAGAATAAGTGTGTGTGCAATCCTGGCACTATAGGAAATCCATATCACGGTTGTGGTGTGCAACAGAAGTCTGATTGCTCGACTGATTTGTGCGGCAAGGATGCACACTGTAATGCTGGACCGAATGCTGTTGAATGTTTGTGTCCTCCAGGATACGTTGGAAATCCGTATATTCAGTGTCATGGTTCGTATCATTGGAAAAATGTTAAATTATTAGTTATTGAACAAAATTGAAATCTTTTTAATGTCTTAAAATAATTTATCAGTTTATTTCCGCTAGTCTTTCAAATCTATTTCATATAAATCCAAAGATTCTGTATAATAACTAAAAAAATACATAGTATTAATCTTCCTCTGTAAAAATCATATATAATTATTTGCAAAAATTTTAGAAGAAAATTTCAAGAATTTTACAGTAACTTTAAAAAATTTTAATAATTATAATATTCCTCTCCAACTTTTCGTACTTGTTTGTTAAAAAAATTTAGGAAATTCTAGAATAGCTAAAAAAGATATCGTCAATCTTTTCACAACTCTATGTTTCTTCCTAAAAATTAGAGAAAGACTTAAGAACTTTACAATACAAAATGAGTTTTATCAATTATTTTAGACATCAACGAGTGCAATGAAAACGCTTGCGGAAACAACGCAGTGTGCATCAATACAATTGGCAGTTACGACTGTCGCTGCAAAGATAGCTATTTCGGCAACCCCTTCATCGGTTGTCAACAAGTTCAAGTTGGTCCTTGCACCGATCCATCAGCCTGTAGCTGCAGCGATTCAGTTCTCTGTCCATTCGATTACACTTGCGTATCTGGCAAATGCATAAACCGTTGCAGCGACGTGAAATGTGGTCCCAGATCAATTTGCCAGGATGGAGCCTGCTTGTGTCCACCCGGTTATAGCGGTAATCCCAACGATCTGACCAAAGGTTGCCACCTTCACGGTCACTGCTCCAACGATCTGGACTGCGAACCTCAACAGATCTGTTTCCAAGTTGGTAAAGGCGTCAGAAAGTGCGTGGACGCGTGCAGCAAGTTACAGTGTGGTCCAAACGCGTTGTGCGTCACCCAGAATCACGTGTCTTCGTGTCTCTGCATCGATGGATACGAGGGAAATCCAAGCAATCTCATAGAAGGCTGTCAGCCGCTTAAATCAGTGATAACACCAGGATGCAAACATGACTCAGATTGCGCGGAAGGTTCCTTCTGTATCCTTCTGGACGGTGGTTTCCGCGAGTGTGTGAACCCATGCACCAAGGTGGTCTGCGGTGCTCATCAAAAATGTGAGCCTGACATAATCCCTGGTCACGCAACCTGCAGGTGTCAGGATAGCTACGAATGGAATCCAATACTATCATCCTGCGAGAAACCATCTGTCCCTGATTGTATATCCGATGACGACTGTCACACCACCGAAGCGTGCAGACCAGATGCACTTGGTGTATTAAAATGTGTCTCCGTGTGTAAAAGCTTTACTTGTGCAATTAATTCTCAGTGCGTAGCAGAGAGACATCGAGGCCGTTGTGAATGCCTGTCTGGTTTCGTTGGTAATCCAAACGATCGTCAGGGATGTCAAACACCTAGAAAGGATCGGTGTTCCACTGACAGTGAATGCCCGGAAGATCAGACCTGTAGAAGCACGAAGGATCGCCTTCTGACTTGTCAACCAGTCTGTAATTTTGTTTCGTGCGGTCCAAACGCTTTGTGCGTGGTGCATAATCACGTAGCCAATTGCGAGTGTCCACCTGGCCTCTACGCTGGCGATCCTAACGACGTTGTGAAAGGATGTAAAGCTGTTCCATGCGTGTATAATATCGACTGTCCACTTACTCAGCTTTGCAACAGATTGACAAACACTTGCTACGACGCTTGCGATGAAGATGCTTGCGGCGTGAACGCTGTTTGCATTGCGGATGATCATAAGGCAATTTGTCAGTGTCCACCAGGATTGAAGCCCAATCCTGTTCCTGATGTTGAGTGCGTTGCTCTTGAAGCTTGCCACCCGAATCCTTGTCACGAAACAGCTCTGTGTGTTCCTGGACCGTCAAATAATCCTGTTTGCCAGTGTCCATCGAATTTTGTTGGTGATCCTTACGTGAAAGGTTGCCAACCGGAGGGATATTGCGCCACTGCCAAGGATTGTCCTGTGCATTCTATTTGTCACAATCATCGATGCGTGAATCCTTGCGAAAACGCCTGTGGACCGAATTCGATTTGTGACATTATCAATGGACAACCCACTTGCAAGTGTATTCATAAGTTCATTCCATCTTCGAAGGGCCCGCAGGATGGCTGCGTCCGCGCAACGAACTATTGCAATGTAGATGCTGATTGCGTGGAAAGTGTCTGTCTTGAAGGACAGTGTATAGGTAAGATTCGTTTTCTTAAATTAATACTAGAATTATTAATTATTGTTTTTAACAATTTTAATACGGCGAAAATTGGAATTTGGATCAGCAAGGATTTAAATTCGATTTGTTGATTTTAGCAGTAACATAATGAAAACAAATATGTATTATATTGCTATTTCATTAAGAGTATTAATTTTGCATATTATTCAATATAAAATTCATCATTTTTGCTTTATTATATGAAGTGTATCTACCAGTTGCCTCTGAGGAAACTTTTATTATTGATCTTATCAAGAAAATCAATTTGTTATTTGTTGTAGCTGTTTGCCGAGCGACTACTGATTGCTCTGCTGGAGAGAAATGCGTGAATAGTAAGTGTACGGTACCTTGTGTTACTCATACACAGTGTCAGACTGATCAGGCTTGCGTCAACGGAATATGCATTCTTGGATGTCGAAGCAACAAGAACTGTCCTTTGACGGAGTCCTGCATTAATAACAAGTGTCAAGGTACTAAGTCATTAACAAGTGTCTTTAAAAATGTAGTAAATTTTTTAGAATCTAATTTGACTAATAAATTAACAATCTAACTTTCCATTCAGACCCGTGCAAGAGAAAGGACGTTTGTGGTCCAAACGCGATCTGTAGCTGTACGAATCACGCCACAACGTGCACTTGTCCGCTTGGATTCCACGGGAATCCTACACCCCAACAAGGTTGCGTCAGAGTACCGAGTATCTGTGAAGGTCCTCAAGAGTGCCCTAGCCAACATCTCTGTGTCTCTGGATTCTGCCAATGTCAATGCAGCGAACAGAACAACTGTGCCGAAGGAGAACGTTGCAAGAATGGAATATGCGTGAAAGTGTGTTACAGCGACAGCAATTGTTTGCCAGGTGAATTGTGCATCGATGGTGTTTGCGAAGTAGGTTGCACCTCCGACGTCGGTTGCAATGATAACGAGGTGTGCATCAGTAACAAATGCAAGTAAGTATTGAATTTAACACGATTCCGAATACCATGAAATATATTTCTTTCAGTTTCGAATTACGTAATGTTCCTCTGATAAAAAATATTTACAATTACTTGGAACGATTCTGATATATTTTTTTACTATTTTCATTTCCAATTATTACAAAACATTTTCTCTTATTCAAATCTTCTTTCGTAGATGCAGTCATGGATTCATCGCCGGACCAGAGCACTGTTTAGACATCAACGAGTGCGACGATCAACCGTGTCACTCGAGCGCTGAGTGCGTTAATCTTCATGGATCTTATCGCTGTGTTTGTCCGCAAGGCACAGCTGGTGATCCTGTGGGATCAGGTTGTGTGATTCCTCATCAATGTACCGTAAACGCAGATTGTACCGATTCACAGGCTTGCGTCCAACATAATTGCACCGACCCTTGCTCTCTGGTCGACTGTGGACTCAACACTATTTGCTCTGTTTTGGATCACACGGCTGCGTGCCAATGTCAGCCTGGTTACATCGGGGACTCTTCAGGATGCTTCAGAGTGGAATGTCTATCTAACAATGATTGCCCTATAGACAAATATTGCAACCAAGATACCAATAAATGTAGCAGTAAGTGATGAATTGAATTACAATTAATTAAAATAGTTATTGTTAGAATAAGTTATTCGATTTTAATTTCTATATTGGCATTTAAAATAATTACAATTCAGCGATTTGGTAGTTGAAGTTCTTTCTTTCGTAGATCGAATATGAAGTGATAGTTTCTCCTTCATATTTTCTTGAAATTTTACGATTTACAATTTTGTTTTAAAATACACAAAACACATTTAAAAATTTATTTGAAACTATTAAATTACTAATTAATAACAATTATTATTATGAATTAATATTGGTCGATTAAAAATTTTTAAAATATTGTATACGGTTTTCTATGAAGATTGCTTGACTTTTCACGAAAATGATCGCTTTTGGTTTAGCGTATAAATAAATACGCACACACAGAAAGTAATTCACGGAGTGATTATCTAACATATGTAAGAATTAATTATTAATTATGATTTGTAACGTGATTTATTTTTTCTTTTTACTATTAACTTATCCAGGTCCTTGCAATCAAGTGGATTGTGGCTATGGCAACTGCATAGCATCCGATCATTCTGGAATATGCAAATGTTATCCTGGCTTCGAGTTAGTTGGTGATATTTGCGTAGACATTGACGAATGCTTGAAGAATCCTTGTCACTCTTCTGCACTGTAAGTTACCTCAGAATTTTATTCTTTTCTGTCATTTATATTATTTAAAATTATATTGTCGATGATATTCATCTTATTTTAATCATTCTAAAATATTATATTTATACTAATACCGTACAACATTTATAATTCTATAACAATAGAAGTACTAGTTTCACCACGATGATTATCACGCAATAATTAAATATTCATAATTTAATATACATTTACCTATAATCTTATCTATTGGTATGAATAAAAAAGCTAATCATTTGCACGAAATTAAAATATCTTTTATAGCTGCCAAAATACGGAAAGTTCGTTCACTTGCGTCTGTCCCCATGGTTTGGTTGGAGATCCTTTTAAATCCGGCTGCAAACAACCAGGAGACTGTTTCACGGATCTCGATTGTCCAAATACTGCTGCTTGTATCGATAACAGATGTACCAATCCTTGCGACGTGTCATCGAGTGGAATTTCATGCGGAAGGAACGCTGAATGTTTCGTTCACGACCACGTTCCACTTTGCAGATGTCCTGGTCAAACTACTGGCAATCCAGCAGTAAGTATAATATAGATTAGATTATGAATGTTTTTTCATTTTGAGTTGATTTTTTTATGGTTTTCTCTTAAATTACTATGTTGTATTATTAAACTTGTTGTTGCAACAATCCTTTTACTAATTGTGACAATTACGTCACGTTTTTTTCAATTTCAGACGGAATGTATTCTCTTAGAGTGCAATTATCACAGTGACTGTAGTCCTTCCGACGCGTGCTTCAATCACAAGTGCGTCGATCCTTGCTCTCTTTCGAACGTATGTGGACACGGGGCAGATTGCTCTCCTTTAAATCACAGTGCCGTGTGCACGTGTCAGCCTGGTGGCACAGGTGATCCAAATTTGGGCTGCACGCCTGTTCAATATTGTAAATCGGACTCTCAGTGTGCTACTGGTTCAGCTTGCAATGGAGGAATATGTACTGGTGAGTAGAGAAATATAATTTAAAAAATATAATTTAACGTATTCACTTTTCTGGCTCACGGTATTGTATGATATTAAAATTGTACTTCAACTGTAATTTTGGTATTGAATATTCATTTAATGGATATTGCTAAATATAAATTACGTATGATTATTTACAGTAGTAAAACCGCGGATATTGACTCTGGGAACATAGAGGTCTTATTGCAATTATTTAACATTTAGAATTGAGCCCAAACTTTTGATTTACTCAAAATTCATGATACTTTCTTACATTTCATTTTGTTAAAGCACTTTGTGGAAGCACGAGAGACTGTATTGGTGACCAGCTTTGCATCAATGGACTCTGCCAGCCCACTTGTAAAAGCAATTCCAGTTGTCCCGAGTATCAGTACTGTCACAACAATATCTGTGTTCAGGAACTACGTTGTATATCCGACGACGATTGTTCTTACGATGAAAAATGTCTCAAGAATAACATTGGCCAAGCAGAATGTCGTAAAGCTTGTGATTTGGTCCTCTGCGGACGTAACGCTGAATGTAGAGCAGATGATCATGCTGCAGTTTGCTCTTGCAAATCTGGATTCTTTGGTAATGCAAAGGACGATAAGATCGGTTGTCAACCTATTGAGTGTGAAGTTAACGACGATTGCAGCGCGGAGAAGATTTGCGACGCACACAAATGTAGAATTGCTTGCTTAGCTCACAATCCTTGCGGTGTTAATGCTATTTGCACAGCGGAGAGACACGTTCAGGTAGTTGGTTATTGAATTATGGAAGATTTGAGAATTGAAAAATTTTTAAATTTAAAATTATCGTATTTTCTATTTTGTTCTAGGTTTGCACGTGTCAACCAGGTTACACTGGAGAACCTACTCACGGATGCCAATTGATCGATTATTGTCTGAACGAACCTTGCGCTCCTGGTGCTGTCTGTGAAAATTCCAGAGGATCTTACAAGTGTTACTGTCAACATGGAATGGTTGGAGATCCTTATAACAGCGGCTGTCAACCACCAGTCGAATGTTTGCAAGATGGAGATTGTCCACTGTCTGCCAAGTGTATAAATATTAACAATGTACCTAAATGTTTCGGTATGTGTATGGATTTTTACATTTCTTCAAAGAGATTCATTTGGCGATGATTATTTTTTCAATTAATTTTATTAAGAAAGTTAAAATTCCCAATTTTATCTTATGACTTACTTCGACTTGAAATTTAACAAGATCTGTTGGATCGAAGAGATTAATACTTAGAAACCCAAAAAACAAGATACAGACTGAAAATCAGTTTATCTCACAATCAATCGTCCTAATTTTATACTCGACGTTGCAGATGTTTGTTCACGTACACAGTGTGGTCCAAACGCCGACTGTGTGGCCGCTAATCACGCAGCAGCCTGTCAGTGTCGACCCGATTACGAGGGTGATTCGAACAATCTAAGTATAGGTTGTCGACCTAAACCGGTTATTTGTTCGTCAGGCATAGATTGCTCGCCCAATACTTACTGTTACGAGGGAATCTGTCGACGTGAGTATCGTTCAACAAGTCAGAGCAACCACTCAATTTCCTATGTACAGACGGATTAGGATAGAGATGCGTTGTGAAATTCTTGCAGCGTCCTGTCAATCGGACGAAGAATGCAACTTATCAGACGTGTGCCTCAACGGACAATGCTTGGATCCGTGCAACGTGAGGGCTGCGTGTGGAATAAATGCGGAATGCGACGTGAGGAGTCACATTAAACAATGCAGCTGTCCACCTGGGTTCACTGGTAACTCGGAAGTGGAATGCGTCAGATGTAAGTGAGAAACTTTGTTCCTGTCCATCTAAATGGAATAGGAATGAATTTTTTCAAATGTGATCAATATTTATTGGTTTCAGTGCCCGTGTCCTGCAGAGACACCAATGACTGCAACGATGGCAATACTTGTCGTGACAACGTGTGCCTTCCAATCTGCTCTACCGACAACGAGTGCGCCTTCAATGAAAAATGCGTTCGTGGAAACTGTCTTCTCACCTGTAGACTCGATAACGACTGTTTCCTGGGTCACATCTGTCTGAACAACATGTGCACGTTTGGTTGCCGCGCGGACGAAGATTGCAACGCGAACGAAGCTTGCATTACGAACAAGTGCACCAATCCTTGCGAAGCCACCCCTTGTGGACCAAACGCCAAGTGTACAGTGTTCAATCAACGGGCCACTTGTTCGTGTCCAGCAGGCTTCATACCGAATCCAACGGCGAAAGTAGCTTGTTTGAGATCACCTGGGCCCATCTGTCAAGCGAACAGAGACTGTGCAACAGGAACAGCTTGCATAGGAGGAGTCTGTACTCCCGTATGCTCTACAGACTTGAATTGTTTGAGTAACGAACGATGTGACCCTTCAGGAATTTGTAAATCGTTGTGTAGAAGAGACGAGGATTGTAGGAGCGGGGAGATTTGTGAGGGATTGGTTTGCGTCATTGGATGTCGCGCCGATGTGGAGTGCCAGGAGAATTTCGCTTGTTTGAACAATCAGTGTCAAGGTGAGAAGTTTCAATAGTTCAAATATACAATATTAAAATTGAAATGGATGGTATATAGAAAGATACAAGACTTTGCAAAAGTTTTGAGAAAATCAGCCAAGTTTTTCTTAAAGAAGAAAATTTAAATTCTTTTCGAATTACTATAATAATTAATCTTCTAATTAGTTCATTAATTCTGCTAGTAAAGTCATAAAACTCGTTAACATGATTGAATTGAATTATAATCTTGATTTTATCTGTGCCTCGTAGATCCTTGTTCTCTTCCTGATGTCTGTGGAGTAAATGCGAAGTGCGCGGTCGTAAATCATCAGAAATCGTGTTCTTGTCCTATACCATTGGTCGGTGATCCTCTAATTGGTTGCAAACAGGCGTTCTTACCTTGTAATAATGAACAGGAATGTGCAACTGGTCAGACTTGTTACGGGAGATCCTGTTACGCTACGTGTAGAAGGTAAGCTGATTAAGCATTCAAACAACATGATTGTTTCTTATCGTTTTTGAATTTAAATAAGTCATGTAAATCACCTCGCAGCGATGCTAATTGCTTGAGCGACGAACGGTGCGATGGTGGAATCTGCAAAGCTATTTGCAACAGTGACGATCACTGCGTGGCCAATCAGATTTGTCAAAATAGGCTGTGTGATATTGGATGTCGAAGCGATAACAGTTGTCCCAACGATGAGTCCTGCGTGAATAACAAGTGTAGAAGTAAGTCGATTGAATACAGACCGAATATTTTTAAAATTTGATTTCTATATAATATCATTATATATTTTGTACAATATATAATCTTCGCATATTAACTCTCGTGTTTATTTTGATGTATAAAATAATTGATGCAGCGTGAAGAATAAAAAATCTAAAATAATTGAAAAAAATTGAAAAAAGGAGAGTTACATTCAATTAAATTTAAAGATATTGAAACACCTAATATGTATATATCGGTAATGCTGAATTATTGATTCATAGAAGTATTAATATACATGATTGACAGATTATTATATAGTATGAATTATTGTTTAGGTCCTTGTGAGGGTGGCAAGGCTTGCGGAGAATGTGCAGGATGTCGCGTGGTAAATCACGTGGCACAGTGTAGTTGTCCAGCTAATTATTATGGGAATGCTTTGATTAGCTGCGCGAAATCTATGATTCCTTGCGATGGTACTTGCGAATGCGATGAAATTGGTTTTTGCACGAGGAGCTGCTATAGCCAGGATCAATGCTCTTGCGGGGAAATTTGTCACACCGGAAAATGTCGCATCAAATGTGACGTTAACAACTATTGTCCAAAGGTAGTACTTTCAAAAAAATCGTTAATTCTTCCTTAAAATGTAAAATTCTTCGTTAAGTTACAATTAAAGTATTAAATTGAATATTCTTATTGAATGTACCATTTAACTTACAGGGATACGTTTGCGACGAAGGACTATGCCTCATCGGTTGTCGCACTCATTCCGACTGTCCATCCTCACTGTCCTGCGTCAGTGGTCAGTGCGAGAATCCTTGCTCAGCCAATGGATCTCCCTGTGGTGTCAATGCTCTGTGTCGTGTTTCGAACCATAGAGCAGTATGCTTGTGTCCAGAAGGATACCAAGGAGAACCCAGTCAAGAATGTTATCAGCTGGAGTGTCATCATGACGACGACTGTGAAGCTAACAAACGCTGCAGCGAGGATGGTGTCTGCACGAATCCTTGCTTGCAACATGGTGTCTGTGGCTTCAATGCACAGTGTAGAGTGGTTAATAGAAAGGCTCAGTGCTCTTGTCCACCTGGACACTATGGAAATTCTAAGATCAACTGTAAGAAAGGTAATTTTTTTTAGATATTTTTCTTCTCTTTCTTTGTATTTTGCAGAGTTTCTTCTTTTTAGAAATTTTTCTCCTCCTCTTTCGTTTTGTAGAATTTTTTTTTTAAATAAAATTTATTTTATTCTGTAATTTTTAAATTTGGCAAGGATTAGTTTTGAACGATGTGTTTTAGGTGGTGACGAGTGCTTAAGAAGACCGTGTGGCGTGAACGCGAAATGCAGAGAAACGCTCAATGGATTCGAGTGTACTTGCGATCCTGGATGCTATGGCGATCCTCATCAGGCTTGTATTTGCGACGGCGGAGAACTGTGCAAGGATATACGCTGCGGAGTGAATGCCGCGTGCAGGATTTACAAGAATCAACCACAGTGTTACTGTCCATCGAATTACCCATCTGGAGATCCAACACAGACTTGTAAGTAAATTCGTATTAATAATTTTTAACAGATAATGATATTTTGATTTGTACGTTAAGGTCAATCATCGTGTCAACGCAACATTTCATTCAATCAATCTGTATCATTGAATTCTATTTCTATAATAATGTATTTAACGTTGGAAAAAAATTCATAATCGTATTATGATTAGACGTAAAATGATTTTATGCATTATACAGGAAATCGCACGAACTACAGCGCAATTTAAAATATTTCTGTGACATTTAGTAAATCGTAAAATTTTTCGCTGTTTTCTCGAAATTATGAGTTCGTTTCATTAGTCTCAATTTTCATCCATGCCTAATTTCTTTTATCGCGAGCACAGGTATCGCGGACAAGACTTCAGGAGATTGTCGAACGAATGGTTGCGGCAAGGGTGCGGAATGTATACGAGACGGAGCGATATTTGTGTGCAGATGTCCACCAGGTACCAGTGGATCGCCGGACATCGAGTGCACGACAGGTAAGAGACGGCCTACTAACTGTTTAACCAGGCAGATCGATTAATTTTCCATGTACAGCATTTTGTGACTAGCGAGCAATACTGACGAAACAGAGGAACATGGTCCGTAGAATAACCATGTATTATCGTCTTTAGTAGGACTTGAAGTAATACCATTAGAATGTATTAATCCAGTGAATCGTTTAACAATCGAGAGACAGATGTGATTGGACCAGTTATTTTAGACGATTCCATACGTAAATAGATTTGTCGTTATTATTATTATATATACATATTGTACAAAAATACGATACAAAGAGCGTACGACACTGGATTTTACTCACAAAATGGTCGCGCGGAAGACATTATATACCTGTACATATATATCTATACAGTTAGGCAATACTGTACATAATATGTCGAGGAACACGTTTCACACATGTCTCACACATAACTATTCATATGTAGAATGTTTATTTCAGTATCCAATCTGTCTTGTGGAAACCGAGAAAAAAAAAAGTACTTTTA